>CM044004.1:80411271-80794121 GCA_024085815.1 Flaveria linearis | reverse complement strand
CAGGTAAAAACCATCTATTTTGCATTTTAAAATATTTTGGTTGTGTGGCTTATGGACAGGTACCAACTCAGTTGAGGAGAAAATTGGACCACAAGGCTGAAAAGAATATCTTTATTGGATACTCTTTACATGGGACAGGTTACCGATTGTACAACCCTATCACAAAAAAATTCTCAACTAGCAGAGATGTCATCTTTTTAGAGGACCGAAAATGGGATTGGACTAATCCTGTACCCTCAAGAGACCATGCCTTTATTGACCCTTTTCCTATTGATGTGCCACCTCATAATAACTCACACCTACTCCACATGAGTCAACTTCTATGTCCAATCAACAACCATCACCTAGTACCACAAACATCACTCCTATCCATTCCTCACCAGTCACATCAACCGAGCCTTCAACCTTACCTCAATCAAATTCATCTACACCTCCTATAAACCAACATATCCCCTTGGCTACTACCTGTCCCACTTCGGCTGGTCCCTCAAAAAGAATAAGCAAACAACCAATTTGGTTTAAAGATTATGTCTCAGGTGAAGGTGTATCTGAAGATGAAGATGAGCTCATCAATTGTCACTTTGCTCTCACCATAACCGACCCTACTACTTATATTCAAGCTGCAAAATACAAAGTATGGAGGGATGCTATGCAGGCTGAAATTCAAGCGATAGAGAGAAGCAATACATGGGAATTGGTGTCTCTGCCTAAAGACAAGAATCTAGTAGGAGTAAAATGGCTGTTTAAAACTAAGTTTGGGCCAGATGGGGAGATCTCAAAGCACAAAGCAAGACTGGTGGCAAAAGGGTACTCACAACAACTTGGTGTTGATTTCCATGAAACATTTGCACCTGTTGCAAGATTCGAAACCATTCGGGTTATACTTGCTGTGGCAGCTCAATGTGGGTGGAAGATACATCAAATGGATGTTAAGTCTGCATTTCTTAATGGAGACTTGACTGAAGATATCTATGTTGAACAACCCGAAGTTTCATAGTTGAAGGCAAAGGTGATATGGTGTACAAGTTGAAAAAGGCATTGTATGGTCTCAAGCAGGCACCGAGAGCTTGGTATGCTAGATAGACAGATACTTTCTTGATCATGGATATTCTAGAAGTCACAACGAGCCCACTCTTTATATAAGCAACTTGTTACAGGTGATATGATCTATGTATGTTTATATGTAGATGATATCATTTGTACATCATCATGTGACAATATGGTACGTGAGTTTAAGGAAGGAATGAAGCAAGAATTTGAGATGACTGATATGGGGATGCTAAATTACTTCTTAGGACTAGAAGTAAAACAAACTAGTCAAGGAGTTTTCTTTGTCAAGAAAAGTATGCCAACACTCTCTTGACTAGGTTTGGCCTGCTACATAGCAACACTGAGAATACTCCCATGAATTGCGATGAGAAACTGAGTAACAATGATGAAGCAGACAAAGCAAATGAAATGAGAACAGTTTAGAAGCTTAGTTGGCGGTCTTATTTATTTGACTCACTCAAGACCTGATCTAGCATATGCAGTTAGCTATGTGTCGAGATTTATGCAATGTCCTTCTAAGATTCACATGGGTGCTGCTCGTCGTATTTTGAAATATGTGAAAGGTACCATGAACTTTGGTATATGGTATAAAGAAGTAATGGCATTCAATTGGTGGGTCATAGTGACAGTGATTGGGCAAGCAGTGTGGATGACAGGAAGAGCCTATCAGCTTACGTATTCTCTCTAGGCAGTGGGGCAGTGGCTTGGCGTTCAAAGAAGTAACCTACGATTGCTTTGTCAAGCACTGAAGCCGAATACATTGCGGCTACTGCTGCTACATGTGAAGCAGTTTGGTTAAGGAGAATTTTAGAAGATCTTGGGTATCAACAAACTGAGCCAACTATTATCTACTGTGATAATAGGTCTACTATCAACTTGTCCAAGAATCCGGTGATGCACAGTAGATCGAAACATATAGAGCTGAAGTACCATTTCATTCGGGAAATGGTTAATCAAAAACAAGTAAACTTGGTGCACTGTAGTACACACAATCAATGGGCTGACATGTTGACAAAGTCGTTATCCAGGGAGAAGTATGTGTATTATCGACACAAGCTAGGAGTCATGAAGTTCGAATCAAGGGAGGGTGAAGAAGACTGATTCAAACTTCACTCGCGGGAATACTTGTAGTTGTTATTTTATGCATGTGACTTTTGCATGCTTTGCATGCACGTGTTCTTTTAGTTTGAATAAGTCTCCAACGGATTAGTTGTTGAGAAGAGCTAGTCTAGGAGTTTGTTGAGTATTTTATGCTAAGTGAGTAAGTTCTAGTTATAAATAGTGGTCATTGTACGTAGTGTTTTCATGCACTCTTTGGATAATCAATAAAAGCCTACAAGTATTCTCTGATAACTTGTTTTGTGTGGTGATTCTTGAGCATCTTTATCAAACTCTTTTACCTTTAATTTGTTGTAGTGGATGGGTAGTATTATCAGCTTAACTGGTGTTGTGATTATAGAGTAGGTGGAATCATGTGACTTTGTGTGATGTATTTGCTAATGTGTGGTTCTTTCTGATTTCAGTAATCAGGCAAACCTTTGGGATAATTGCTGATTTGCAGAAGAAATCTATAGGATGCAATTGAAAAGTCCTGATCCATCTGATCAAGACAGAGAACCGTTCGTTGAGGTTGATCCATCAGGAAGATTTGGTCGGTACAGTGACCTGTTGGGTGCTGGTGCAGTCAAGAAGGTTTATAGGGGTTTTGATCAAGCAGAAGGCAGAGACGTGGCTTGGAACCAAGTCAAGCTGAGGAATTTCAGTGGAGACCCGTCGGTCTTGAAGAGGTTATTCTCAGAATAAAAACTACTGAAGACCTTGAAAAACGAAAACCTCTAGTTCTCTATGGTTTCTGGAGGGATACTGAACACAACACCTTGAACTTTATAACCGAAGCATGTGCATCAGGAAATTTGAGGGATTATAGGAAGAACATAAGCGAGTCTCGACAAAAGCCTTAAAAAAGTGGTCGAAACAAATTCTTAGAGGCTTGGAGTATCTACACACACACGATCCATGTGTCATTCATAGAGATCTCAATTGCAGCAACATCTTCATAATGGCAATATTGGAAAGGTAGTTTTGATTTCAATTTGATAGTAAATCATTCTGTTTGATCAAACAGACCCGTACTAACTTCTAATTTACATTTGGTAGGTTAAGATTGGTGACTTGGGTTTAGCAGCTGTTGTAGGAAAGGGCCACGTGGCTCATTCATTGATAGGAACACCAGAATACATGGCACCTGAGCTGTATGAGGAGGATTACAACGAGCTAGTAGATATATACTCGTTTGGAATGTGCTTGCTAGAAATGGCTACAATGGAGATACCATACACCGAGTGTGATTGTGTTGCTCAAATATACAAGAAAGTCACCAGCGGCGTGATGCCTGAAGCCTTTAGTAAAGTAACAGAACCTGAACTAAAAGCTTTTATTGAAAGGTGTATTGGTCAAAAGGCGAGGCAAGGCCTTCGGCTCTGATCTTCTCAAGGATCCCTTTCTTTTGGAGGTTGATCATGAAGAGACCGACTGATGGTAGAGTCTAACAGATGAAGAGGTTTCATATGGGGTTCTTTTATTATAACATTTTCTTTATCCTTCACGTATATAATCTTTCTTTTGTTCGTTACTTCGGGTAGATCAAACGACTAGTGATTTTTTATGTTCTCTTGAATGGAGAATGTATAACTTGGTTTCGTTTTGTTGACGTTGAAGTAGTTTTAGAAAATGTTTTAAGCCTGGTGGAACAAAAGGCTCTGAAATGGCATCTGATGGTTTAGGTTTTTGAGTTGCATGTAGTTGAATTTGTTACGGTCGTTTCAATGCCTTTATTGTTTTTCACTCTTTGACTTGTCGCACGGTATTGGATATAAGATATATTGGAGATTGTCGATGAAGTGACTTATTTACAAGTCTGATTTATTGTTGTAACGAGTATGATTATGTAGAAACGAGATGTCTCTAACTAATTATATAAGTGTGAACTTCATATCTGTATCTAATGTGCATGAAACCAATTATACGCATAAAGCATTAAGCATGGCATGCTAGCTACTTGTACTAGCTTTCTATTGAAAAACCATGTCAAATATACAATTGGAGACCAAACAAAGAGCTGCGACAATAAATAATCCTATACATCTTGCGTTTCAGTTTCAGGACGGGCATTGTGGTACACATACACGCCCTAGAGGGTTAAGTCTATGTGAAGTGTTAAAAGGCGTTAAACACCACCCGTTGTGTTAAGATGGGTGCTAATACTTAAACGCGCGTCAAAATCAAGTTTTAGTTAAAAGAAAAGGCGTGAAAGGAGGTTAAATAATTTTCTTGGGGTGATAATGAAGTGAAAAAAGATAAATGGTTAACGGATGTATACGAGATGTTAAGGAGCGTTAGATGACACCTATGGTCTTGCAAGAAACTCTATTGACAAGTGATCCTAACCGTTGATCAAACATCTACCAACTGCAATGTCACAAACATGGGTTCATGAATCATGACCATACGATATGCATGTACATACATAGAAGCGATACATGGTAATACCAAAGATTTTCCCAATAAGTATATAAGGATCACCTTGTAGGACAAGCATTGCTTCTATTTATCAGATCAAACACCCAATATTCTCTCTCTCATTCACACACAAACACACACTCTATCACATATATGCATCATTCCAATTGATTATAAAAGTTCAATCTTTATCAACATCCCCAATTTAATACACACAGGAGATAACTTCACATCTAGTTTCTTTATCAAGTCGAATATTATTCCGAAATTAAAATCGAAACTGAAATCTAACAGCCTACACAAATCGAAGGGGACGATATCGAGGAGGATGAACGTGCCCTCAGTTCTTATTAATCCTCCTCTCAGATCTTAACTCTTTCTTTTCAAGATTTGTTATTTGGGTATTTGTTATGATTTGGGTGAATTTGACAAAAGTTAGTTTCTTGATTGATAGTTTTCTTTAATTTTTAGTTTTCTGATTGATTGTTTTCCTTAATTTTTGCAACCCCTTTTCAAGGAGGATCTAAATTGTCGTTGGATTGGTCGTCATCGAGGGATCCGATGTTTTCTTGTTTGAATCTGATGATACCCATTTCATATTAGGCGTATTAATCTGCTTGCAACGTAAGACTTAGGTATTCGATCTGCATTTCCACTCTATGAAGTCTCATGATACTGATGAGTTTTCTTAACAATTATGGAACTAATTGTGCTGAATTTGGTACTAATTATTTTGATGATACTGAAACTTTGTTTTGATGGAAACCTGCGATCTGCAAAGTGTGAAAGTATTGAAATTTAGGTTTTGATCAATTGATTTTGGTGTGCAGACGATGCAATCAGATCTTGGTAAGTTATTCATCGGTGGGATTGCGTGGGATACGAATGAAGAACGCTTACAAGAGTATTTTAGCAGTTTTGGTGAGGTTTTGGAAGCTGTGATCATGAAAGATCACACCACAGGGCGTGCGCGTGGTTTTGGTTTCGTTGTGTTTGCAGATCCTGCTGTTGCTGAGAGAGTCATCAAGGAGAAACACCATATCGATGGCCGAATGGTATGTTTGTTGATTGTAAGTTCTTGAATTGAAATCTTGAAATGATTTAATGTTATTATAGATTAAGATTATGTTAGGTTGAGGCAAAGAAGGCAGTTCCTAGAGAAGATCAGAGCACAATCAGCAGAAGCAGTAGTAGCATTCATAGTTCCCCTGGTATGAATCGAACAAGAAAGATATTTGTAGGAGGGTTAGCGTCAACAATCACTGAAAACGATTTCAGAAGGTACTTTGAACAATTTGGTACAATTACAGATGTTGTGGTTATGTATGATCATAATACACAAAGGCCAAGAGGGTTTGGATTCATAACTTATGATTCAGAGGATGCGGTTGACAGCGTACTTTTAAAAACCTTCCATGAACTAAACGGTAAAATGGTTGAAGTAAAACGCGCTGTCCCAAAAGAGCTTTCTCCAAGTCCTAGCCGAAACATGCTTGGTTCTTATCCTTATGGTTTGGGTCGAGCTAGTAGCTTTCTTAATGGCTACACTCAAGGACCATACTCTCATGGTGCGGTTGGTGGTTATGGTGTTAGGATGGCTGGGAGAGGTGGGTTTGGACCGTTTGGTTCTGGGTATGGTAATGGTTTAAACTTTGAACCGGGAATGACAAGCCCAACTTTAATAGGACTCTGAGCTACCGAAGGGGAATGAGCCCGAGTCCTTATATTCAGGGGAATTCTAATCGATTTACAAGTCCTAGTGGTTTTGCTGGTGGGAATGCAGAGAATGCTTCTATTTTCAGTTCAAATGCCCGAACTTGTTGGTTGATAGTGGTTTAACTATGGGTCAAATTCGTTTGGGTCGAGTGCTATTGGTGGGGGCATATTTGGGAACACAGGTCTCCGTTGGGGTTCGAACCTGATTACAAATCAAGGCGGTAATGCTTCTTCTCAAAGTGCAAATCTTGGTTATGGTGGTGAGAATGGTTATGGGTTAGGAGTTGGTGGGCATGGTAGAAATGTTACTGCTAATGAGGTCCAGACATCGTCGTATGCCGCTGCTAATGGTGGCTTTGGACCCTTTTCGGACTTGTCTGTTGGTGGAAGTGTGGTCGTGGTGGTGACTCTTTATATGGTATAGACCCAATTTGGCGGTCAGGAACTAGTGAGCAAGAGAGGCCTGGTTCATTTGGCGGATTGGGGATAGGTGGCGGCGGTGATGGTATTCATACCAAAGGTCCTCCAAACTATGTTGATAGTTATGGTGTAGCCAAATGACAAACAAACAGAGGTATAGATGACAATATATAAAACCATGAGTTTCTTATAGTTTGAAAGTTTACAACCACAATAATCTATTCTTTACAAGCTTGATTAACTAACTTAAAATCCACCGTTTAGTTGGTGTTTAAATAACTCATGCATGCTTAAATCTCCGTGATAATCGGCACATAACTTGTAATTTCTTTACAAGCAACAACAAGATTCTAACTTTTGCATGTAACATCATCCCTTGACTTAAATGTTTATGTCTATACTCTATAGTGAATAATCTTGAGGGAGTTATATATCTTCAAATTAGTATCTATTCTGAATATACTCTTTTGTTTATATAAGTCATTCACATCAGTCTCATTTGATGGTTGAGATGTTGCTCTTGTACTTGCAAATGAATAAGTAGTTCTATATAGTCAGACATCAATAAAGCTTAACACTTTATAGTCAGTATTGGTGGTGTATCTGAATATAGAATCACATGTTAAAACTGCTTATCTGCTTAACTGCGTATTGTTTTTTGATATAGGTAGTTTAGAGTAAACAACTTCAAACTGCTTATCTAAAACAATCTATCCCACTTAGAAATAATGAGGGAGACAATCCCAATTTCCAAACACCCTCAAAACAACTTATTGTTGCATTAGAATGGAACCACGAACACCCTCTTGTTGATAACACTTCTTCTAATGTTACTAATTTGTCCATTTGCTTGTTACAGGAATTGGTGGATAATTTGGATTTCAAATTTCTATAATAGACGAGCCTTGGTGCATCATGTGAATATACTCAAAACTACATGTCTCTAAGTTGAAGAAACTTCAAAAAAAAAAAGGTAGAGTGCTTTCCTAGAGATCACTAGTATTATAAGTGAGTTCTTTTTTGTGTTTCGTAACGATTGACACTTTGATTTTGGCTTACATTACTGGTCTTTTTTAGTGAGATGTAACATCAGCTTGTGGCTTATAGTCACATATGCATCATCTTTCATCTCTGGTGAGATGGGTGATGCATACCAAATGATTGATGATGATTTTCGTTTAAGGTTTAGGCTTTCTTTATCTTTTACCTTTTAGATGAAAAAGAATTGCAAAACTTGTAGTTCCTCATCTCTGGTTATTATATTTAGATTTTGTTTTTGCATTTTAGTGTGCATTGTTGTCAGAATTAGATCAAGATTGTTGTTGGTTTTGAGAAACATTTGAAGGATACTGATCTAGAGTTACCAGTAAGTTCACCTGATTTGAAGTATCTTGTTTTCTTTTGTTGGTTTAGGGTGTTTGTGACCTATGAGGTTGGTTACTTGAATGAGGTTATGTCTTTGGATCTGATTTGACTACACACATTTATGGTAATGAAGCCTTCAAAATGTGTTTTCTAATCACACACCTATAAATCAAACTATAACCTGTTAGATTTAAATATTTTGACTCAAAACTAACTTTAAGTAAAGAATTTTTTAAACGTATGGGAAATTTTATAGAGAACCATACTATGAATACAGATTACAATAAGGTATTGGTTTTCTTCAGTGGTGTTTTGAGTGTCTTTTTCCTCTTTGCACCGTTGAAGTTACGCTAAAAGTATTCGGTTTTTTTAGAACGGCTTATCTGTAAACCTTTGGGCATTGCTGCTCGTCACTCTCTAACCTCTCTTTTAGTCGTGCTTACTCTCCGCTCCCAATAGGATCACGAAGCCGAACCGAGCTTTGCTCGTGCTTGGCTCGTTTCCAAACCGAACCGAGTCGGCTCGTTAACCGAGCGGAAAATCGAACGAGCATTTTTCGAGCGTTAATTTTCGAGCGAACGTCGAGCGAGCGTAAACGAGCGGTTTAATAACTTGAAAATCACTACATTTCATTACATAATACTTTCATGGATGACACATGTTTAGTTGCAAACGAGCGGTTTATAACTTGAAAATCAGCCACATTTCATTACATAATACTTTCATGGATAACATGTTGTAGCTGATGATGAAGCTAGCTAAGTCTGTAGTCGATAATGCGGAGAGCATATTGCAGATAACGGTGACGGAGAGCGAGAGATGGTTGAAAAATATCTTTTAACGGCTTAGGATTTCACTTTTATATTAAGTATAGAATTCTTTATTAGGTTGATTGATCAAGTATGCATAAATTAATTATATATTTGTATATAATGGGTCAAGTCTACTAGAGCATTACGTATAAACTATATATACATATTAATTCGATCCGAACCGAACCGAGCGGACCTTTGCTCGTGCTTGGCTCGTTTACAAACCGATCCGAGCCGATCGCTCGTTTACAACCGAGCAAAAATTCGAACGAGCATTTTTCGAGCAAATTCCGACGAACATCGAGCGAGCGTCGAGCGTCGAGCGATTTGAACAGCCCTAGCTCCCAACACAAGATCATCTGCGAAAAACATCCATTAGGGGATTATAGCCTGTATCGACTTTGTTGACTGGAAAGAAGTCTGTATCTCCTAGCGCTAAACAATTGTCTCAGCAGTAACTTATATATCCTTAACCATCTTGATATACCTTTAAGGAATCTCTCTTAATACAGTACTATCCTAAATCACTCCACGAGGCATAATATCTTAAGCCTTTTCAATGTCGTTGGACACCATACGCAAATTCTGCTTTCTCTTCACATAGTTACCACAACATTACAGTCTTTTTTTTTTCTTATAGAGAGAGTCTAGACACTACTTCTTTACAGTTCTGACATCTTTATGGTTTTGAAGATAATATTAAACAAATTTGTTAACTGCTTGGCTCCTTCATCTGCCAAAAACTTCCACACCTCAATGGGGTGTTTGGACCATTCGCCTTAGCCCTACTCATCCTTATAAGGGTATCTCTCACATCTTCTTGTATTATATTAAACGGTAGCAGTTATTTTGTTATCGATGTTGGGTGCTGAAAAGACTACAGAAATATGTTTGCCATCTCACCTTGATGCCATGCCTCTTCATTAAAACCCATCTATGATCCATACGCATCTTGCATGAACTTCACTACTCCTAGATCATGTTTCCTCTTCTCGGCCTTGGCGATCCTAAACATCTTATACCCCTCCTTGTTAATCTTGTAATATCCTAATTTTTCAAAAAGTTTTTTCTCTACTTTGTAAATAAAATGCTCTATAAAGACAACAAATGAACTTTAAGTTTACAAAAAAAAAAAACATTAATCGGAAATTAATTTGTTTTACAAATTTCTTGCTTGTGATTTCTAGAATTTACGACTATAAATCAGAGCTACGCATTTGCTACAAGTAGAAACATCTAATAAAGCATTCCTCGTTATTCAGTTCTTATCGGTATCAAAATACACGTTTTAGATTTAGACAATTCACTAATAACCAGTATCATACATTCACACTACTACAAATAATTTTATGGTACAAAACCAATGAAAAACAGAAAAAACAAATATTTCAAACAATCCTTTCTTGAGTTATTTTCACTTGAATGTCACACTTTGCTCAAATCATTGCGATTTTCTCTTCTCTCTATCTCTATGCTCCCTCCTCTTAAGATACTTCAATTCTACTTTGTCTAGTATTGCACATATCCTTTTATTATTCTAGAACTTTTTATACCCCTTAACTCTGTTTAACTTCATCTTTTATTAATTCTATAATACAATAATAAAAAGGATGTATCATAAAATTTACTTAAACAAGTTTTTATTTCTCAACATTATGATGTTACACTTACATTTATCAATTGAAATGTGAAGTGACAACGGAAAATTTGATATCGAAATCGAATTTATGGTCTTGTTCTAAATAAACAATCCCAATTTAATAGACATGGTAGCATGAAAGTATTAAAACAATATAACTCTTTATAATAGGTTACGATATATAGTAGGGATGAGCTCGATACCATAGCTGCACCGAACCTGTACCGGTACCGAAAGTACCCGGTCCCGAATTTTATAAAAAACGAGTACCGGTACTGAATTTGGTATATGGGTACGGGTTTCGGTACCCGATACCTATTTGGTACCCGTTACCCCTACAACATTATTTTTTAGGCTTGCTGCATGATAAATGTTTGGTTACGGTACCCAGTACATGTTTGGTACCTGATACCTCTAAAAGTTTATAATAACTAAACAAAAATAAAATATCAAACTAACATCCACATGTCCAACAAAATAGTACATAGACTTGACCATGCATTCTAAATAGGCTATTGTATTGAAGTACTATCGGAACTATACGTGACTTTTGGGTAAAGTACAGGTACTGGTACAGGTCAGTACCGATCCTGAAATATAAGAAAATCAAGTACCGGTACTGGTACCTTATACATATTTTCGGTACTAGCTGGGTACCAGTACCGGTACGATACTTGTATCGGTACGGGTACTGGGTACCAAATGCTTATCCAGAGAAATATTAAAATAACTATTTATAAATTAAAAACTCATTACACGCATATATTCATAAACATAAAGAACATTAGGGTAGACTAGAATGAAAGGAATAATTAGCTTTTGTTTTTTTTTTCTAAATAGATTATACATGTCTACCCTTAATATACTTTGTAACATTCCATGTTTAAAAGAAGATACATAAGCTTGGGATGTCCTCATGAAAAAAAGCCTGAAAAAGGGCGATTTCTTCGGTACCGATATTAGCGAGGTGATGTTCCTGCTAGTTACCGATCGGTACCTAACCACACGGATGTAGTGCCCCTGGTACCATTAGTCGAGTCTCATATAAACAGAAAAACACTTCTATCATTTATGACTTTGATATGTCTTGCTTAACAATTTAGGGATTGAAGTGAAACTATTATTATTTTTATTATTGATGCAAGTAATTTAGGGATAATATATATAAACATTGTATAAAATCTATGTAGAGATTATAAAATAATTAGATTAAACACAAATAAAAACAAATTCATACGAAAATCATCGAAGCATTGTGCGAGATAACATACAAAGGTTAACAAATTAGGATTCCATAAAGCTTTATTTCTTGAGCCCCACGTTTCTTCCTTCTTGTGGACTTTGATTCCCCCGAATGTCAATATAAATTATTTTAAATGATAGGACATTAATTAATAAATAAATAAATGATAGTAGAGGGTTTGTAATACCTTAGTGAGAAGAGTCGTGGTGTTGTCAAATAGGCGGTAGTCGCAAGTGTGGAACCCGAACATTACGTCATCTTAGCGTGGACGTGGTTGTGAGAATGGTCACAACCGTTGGTATACAACGCTTAATAATTTTACTAGATGTCGCCGATCGATGTACCTATTGGAGGGTTCTATTATTTAAAAGAAAAACTAATAAATTCACTCAAACAACCCATAAAAAATCCATGATTTTAAATTCTACTCGTATTTTCTTACAAAATTCATGAATCCTTGCAAAAAAAAAGCTTTCTATTAAAACCGCTACAAGCCCACTCCTGTTTAACCTAGACGAACCCAACCAAAACCTTTTTGAATCAATATTATGTTTTTTCAGTTAATTTCATTAATGTTTTTTTTATGAAAACATTTTATAATCATAATATATGATACGTATGTATGTGTGTGTATATATATACGTGTATCTAAATATTAATGGTAATACATACATAAATTTAAAAATAGTGATCACAGTCATTAAAGTTAGACATGGATAGTCAATGTGAGTATAACCACATCTAATGTCTAGGCGGCACTTACGTAGACGAACTTTTTAATCACACTCAGGCTACTTTTTTTTTAACTGTTTTTGAGACTATCTTGATATCCGAGTGAGCCTTTTTAAGATGAAAAATCAACCGCCAAACTGATTTTAAATCTCCAGACTTGACTTACCCAAGAATACTATTAAAAAGAAAAGCTATCATTGTACGAAAATCATCTTGAGTTAGATTTGAACCTAAGATTCAAATGATCTCAAACTCAAACCATCACCCACGTATCATTGGACCTAGAAGACCATTTGTCCAATAATTAGACCCTCTCTAAAGGAGGGAGATGTGCATCAATTTCTTTCACGTTAGCTTCTCTCCTCACCTTTCGTATTCCCCGTCTTACACAACCCACGTAACGGACTTTCATCGTTTCTCCTTTTGTTACGCCCTCCTCATCTGTCTCCCTCTTCCACATCGTCTCAAGACCGTCCACAAACATCCCAATTGAAGTTGATCTTAACAACTCTAATTCATCCTACAAATTAGAAAGAAAAAAAGTATGTTGACTATACACATTGTAGACCCAACACAATTGCTCAAAAAGCCTACACATCCGGTGTTCTGCAAGAACAAAAATATAATAATATTATTACAAAGTTACAAACCATCGACAATTGATCACCACCATTGATCAAACATCTACAAGCTGCAATGTCGCAAACATCATACGCTATGCATGTTACATACATAGGACTCATACATAACACCACCAAAGATTTTCCCAATAAGTATATAAAGATCGAATTGCAGGACAAACATTGCTTCCATTAATCAGATCAGACACCCAAAATCACCTCATCCTCTCTCACACACTAACACATATATTCATCATTCGAATTGATTATAAGAATTCAATCTTTTCCCACATCCCCCTTTTATACATACGGGATGAGTAGTTTACATCAAGATTAATATTATTCTGAAATTGAAATCGAAATTGAAATCTGAACAACCTACACAAATCAAAGGGGGCCATATCGAGGAGGATGAACGTGCCCTCAGTTCTTATTGATCCTCCTCTCAGATCTTAACAGTTTCATTTCAAGATTTGTTATTTGGGTATTTGATGAACCCTTTTGGTGGATTTGCTGATGGTTTGTTTTGTTTGTTTGATTGATTTTGTCGATTTTTGTGAACCATTTTCAGGAGGACCTTGATTGTTGTTAGATTGATCGTCATCGAGGGATCCAATGTGTTCTTGATTGATTCCGATATTACTTGTTTGTGTTAATCTGCGTGTAACATAAAACTTAGGTATATTGGCTTTAATCTATGCTAATTTAGTAATTTGATCTGCATTTTCACTCTATGAACTTTGATGATTGTAATATCTGATTAGATGATATTGAAATCTTGTGTTGGTGGAAACCTGTGATATGCAAAGTGTGAATTTATTGAAATTTAGGGTTGCTGATTGATTAATATTAGTGTGTAGAAAATGCAATCGGATCTTGGTAAGTTATTCATCGGTGGGATATCATGGGAGACTAATGAAGAACGCTTACAAGAGTATTTCAGCAGTTTTGGTGAGGTTTTGGAAGCTGTGATCATGAAAGATCACACCACGGGACGTGCGCGTGGTTTTGGTTTCGTTGTGTTTGTAGATCCTGCTGTTGCTGAGAGAGTCATTAAGGAGAAACACCATATCGATGGCAGAATGGTATGTTTGTTGATTGTAAGTTCTTGAATTGAAATCCTGAAATGATTTAATGTTATTAAAGATTATAATTATGTTAGGTTGAGGCAAAGAAGGCTGTTCCTAGAGAAGATCAGAGCACAATCAGTAGAAACAGTAGTAGCATTCATAGTTCCCCTGGTATGAATCGAACAAGAAAGATATTTGTAGGAGGTTTAGCATCAACAGTCACTGAACATGATTTCAGGCGGTACTTTGAACAATTTGGTACAATTACAGATGTTGTGGTTATGTATGATCACAATACACAAAGGCCAAGAGGGTTTGGATTCATAACTTATGATTCAGAAGATGCAGTAGACAAAGTATTGTTGAAAACTTTCCATGAACTTAATGGGAAAATGGTTGAAGTGAAACGCGCTGTCCCAAAAGAGCTTTCACCAAGTCCTAGCCGAACCATACTTGCTTCTTACCCTTATGGTTTGGGTCGAACCAGTGGATTTCTTAATGGCTACACTCAAGGACCATACTCCCCTGGTCCGGTTGGTGGTTATGGTGTTAGGATGGCTGGCAGAGGTGGGTTCGGTCCATTTGGTTCTGGGTATGGAATGGGATTAAACTTTGAACCGGGAATGACAAGCCCAAACTACAATAGGAGTTTGAGCTATGGAAGGGGAATGAGCCCAAGTCCTTATTTTGTTGGGAATTCTAATCGGTTTGCAGGTCCTATTGGTTTTGATGGTGGGAATGCTGGTGGGAATGGAGGGAATGCTTCTTTTTTCAGTTCTAATAATCGGAATATGTGGGGCAATGGTGGATTTAACTATGGGTCAAATTCGACTGGATTGAATGCTATTGGTGCAGGTCTTTTTGGAAATACAGGTTTGAATTGGAACTCTAATCTGATAACAAATCAAGGCTGCAGGAATGCTTCTGCTCAAAATGGGAATCTTGGGTATGGAGGTGATAACGGTTATGGGTTAGGAGTTGGTGGTTATGGTAGAGATGTTACTACTAGCGAGGTTCGAACATCACCATATGCTGCTGCTAATGGTGGCTATGAAGAACCTTTTTCAGACTTTTATGTTGGTGGAAGCGGTGGTGATGGTGGGAGCAGCTCTGTGTATGGTGGAGACCCAACGTGGCGGTCAAGAAATAGTGAGCAAGAGGGGTCTGGTGCGTTTGGTGGATATGGGATAGGTGGCGGCAGTGATGGTGGTGGTTCTGATGTCCATACTAAAAGTCCTGGTTATGTTGATGGTTATGGTGCAGCCAAACGACAAACTAACAGAGGTATGATTTCTCTTTTAACGCGTTATAAACTACAATGCATCAAAACATGAGTCTTTTTGCCGGATATCATTCAAGTTAACACATTATAGTCGAGAATAAAGGGGTGTTGGGACTAGTTACAAACAATGTTAAACACCCTCTAAACAGATTGTTGTTGTATCAACACAATACTCAGATAGTTTCAATAAGCAATCCCAAACACTCCCTAATGTTTACTAATCTGGCTATTTCGTTTGTTACAGGAATTAGTGGATGATTTGGAGGTCAAGTTGCAATAACAGATGAATTTTGATGAACAAACTTTAAAACCACACGTCTGCAAGTCGGAAAAACATTCAAGAAAAAATCAAAGACCCAAATAGAGTGCTTCCGTAGAGATATTAGGCATATAAGTGAGTTCTTTTTTGTTTTTTAAGGATTGTTAATATGGTTTTGATTTACATTTTTGGCGTTTTGAGTGAGATGTAATATCAGTTTGTGGCGTATAGTCAAGATATGTATCATCTTGCATCTCTGGTTATGGTGCATAAAAAGGGATAGGTGATGGTGGTTTTCTTGTTATGTTTCTTTTTAGATGATAAAACCTGCAGAAACTTGTAGCTCGTCATCTTCCATCTTTGTTTTTAGAATTTGTTTCGTATCTAACTTGCCATTGTTGTCTGTCTAAATTACATCAAGATTCTTGTTGGGTTTAGTGGTGTGAAACATTTGGAGGATACCATCTAGGGTTCTCATTCAATAAGTTATTGAGTGAACTTGTGTCATGTTGGATCTGGTTTGCCTACACAAGTTTGTATGAATAATGCTATTGTCTTTGTTTGAGACAATACATATTGTAAATGATTTTATATTTTTATATATTTATCAAGTAACAAGTTAATAACAATCTCGTATAGTCATATTATATAAATTATTAAAAAACATCAAGTACCAATATATAAAAAATCAAGGATATTTTATTGGAGTGAGTTATAGTCGGCTTGAATGTTCATACAAGCCAAGTAGCTCAAGCTAAATTCTAGATGACTTTGTAATTATATGAGTAAGATCTCCCTTTACATTAGATTTTCTCGAGCACTATAGCCACATATTATCTAATGCTTCCAACAAGATGACTTGGTTACTAGACTATTGTTAAGGTGATCTTTAGGACATTACGGTTTGATCAAAAAACCAAATACTGAAATATATGTCTAGTGTAAGCCTGTTCAAAACGCTCGCCACTCGACGCTCGCTCGACGATCGCTTGGATTTTGCTCGAAAAATGCTCGTTCGAACTTTCGATCGGTTGTAAACGAGCCGATCGGCTCGGATCGGTTTGCAAATGAGCCAAGCACGAGCAAAGGCCCGCTCGGCTCAGTTCGGCTCGAATTATTTTTATTGTATATATATAATTTATATATAGCACTCTAGTATATTTGGCCTACTATACACAAATATATAGTATGTGTACACATACTAGATCAATCAACCAATTTAAAAAAACTGAACACTAAGCATAAAAGTCTAAGCCGCTTAGAGACAGTTTTTGATCACGTAATTACTCTTAGTCGATCATCTCCCACTCTCACTGTTATCGTTCTTCTCAATATGTTCACCGCATCATCGGTTACAACCTTATGTTTATCGCTAGCCACAATATATGGTCATTTATGAAAATCTTATTTGTATGAAATGTGACTGCTTTTTAAGTCATTAAAATTAAGACCCAGCATTGTCACCATCTCTCATTGCAATATAAATTGGATGACACAGTAGAAAGTTGGGTTATACAAATTGTTTGTCGCTTGTTTACGCTAGCTCGACGCTCCCTGAAAAATTCACGCTCGAAAATCTCCGTTCGATTTTCCGCTCGGTTGTAAACGAGTCGATCGGCTCGTTTGGTTTGGAAACAAGTCAAGTACGAGCCAAGGTCTGCTCGGTTCGGCTCGGTTCGTGAACAACCCTAGTCTAGTGGCGTTGCACACCGCAAAGTTAATATTGTCCAAACTAATCTCGCCTGTTTGGTTTGATGTATTTAAACCGTAGTTAACAATTCAACCTATATATAACCAAACCATGTACTCAATCATTCATGATTAACTAATTCAAACATAAGTAGTATGAAGACCCATTTTGGGAGGAACAAAACAAAGTAGGGCCTTTTGTGCACCTATAATTGTTACTTTTTAGGAAACACATGCCATTACAAAACTCACAAAAGGAGCCAAAGTGCAAATCCTTATCCACAAAAGCATCCATATCTTATTTACTATTTGGGCTGCAGTGCAACATGAATGATTCAGTTTTGAACACCTAAAAGAGGGACCAAACTTCCCAACATACTCATTTTGCCTTCAAACATTTTTAACATCCTCAAATGTTGTTGAAAACAAAAAAGAAAACCAAAAATTGCATAACTACAAACAATCTCATCATCACTTTCTCAAATCCTGTGCAAAACCTCCTTTCTTGACCACAACCACTCTTTGACAGGATGTAAAGATTTTAATTTTCAAGATTTTGCTTTTCGTGACAAAAAAGATGGCAAAAATGGCAGGAGGTGAGAGACAAGAATGCACATGAAAGTGAACTTGCATCTTTGACATGATGATGGCCCATTAAAAGGGTGTTCTTGAATGGTGTTCACAGGTTGTATGTCTAGACATTGATATATTTGGAAACAGAAAAACATCCATCATTTAGATAGGTTTTCGGAGGTGAATCATGAGTTTTGATCGTTTATGTTGCTTAATAATGTGTTATCCTTGAGAAATCTTGTGCTTGTGATCCTACTTCATTCTAAAACATTGTTAACATTCATTATATAATCCCTACATGAACTCTAATCAAACCCTGACCAAGAATTGTTTCGGGTCGAGTAGTTGATCTCCCACCTTAGAATGATGGTTGCTGTTGGCGCGCTTTAACAAGGAGTGACCACATATGTGACCATGGGGCATAAACGCAAACTCATTCAATAAAGAACATATTATTATCACCAGGTACCAGTTTTTCCAAAGGTGTTATGTGGGTCGTGTTTGCGGGTTGATGATCTAAACATGACCGTTTAACAAAATGTGTTGATCATGGGTTCGACCCAAAACTAACACAAAGCTTTAAACAGATAAGGATTACCTTAGATTGAAGTTCTTTTTTCAGTAATTACTCAAGTACAAGCATATAACGCCAAATATTGTTGAAAAGAAAACTTCATTATTTAACCATAGTTACATGCATATAGGGGAAGTCTGAAACAAATAAAGATGACATAAGTTTCAAGGATCTAATTTCTCATCAAGCAAAACCCAAACATGGATCTTATTTATCTTTCATAGTATCAGCCTCTAAGATCAAATGCATCAGAAAACTTTAATTAACTCATAGTTCTCTACTGAACCAATTAACAACACGGTTCAGAAAAACGCTCTGCTCCCGTAGAACACTTTTGGGCTTGGACCCTCCCCCTTTGACCCGCTCGACGTTGTTCCATTTGACTCTGCACAATCTTGGACCCCTGAATCAGGTGACTCGTTTTCTTTATCAATTGGAAGCTTCATCTTGGCCAAAGCCTCGGTGAACTGCTTCATGCTTTTCAAGTACATGTCTACAATCTCTTGCTGCACATTTTGCTCAGGTTCAAGTTTAATCAAGCCAACAAAACTTTGACTTTTCTCTTCTTTCTTTTCCAGTGGTTCTGAATCGAAGCTTGGAGAGATTTCAACGTTTGTAACAGAACTATTTTCAATATTTTCTTGTGGGGATCTTGATATTACATGATCAGTTGAATCTGAATCGAGTAGATCATGGTTTTCGATTGACAAACCGTTGACCACACTCTGTGCAGAGTAATATTCAGAAACCATGATCTCGTTTTCCTTCATAACTTTCGGGTCAGGAAACTCAATCTTTTCAAGTTCACAAGAAACTTGTTTAGATTCACCAGAATCTTGATCACATAAACTACTTGGGTTTGGGATTTCCAGCACATCTGGTCGCGATCCCGTATAGACGATACTTAATTTTACAAAACCAGAAGGCGAATGGACAAGTTCACTTGTTGAAAGCTCAAACTCCCTTTCTAATTTCCCATTTTCAACAAGTATTTCACATAATGGCACTAAAGCAAACCCTAAAAGCTGATCTTCAAGATAATTCTTAACCCTACTAAGCATCCAAATTTCACATCTTAATGAACAATCACTTGTTCTGACATTCACCTTAAGATTCTCATTAAAAACAGGATTCTGACCGCCCCCATTAACCGTCTGAGTCGACTCAGTTGACTGGGGGTCACTGGTCAAGAAAATCTTGGCATAGACATCTTGTTTATGGTAAATACATATATTGTGTAAACCCCTAGCTTGATGTATGAAAACCTCAAGAAACCCAATAAACCCCTCTTTTTTCTCCATAATATCCTTCTTTCTGTGGCCATTACTTGCAACCAAAGGATTGAATTCTAGTTGACCAAAAACAGAGGGGTTTGACTTTAACAAGATGTCACTTTGATGAGTTCCCATAGTGACTTAACTGAATTTAAGATCAAAAGCTGATTGGGTTTTCAAGAAACAAGATCAAGAAACAAAAACCCTCAAGAAATTAACAGTATATAGTTGTGAAATTAGGATATTCAGATCTCAAATTGAAGCAGTAGCAGAATGAAAGCCCTAAATTACAACTTACCCATGTTAAAGTGAAAGATCGTGTATCTTTTTCCTCAAGAAAGCCTGATGTTTCCTCAATAATGAACAACTACAACTCCCAAAAAACTCTGACTTTGAAACTTGCTCTCCAAGAAATCTTGCAAAACTCTTTGAAACCCAAGCTCAAAATCCCCAAATGATGAAGAAACCTAAAGAAAGAAACCGATGGATTGAACAAAGATTAAGACTGCGTATAAATCAATAAATTTCAACAAGATTTTGCTATTTTAGCGGTATCAATGGGACAAAGAAAGAGGCATGAGAGTCATACACGAGGTTCCATAAAGCAACAAACTTTTGAGTTGAACAACGATGACACGTGTCCTGCAAGATATGCTGAAAGATTATTCAATTGAAATGATGGGATCCATGAATAAGACTTTTGGAATATGGGAGACGATGCTAGAAGGACAAAGATGTTGTTTACTTGTTTGATGACTTTCATACGGTTGAAGCTTGATTTCTTTACCCAAAGTCAAATGTCAATTCTAGAGCTGCTGTACGGAATAATATTATAATAATTCCTTTTGAGGCTCAATGAAGTAAGAGAATGCCATGTGTTAATCTTGTGCTTGCTATCATACTTTATGTTTCTTATGGAGACACCAAGTAAAATTATATTATAAACCAATCAATTAAATTTTATTATGTTATGTTAAGGGTGATATTTTAATCCAAATCCGAATATATAACCTGATTAAATTCCTTCCGAACCTGATTAAGGCATAAAAAGAGAAAAACAAACCCAATTATAAATTGTACACGAACATGAATTTCTTAGTTAAGTCGGTCTTTGAGATCTATTTAGCAATTCGGGTTGACCCGAAAAACCCGGATCATACCGTATCTTCATACTTGTAATCCATATCATATTTTGACCTTTTACAAACTCGATCAATCATTTCATCAGTCCATCTTCAATGGATGACAGAAGTCTTAAACTCAAATTATTTAAAAGTCCATCTTCTATACTAAACCATCAAACCGATTACAATCAAGGTATGATGATTTCATACTCAAGCATTCTCATATATTTGCTATTTATTACTCCTTGTCCGAGCATAATACTATAATTGTAATATGTTTTTTTTGGCCTTGGTAACGTGTGATTGCTTTTGTTTGAGTAATAATAGTTATGATGTTTGTTTGTGTTAAACATATGTTCAAGTAACATGCGGATTTAGTGGTTGATTAAACCTACTTATGAAGAGATGTCAAATCCGATTAACAAAACCACAACAGTTTTAAGTATGTAGTCTTTTATTGTTAATTTATAAGTCGATCAAACCGATCACCGATTAAGCTGACCCGAATAAACCCGAAAGTCGAAACCTCGAATACCGATTAACAATATTTATTTGATTCGGTCTTCGGGTTGATTTACTACATTTAAAAACCAGAGGAACTCAATTCGAGAAACCCCTTACCCGACTAAAAAAACCGAATCATACCCCTTCTACACACTACATCACAGTCTCAAATTTGGTGGCAGTGGGGTTGCCACAACATGTTACACCATGCACACCCACATACACGATGAGTATTGGAGCAAAAGCACAGCGAGAGCATGCCGATTTGGCATACCATGCGACATGTTTTTTGGGTGACGACGGTGTTGCCATGCCATATTGTGAGCCATACTATGGTCACGGCAAGAGTGCTCCGCCCATGCGTACGTTATTCACGTTATATGAGTCTAGTACTTATGTATCAGTCTTTTAAGGGGCATGCTTTGATAAAGAGATGTATGTTAAAACTAAAAGGTTATTATTTTTATGTTGTAAAGTTAAGGTGTTATGATTTTAAGAGTAGAATAAATGTACGGTAGAATGTATTTGTTTTTGCCGGTCAAAAAACAAACTTGTGTATCACTCAGCATCAGAAATTTCTCATTTTAACAAGGAATCATAGTAATACAAAAAAGAACTCGTGTACTATATGTATATTCACGTATCTAGTTTGCATTTATTTAAGGGTGTTTACAATCAATCGTGGAAGGCTCGTTTCAACTGTGAATAGCTAAAATGACATTCGTAGTCAATCATGAGGCAACCCAAGGTCGACTCTGGTTTGTCTCGAGATTTTTCCTCTTGCTTGTTTTGTACCTATTAAATGCACTTCACGTGTTTTCCAAATTGTATTTTAAACAAACAAATAAACAAACATACCCAGTATATCCCACTCAAAAGCATGGTCTAGGAGGGGTGGGTGGTGTCGAGTCTTTCCTCTATCTTGGAAGATAGAGAGACCGTTCCAAATTATATTTTGATATAGCTAAAAAGATGAAAAATTTGTCCTAGAAGATACAACTATACGATCATCATAATGCTTACAAGCATATAAGAATAAAAGTAATTGAATATATTTAGCTTCATTTAACCTTAGAATAATATTTGTTTATCTGGCTTGACTCCTCCTAAGGAAATGTAGTTAGTTTATTCTTGTTCTATGCACTACAAGAAAAGGGTTATGTGATGTCAACCACCTATAGCATCGACACATACCGTCACTAAAAGTAGACATATGACGTCATTGTTTGTATTTTAATTTTGTAATTCTATTTAGTTTTTTAATTACTTTTTTTTACACAGAAATTTTGATATTGCTAAATGGCATAACACACCGCATTGGAGGAGAATAGGTGCTGTAAAATGAATTTCAAGAACATTCCAGGTGAACTTGATCAAGAGCGGTGGGTTGATGTCGTTGAGAAGTTGTTTATAACTGAAAAGTATAGCAATAGGAGGTTCGTGAGAAATAAACAAAATAGAGCAAAACAACTGATGCGTGCAAAGTGTATATATTTGATAAGATTTTTGATACAAATTCAGTCTTAATTAGTTACTACTTATGCTAAACTACACACATAAAAGATAAATGTACCTATTGTGTGGTAATATTAAGAATCGAGTATCAATCATGGACACACCGAACCTACTCAACAACTTTTGTAATTGACTATCGGGATAAGTTTTGATTTGAGAAAATGATAAGTTGCATTGATGTAACCAAATTTTTAGATTTTTTAAAACAATAATTTAAAGTAAATAAAATGTAAACTTTGATACTTTTAGGTTAAAATAAAGAACTAATACTATCATCCTAATTTAGATTACACTTATGTAACTGTAATTAGTGGTGTCGTGTGATTAAAGATATAAGTTTAAATAGTCATGTTAATGTTTATAAACGTGAGCCAGCACGGAGTTATCGTAATCCGGCTCCGTAGTGACAAGGAAAGCTGCATCGAGTCACTTTTAAGGCAAACCACCGACCCCCTAATGATGTAGGTATACTTGTGCACCCTTTTAACATCATTAATAATAATAACGTGAACATATAGTTAAAATTAGCTAGGTTGAAATTTATAATGTTATTACGTTAACTTTTTTGATTGTATAGAATAAATACACTATAATTTGCACCTATGAGACTTAAACTCGTAATCTTTTGGTTACGAGACACACCACTTAAGCATCAAAATGTCTTTTAAAGATGACTGATTTTTATAACTAGCTTTAAGAAATAATAACCTATGTAGGTAATATGGACCCTTTTTATTCCCACCTCTAGCTTATTTGCACAATTAACTAGAGTTGTTCACGGTCCGGTTCGGCCGTTTGTCGAGATTTTTGAGCAGACCGATGGTTTGCGGTTTCGTATGAACATGAACTAAACCGGATGATATTTAGTTTAGATGGTTTCGCTACATATGCAGTTTGGTTTAGACTGTTTCAACTAATATTTTTGGAATCCATTTTTAAACAGCTATGTTTAATTAGAATCCATCTAATAAGCTAATGTTTCTAGTTAGCAAAAGCCTAATAGGTATATTAAAGTGTGAACTGTAAATTACAATCATGTGATAGAAACAGGAAATACATACAAGTATGCATCATATGGACGGTTTGAACGGTTCGGTTTATACGATTTGAAATGGTCAAACCGGTCAAAAAGCCTTCGCTTTGACAGGTTTAAACGGTTTGGACGGTTTATGAACACCGGTACCGTTATAACTCCTGTACGTAAATGGTTAAGTAGGATGTGGGGTTGTAGGCTACATACAAGGCCCAATCGGCCCATCTCATCATATATGGTGTGGATAAATAAATAGTTCAATATATTTTTTCCTCTATGTAAACAGTGTGTTTTTAGTTAACATATTTAAAGATTAAAGAGGTCAATGGATAAAATCTTTACTTTAATACTTTGATGAAGTACTATCTTTCATGTTAACACTTTATCATAGATAAAACTTAAACCCAAGACTTCTTTTTATTACTAAAATTTTGGGTCTTATATTAACAACTTGAGTTAAGTATCATTGTAATTAATTAATGAAGGGTAAATCGTCTAAAACATTAAATCTAATGATGTATGACCAAAAGGAGGTGGTGTACGAATCATCTTCACATAACCACATATGAAAACTTTCTATCAAAGATTTTATATGAAATTCTTAGTATAGACACTCTCTTATACCTCTCCTATATCATGCGGAGTGCTGAGATGGTGTGAAGGTGTCGGGAATCGTCTAATATAAAATTTCATTTTTCTTGAATAATCATAATATTAGAACTTTTTTGATGTTTTCTTTTTCAATATTTCAATATCTATTTTTCAGAAAACCACGATTTTTTAAAAATAAAATCTTTTTAGTCTCGTAAATATTTGAAAACGAAACATGTTCAGTAGAAAATTAGAAATATTTGGAAAAAATTATAAAAAATAGTAAATTAAAAATGTTAAAATTACAAGTTTTTATAGGAAAAATTATGCTACTAAGGTAACTAGTGTGCACATCCATAAATATAACACTCATTCATAACTTTTAATTAAATTCTAAAACAAAATCAAATAAACTATGCCGATAGGATAAACAGTAGAACCAAATAGATTCAACGTTTAATGAAAGATTCGGTTAATTTTTTATTTTAGTTGAACGCTTTAAATAAAATATTCCTGTAAACAAATATATTTAGTTTTCTTAATAATAAACTTCACATTGAATTGTTCAAGTATGCATTTTAAATTGTGTATTTCCACTTTTATTTTAAATATCTTTTTGTAGTCTTTCTATTCTCCAAAAACGGCCGGTCGAAAGTAAACTTATGCAATTTTAATAGTATAATCAACTTATGCAATGAACATGATGAAACAATCATCTCAAGTCTCAACTTTCAATTTACTATAGTTTTTTTTCATGTGACATTGATGTATTGGTGTTTAGACCAAGTAGAAAACCACATTTGTTAAAATTTAATAAGGTTTTACATTACAACGATGCTATCTCCGGGTCAAATGAACAAATTCATCTTTAAAACGTTTTTAATCTAAAGCACGCACGTTGTATTATGAAGGTAAAATGAGTCATATGAAGCTCGATTTCATGGATTGCACGATAAATGCTAGCGGGTGGAAGAATAACCGCAAAGTTTATAGAAATTGTAATTTACTAACGTGTCATTAATAAATGGGAATGAAATTTTAAAATTAAATAGATGACCAATGAAGCAAGCAAACTTTACAGGTTTTCAGGACCTTTAAAGAGTCAAAAGATGATTGCTTAACATATGAACAATAATAAAATAAAATAAAGAGACATTTTTAGCTTGTAGAAGTTTTGATAGATGACAATGGCTACAGGTTCTTTTGTATTTATATATTTGTAAGTTGTAACTACTTCAACCTACCAAAGTTATTGGGATTCTTAAGACCTAAATAACTACACATATATATGTTTTAATGTATTATGATAAGCTACATCAAAAATATCATTTTAATTACCTTTAACATTCCTTAAGACTACATCCCTCAAGCGAAATTCAAGTTTTACATATTAGACTTGATCATATTAAGTCTATCCCGATTAAAGCATTATGATATAAGTCTACCAACTTAAGCCTAACACTATTAAGAGTAATTTATTATAAATAAAACTTAGACAAAATTACAAAAAACGTCCTTTAAGTTTATATAAAATTACAGTTATCGTCCTTTATCTTTAAAATGTACTCTAAACGTCCTTTATGTTAACATTTTGTAACAGATATCGTCCTTTACACTAACTGCCGTTAAGTTTTTCCGTTAAGTCAAGGGCAGTTTGGTCTTTTTGACTCTAAAGGACTATTAATGTATTTTTTCCAAACATAAAGGATGTTTTCTGTCACTTTTTTTATCTTTTTTTTAATTTATGTATTTTTATAAGAATATATATACATGTGATTTTTATATAACGAATATATATATACATATAAATTCATACATAATTAAATATATTAAATATTTTCATGCACGTATAGCTAATTAATTATATTCACTCACGTCTTATATATATATATTATATATATACACATTATTTTTTTCATCCACGTATTTATAATATAAAGAAATAAATAATATAAATTATACAATAGATATTTACAGATAATACGTGGATGAAAATAATTAAATAATATATATTATGTTATTTAAAAATAATATGTAGATGTATTATTGTAAAAATACATAAATTATGTAAAATAAAAGAGTTACAGAAAACGTCCTTTACGTTTGGAAAAGTCTACATTAATAGTCCTTTAAAGGTAAAAAGACCAAATTACCCTTGACTTAACTGAAAAAGTTAACGACAGTTACTCTAAAGGACGAATTCTGTTACAAAATGTTAACATAAAGGATGTTTATAGTACATTTTAAAGATAAAGGACGATACCTGCAACTTTATATAAACTTAAAGGATGTTTTCTATAATTTTGTCTAAAACTTAATAACTCTTAATAACTTTTGAACAAATTAAATAGTTATGGATAGTATAGTTTTATTTTCCTTTCGTTAAGAGTGACAAGCACTCCAAAAAAAATTTTCTAACAACCAACCGACTGAAACCCTCATAGAGAGATAGTATATTGCCCGCAATTCGTATTCAAAATCGTAAGTAGTAAGATACCCAATTATAATTGTGTAATTTTATAGTCCGATTAGAAAATATTCAAATACAAAATTAAGTAATTAGCGTAGGTAAGTAGCATTCAGTGGAGTTTATGTTTGTGTGAATCATATTTTGTTTGGTTGGATCAAGTGTTTGGTATGGGTAATTTTCTTGAGTCATGTGTGATTTACTACTTTACTTGGGGTGTAATTTTCTTAATATGTTGCAATAGGTTAATCAATGTGTCATTTTCTTTGTTTTATCTCATTGTTTTGTGGTGTATTTTGTTGCAACTTTTTTTTATTGCTTTGATTATTTTAGTTTTTTCGTAACTTTCATAACTTTTAACAAATAAAAATAGTAAACAAGTTAAGTAAAAACAATTAAATTAGATAAAACATATTTAAAAAAGTGATAAAAACACAAATGAGTGAGAAACTTAGTTATAAAGATGCATAGAGTTATGAATAATTTTAGCAATGGACAAATTCAAAGAGACATACTATGATAGTACTACTTCTCTTCTAATTTTATTAGATTAATTGTTTCAATATAAATAATATTGTTGGTATAGACGATCAATATGAGATATTTTCTTCGTCCCGAGTTCCAATTATGTCATAAACATAAAGAAACTCATTAGAAGAGGATTTAGAGACTGAAACTCTAGGATTCGTTCTATGACAATAAAACGAGTACTTTACAATCAGAGATTTATATCTATAGGTGTTAGTTTTTATCAAAAGATAAGAAAAAAGTAGAGCTTGAGGAATGATATGAAATGATAGTGATGACCAAGGTTATTATGTCATGAAACATAGACTACTAATATAACCATTTTAATGATAACCTAAATTTGGTTTCATACTATGATTAATTTACATAATAAGGGGATAACATTCTAGAACTATGTGTCGATATTAGGAATTTATTTATTAATTATTTATGTTGAACTCACGAAGGTGTAAATACTCTAGTCCGAACTGGAGGCTTTCATTTTCAGTTGTTGAACGGAACAACCTAACAAGTTTTATTAGTCAGAAATTAATTTTGAATATATTACTTTAGAGATTAATGATATCATTTTGGAGTCATAATCCATCAAACGTGACGTGTCATATGCAAGACGGCTTCCAAGATACATGCTAATTGGTCTACGAATTATTATTTTTAAATTCGTTTATTTATAAAGAAAACCCATTCATAATAAAATCTAAGTCAAATCATTTTCTTAATTAAATTTGAAATAGACCATTAGATATTTCAATTAAATAAACCTTCTCGAAAGAGTCGTAATCAAATTGCGTCTGTTTTTAAATCATTTTATCTTTTAATTTATTGTTATATATTACTATTATTATGTTTATTTTTGCAAAAAAATCACTTCCCTTAAAGTTGCCGTATTGCTATTAGTAATAATATTTTATAATTATAAAAAAGTATAAAGTCACGGTTCAAGCTAAAACATAAAAATGAATGAAGGGACGTACACGTGTCATTTTGATTCAATAATACGCAGGTTCGGTAAACAATAAACTATGTAGCAGGTGGTTGTGTCAAATGGAGTAGTTGGCTCATTGACTCTAACAAATGGGGATGGAAACACTTGTGCTTTTTCAATCATCCACTTATTATATTGATTACTGTCCGACGCTGCAGTTCGAGCAGGGGACTACACCGTACGAGCGGTTCAGGACCCTGAGAGCACGTGTGCCAGCACCGGGGACCGTCCTGTCGGATGACTTCTTACAGATCGTTGGAGAGCGCGACCGGTTTTTGGAGATCATCGGCGAGGACGGCCCGTGGGAGCAGCTGTTCCAGATGACTGACGATGCCCGTCGAGAGCTCACCGTGGAGTTCTACTGCACATTCACGTTCCGTCCACGTGACCAGGGACTTGCAGAGCTGGACGAGGACGACATAGCGGACGGTCGTGAGCCCACGGAGGTTGCTTTCCGGTTGTTCGGGGTCCTCCACCGCATGTCACTTAGGCGGTTCGCTGTCGTCAGCGGCCTCTACACGGAGGAGGAGACCCGACAGCCAATGTACACCACCGCCTTGATCCGCGGGCCAGACGACTCCGATCAGGTCTGGTGGCCTGCGATAGGAGACGGACCATACGGCGGTGATACGAGGTCCTCTCATATACGAGACCCTCTATATAGATACATTCACCGACTCATCGCCACGTCCGTCGCTGGTCGTGGGGCGGGGACCGACAGGGTCAACGCCGCCGACCTTTCTTTTCTTCGGTGTGTACTTACACACCGACACTGCCACCTCGCGCACGCCCTCGCTGATTATTTTGCTAGTATATATTAAAGATATAAGGTTTAGCTACAGTAACTTGCATAATTTTTTTTTTTTTTTTTTTTTTTTAAAAAAAACTATCTTTTCTTTGTGAAATTGTGGGACCCACCGTTCGGTTTAAATTTAGATGGAAGTTATAAGCTTGACATGTTTGACCGGATTTTTCCATTCAAATATAAATGAAAATTTCTATAAACTTACGTAAATTTGAACCCTTATGGATTTCAATGCAATTGAGAAAAGAGAGAAAATGAAGAAAAAAGAAAAAAAGAGAGAAAATAGAGTTGAGAAAAGATAAACTAGATAAACCATTTTGCTAAAAAGTCTTATAAAATTTAGAAAAAAGTTTGTTTTAAAAATAGTTGGGCCGAATATAACATGTTGTCATTCAATGGTAAATATTCGAGCTACTCTACGTTTTGACGTAAATTTAGTTGGGGAATGAGTCGGCTGGTCGTATTTTATCCTTTATCACGCCGCAAACGCCGCCGCAACGCGCGGCGGGTTAAAACCTAGTTATTTAATAAAGATATTTAATCATCTCACGTATTGTTGAGCATTTTATAACCGCGTGAATATGTTTAGCGTCGTTTAATACAAAACTAATTTTAAGTGATCAAGATTATATAATTAATGATTTATTATACGTCATTTAAGTTGGTAGTCTGGTAATAAAAGTTAAAAAGCTTTTAGAGACCACAGATGTATAAATTTAATTAGAAGTAGTTTAGAAGATTTTAAAATAAAGCAGTACGGTTAAAAAACCATAACAATTATACGTATAGATATAAGAGAAAAGTTCAAATACAAAGGGAATATTATGTAAAAAGTGTGAGAAGCAATCGGTGAGTGACACGTGGCATATTATTAAAAATGGAAGGAGGAGTATTTTAAGATCTCTAATTTATTAAGATGAAGATGTGAGATATATATCTGTACGATTGAGGTTTTCAAAAGATCAAACGATCGAATTCATCTTACATCAATTTTAATCGTTAAAGATTCAAACGTACAAAGTTTCAGCTTACATCAAACGATCGAATTCATCTGTCGAAGATTGCTTTACATCAATTACTTCGCCGATGTCGACGAGTGATTGTCAGATTGGTACGTATGAGGACGATTATATACTGTAATTGACATAGTATGTTAATTTTCGCACCGTAATTTTGTCGTTTGGATCATCATTGTGTCTATACTGTCTGATTTCTGTGAATTTTGTTATTGATTGACATCATCATTGTGTCATAGGTATCATCATTGTGTCATAGGTATCATCATTGAGTCATAGGTATCATCATTGTGTCTTTTTGTTCGTCATTGTGTTTTTTGTATCGTCATTGTGTCTGAATAAAACAGTTATTGTGTATATACTGTTAGATTAATCTGGACATTATGAATATGTTTCTATATGTTTCTGTATTAGCGTTCTGTAAATCAAATAATATAAGATAAAATAAGATAGATAAAATAAGACTTGACACAATGACATCATTGTGTCATAAATTTCATAGTGTCATGGTGTTAATGTGTCATATATATTATTTGTGTCATAAGATGCATTGTGTCATTTATATCATTGTGTCATAAGACTTATTGTGTCATGGTGTTAACGAGTCATATATACTGTGTAATAATATCATTGTGCTATTATATTCATTGTGTCATAAAACTATTGTGTCATGGTGTTAATGTGTCACATATATCATTGTGTCATAAGCTTCATTGTGTCATAATACTCATTTTGTCTTTTTATGACATGCTGTTTTTATTCATATAGATGCTGAAAATTACAAAGATGTTGGCCAACAATGTGTATCCCCAGGTAGGCCAAAAAGAATAAAGTCAGCTCGTGAGTTAGCCATCGAACAAGCAGGCAAAAAGTTGAGAAATTGTGGGTTTTGCAAACAACCTGGTCACATTATACGCAATTGCAGTTTATATCTTCAAAACATTAAGGATAAACAAGCTTCAAACAACTCCACAGTTGATTCTATGCCTATTCAAGAATAGGATTCATTATGTCATAAGATTCATTGTGTCATAAGATTCATTGTGTCATATACTCATTGTGTCATTATATTCATTGTGTCATTATATTCATTGTGTTATAAGACTCATTGTGTCATATTTGAAGAGTTTTGTTTACGTTTGATTTTGACGATAAAAACAAGTTACCAAAATATTATTGTGTAATGTAAAGCAACATATAGCAACAAATACATGCCAACACATAGCAAAATATAATAACATGTCAACATACCAAATTATAATAACATGCCAACATCCCAAATTACTATTGTTTCAAATTACTATTTTGTTAAACTACCATTGTGCCAAACTACCATTGTGTTAAATTACTATTGTTTCAAACAACCATTGTGTCAAACAACCTGTCAAACAACCATTGTGTCAAACAACCATTGTGTCAAACAACCATTGGTCAAACAACCATTGTGTCAAACAACCATTGTGTCAAACAACCATTGTGTCAAATTACTGTTTTGCCCCTCCGCCTGTTAGCAGTTTCCACTTATTTACATGTTGCCACCGCGTTTTTTTGAACCGTTGATCTATTTTAATGAGTTGATCCAATGACCAGAATTACTTCTCACACTTTTTAGGAAATATAGACTTTGTAGCATATCCTCTCCCTAGATATAATTATGAAACTTTAGACAAGTATAGTATTTATTTCTTTCTTCTCATCCTTTACTAGTAACACTATTACATACAATTATTCATGTTGATGGGATCTTGTTCTTTTTATATCTAATGTTTATCCTCATTGAATTAATACGAATACAAATCTCATATTGCGCGATAAGTGAATCTCAAGAATAGATATTAAAAGGGCGTACATGTGTACGTCCACCATTAAAAAAACATACCATTATTCGTATGATCATGATAATTTTTATTTAAAAAAGCTGATTTGGTATTAGTTATGACTTATATGAGATTTGATTATTGTAAAACATCTCACATGTAGTTAAAAGATAATAAACATAAACATCTACCTACTATAATAAAAAGGTATCTTGAATGACACCTGCCAGTATCACAATCATTTTCATCAAAATTTTCCCGTCTCTCTCTCCTATTAAACAATTATCTTGATTACTAATAATATTCTTTAACACCTTTTTAGATTTAATAAATTAAGAAAGAAATCTATTTATTAATGTCATTTCTAAATAAATAGTTTTTTTATAAAATAATAAACTTTTCTAAAGCATAAAACTTTTTAAAAATACGAAATATTTTAAAACTTGTATTTTTAAAAAGTCATTTTTTAAAAACAAAAAATAATCAAATTTGAGATATAAAATAGAAAAATTTTTAAAAATGACAATTTTATAGGGTTTGTTTTAAAACAAAATGTTTATTTTTTTGAAAAAAGTTTAAATTATTTTAAAAAGTTTATATTATTATTTTATTATTTTATTTATTCAACCCGTATAACATAGGTGTTTACTAAAACTAGTATTCTCATAAACAAATAACTAAAGTTTTCCACGATAGAAACAATTTTCCAAAGCCTTGAATTAAAATTAAAAAGAAACAAATATTAAAAAAACACAAGTAGCACAACAACAATTCATGATTCATCAATCAACCTTCCTGTCTCCTTCAATCTCATCGTCTACCAACAAAGAACCATTCGACTCCATTTCCTCTTTATATAACTCCACCCCTAATCAATAATCATCCCTCCAAATTTTCCATTTTCGATCATCTTCATCATCTGATCATCAAAACCCACCATCATCTCACAAATGGGTAAAATCTTTCACCTTCTGATCTGCATAATACTCACCAATTCCATCACATCTTTAGCTCAAGATTGCAGCTCATACTCCTTCACAAACAACCTACTTTATGCCACATGCGTCACTCTACCCGTTCAAAACTCCCACCTCCACTGGAACTACCACCCCACCAACGCCACCGTCGACGTCGCCTTCCGCCACACCGGCGCCCCGACGTCGCAGTGGGTGGCGTGGGCCCTCAACGTTGACGGAAGGGGTATGGTCGGGGCTCAAGCGCTCGTCGCTTTACCCGAGTCAAACGGGTCGGTTCGGGCCTATACGTCGTCGGTTACGAGCTACGGTACGACGCTGCAAGAGGGTCCGTTGAGCTTCGATGTGCCGGTGATCAGGGCGGAGAGAGTTAACGGTGATGTGGTGATTTATGCGACGTTGGTGTTGCCTAGTGGGAGAACGAGTTTTAACCAGGTGTGGCAGATGGGTCCGGTTTCGAATGGTGGTCCGGGGCCTCACGCGTTGGGTTCGGAGAATCGGAACTCTGTTGGGACGGTGGATTTTGTCACCGGTCAGGCGGGTGCCGGTGGTGGTGTTGGTGGGTCGTTGCTTCACCGGAGAAATGTAAGTTTTTTTAAATCTTTATTGCGTCGGGTTGGTTTGTAAACGAGCCGAGCTGAGCAGCTCGACTTGGTTTGTGACGATCTGAGTCGAGCTGGCTCGCAAGTTACGAGTTGTTTGAATATTTGTATACTCGGTTTCGGGAAGTGAGAGGTGTATATGGTTGGATATTTTGGCTATAATTATGGTATAATTATTGTTATTATAAAATGATGTGTAGACTAACCAAAAACATTGATCGCTCTGCACTGAATTAAAAATAAATAATCCGAGCTAAAATTGAGCAGGCTCGAATGAGCCGAACCGAGCTAGTTTGGTTTTCGAAACAGTATGAGCCGAGCTGGATTGGTTTGTAAACGGGCTTTTTTGAGCTTTTTCTAAGTGAATTTGAACTATTTGAACAACCTGAATATTGATTAGAGTTAAGTTGTTAACCACTCTTTGTTAATTTGACAGACTCATGGAGTATTGAACGCTGTTAGTTGGGGCGTGTTGATGCCTATGGGAGCCATGATTGCACGATACTTGAAGGTGTTTAAGATGGCTCATCCTGCTTGGTTTTACATCCATGTTGCTTGCCAAGTGATCGCCTATGGTGTCGGTGTGGCCGGATGGGGGACCGGACTCAAGCTTGGGAGTGACTCTGAGGGCATCAAACATACTACTCACCGTAACATTGGAATCACTCTTTTTGCTCTCGGAACCCTACAGGTACAACACATAACCAGCATCTTGTTTGCATATGGTTAACGGGTTGTTTGAGTAATGAGTTAGATCAGGACCATTGAATGGGTTGGTTGAGTAACGGGTCATAACATAACTACTTAATACTGGGTTGATTAAGTAATGTGATTATGTTTGTGATATAGGTGTTTGCATTGCTTTTGAGGCCGAAGCCCGATCACAAATACAGGATATACTGGAACTTCTACCACGCTGGTGTGGGCTATGCAGTGATCGCGCTTGGAATCACTAACGTGTTCAAAGGGCTCGATATCTTGGACCCTGAGAAGAAATGGAAGCATGCATACATTGGTGTGCTTATATCTTTGGCGGCCATTGCAGCCATTTTGGAAGCTTTTACATGGTTCATTGTTTTGAATAGAAAGAAAGAAGAGAAGCAACAGGGACCTAACGGCGCTTATGGATCCAATGGCTACGGCAATGGTCACAACCAGGGGGCATAGAGGCGGAGCTCCATGAATTGGCGGTTTTGAGGTCTTCTGATATAGTATTTGGATAGGTCCTGTTTATATGTTTTTTCTTGAGGTTGATTGTTAGGAGTTATATTCTTTGTTCTCATTTGTATTCAATATATGGGTGGTTGTATTTTTTTGTTATATATACATATATATACATATGCTTCATGCTTGTTTTTACAATGTTAAAAGTAAAAACAAAATCTTGATCCAAAGAACTTAGTTGATTCAATTGCAGAATCAATATAAAGATGACATCCAATTTGTTCTTGTCATCAAAACAAAAAAAAAAAAAAGAAAAAATAAAACTTTTTCTACCTTGTTCATAAAGCAGGGCAGCTAGTGATAGACAAATAGGCGAACGTGTGGTGAACGATTAGTGCGACATCTTTGCTGTTTGATATTGTTAACAGTTGAGTCCATCACATTCCTTGGAACTCTCACATGTTTCACATTTGGGCACAAGAGAAGCTATTTCATCCATCACTTGAGCTTTATCTGCTTCAAACTGTTCATCAGCTGCACCACATTATGATTTCATGAATACCAAATTATGATTTCATGATTTAGTCACAATCATCAGTTTTCAATGTTTGGATAAGCATATTACTTTCAAAACACACATCCAAACAAGCCCTTAAAGATCAAGGAAGCAAATATATTTGTTTTTGTACCTTTTTCAAAAGTGAATTCACTAAGAAACCGAAGGAGCTTGCTTCTATTCGCAACCAGCACATTCACTATATCCTGTGGCTTGTTTTGATTTGCAGGGAAAAGCTGTTAAGAAAAGTTGGGAAAATCCCAATAGACGGGAAGATCAATATTAAGAAAATGACATTACAAGTGGTTTTATATATTTATATCCCATTAATTACCTTGAAGACATGGAAAGCTTGCAACTGTATCGTCTTGTTTGAATCCCGAAGAAGGTTCATAAGAATCCTCATGTTTTCCAATGAGCTCACATACCGTACCATAACAGCTGTATTTGACCGATCAAGTAACATAGCTCCTAACAACTAAAACATATACAAATTCCAGTTTAATCATGAGAAACTGGAATTGTATAAAAATTAACAGCACAAGCAGTAGACCTTAATAGCATTTCGTCTGGTGATGTAGTTAGAAGATTCCAGCAATACATTATACTCCTTGAAAAACTGCAATCAACCTGTTTACTTAAGTATAGTCAGAACTACAGAGACTACTTACTTTATAAATATAAACACTTGCCCAATCATAATTATTGATGAGATATTCAGCAACAGTCGATTTGTGCCTCGTTAATAGCTCCTGGAACACGAATAAAATGAAAAAATAAGCAATTCATACAATTGGTTCTATGAACATTATATGCACACACGTCACGTAAACCTTAAATGTTGCTGCTGCATCTGATGATACGTCAAAATTTGGATCATGTTGATAGCTGAAGAATGTTTTCATGTGATCAGACTCCAAAATATATTTTGCAACTACTTGATGACGTATACAGTCTCTCAAGATCGCACCAAATGATATAGCAATTTCTGGGTCGTCATACCTAAACATTGAATATTTTGTAATATAACTTTATGAATAAAACGATGATGCTACAAATATAATGTGGGTGAGTTTTGACCCGTTAGAGATATACTTAACCTGGATTGACCCATTTATAAGTAAACAGGTCTAAATTGCAAGTTCAAGATAAGACACTTACCCAGGTATCAACATATCAAGAATATCTGTATTTTGTTCTAAATATTCAGCAGCAACGTAATGTCCATGAACCCGTTGCCTTTGTAGATTTGCAAGCACATGAGTGATATCTTGACGGGACTTCAGGATATCAAACTCAATTGTCAGTTACATTATCAAAAAGATTAAAATAAGAATTAGCAGCTGAATTGTTAGTTGCTATATACCCCAGGATCCAAATTAGGAAGGTAGATAATTAGAAGGCGTAATATATCTTCCTTGAAAAATTCCTGGGTTAACTTTGCACAAGCGTCTTCATGTGGTTCTGACATGTCGTCGCCATAAAGTACTATCTTCATTTCATGAATGAGTCTCGTTAATTCACGAACCTGAATCATTAGTTAGCTTAATTTAGCAAATAAGCAATGATTGGATAGTTTTAAACAATCATTAACTACATACTAATTCAGTAAGTGCTGAATAATGGATAGGTTGGTAATTGGTAATTAACTACCTAATTGGCTCAAGGACATAGCTTAGTGGGAACTTCTTTTGAATCCGGGGATGACAATAGGCCGGGTTTTGGTATTCCCAAACCTAATTGTAAAACAGTTTTCCGAACCTGGTCCCTTACCGGTCGGGTATGTGGGATCCCCATTTATCTAAGTGGTTAACATTAATTCCCATTACATGAAACTTGATACCAAACTCGACCCTAAAGCCAACTTGAAACATCTAAAGAAATGAGTAAACTTTTCTAAAAATTACAAATTTCCAACTATTCATGGTGCCTTAACAAATTCATCAAGTACCATCAATAGCATAGACAGTCTAAAATATCTAAATAACACAACAATGCAAATTGAAAACATTGCATACAAAATATTACTAAGATCATCAATCTCCACTCCAGTATTCCATCAATCCCACATCATCATCAATTCATTATATCAAGTTTTGGTATCGGATAATCAGGCTGCACGTGGGGCGTGAGCTACACTTAAACCATCCACGGGTTAGAGCTGCCCAAGAAACTTTATACCAAGACCAGTCCTAGCCTGAAAACCTGTCCCATTAGCAGCTCGATTAGCTCGGTTTTTTATTTTCCCTGTAGGTTTTGGTGTTTTGCCATCCCTACTCGAATCATGATTTCATGTTAATTAGATTGGGAACATGTTAAAGATAGCACCTTCCTATGCAAAGAGTAAAGACCTAATTTCTTACTTTAAAACTAGTTTTACAATACAAGTGTCCTAATTTCATCGAATTATTGGTACCATATGAAGTTATAAGGCGCATACCAAAGGCTTATCAGATATCTGTTCGGATTCATACGCGCATCAAACAATTCAAAGTGCATCAACAACAAATCAAGACTCATTATTCAACAATCAAAATGAAACCCTAATGGAAAAGCTAAAGTTACCACAAACATACCTTGTCTTGACGCTTGGCTTCACGAACATCAGGATTAGGGCACGTGTAGGTGAGAAGCTCACGGATATGATGAACAAGCTCAATAGGCGTAAGTGGCTTCGGTTTGAATAATCCCTTCATTGTTATGACGAAACAAATTGAGATCCCCAATGGGGTTTCGATCCCCTTCGATTACGAGCAATGTAATGGGTTGATTGATCGGAAAGCAGAGAATTGCACCGATGAACAACGAAAGAATGACATGCAATTGGGAGGAAATAAGGGGATGAAAAGGGGAAAGAGGTGGATGGTGGAGAATGAAGTGTTTGAATTCTGGTGGGAAGATGAATCAAGTGTTCATGGACCTTTGATCATTCACGGTGTGATGGTGCACCATAAATGGGGAATTGCTTACAGATGGACCGATTTGTACGGGATGATTGGAGTCCGATATTGCAGGTCATCGGTTCAGGAGGATTTCATTTCAATGCATGCAAATGCAACAACGATAACGCTGTCTTAGCGAGGTTTTAAAGAAAAAGTGACAAAAACCACAATGTGCATGTTTCGATTGTTTATTCTTCTTTTATTTTTTCATTATTAATTTTTGAGAAGTCAATTTCTAATGATTAATTTTAGTGTTAGAGCATTCAAGTAGGTTCTTTATCCGTGAACTATTTCATATATTATATGTTATAAGTTTTTTCATCCGCGTGTTGCAACGGAAAATACGATGTTATTTGTCTAGTTAAAGACATTTTTCAAACCCATTACGCTGGTTGTGATGATGACATACATGTGTATAAATACATAAAAGAAATATTGTTGCAGATTCGTTTAGATATTAAAACATAAATAGAAAATAGTATTATGTAAGGAAACTAAAACGTAAAATGAAAATATACATTGAAAGTAAGGCAAAAGTTTTATAGTTATAAAAACGACTATTACCAAACACAATGTTGATGTGTTTTGCCCGCTCGTTGTGGTTGTAATTATTTAAGTAAATTAATTTAAACAGAAAATATATATAAGTAAAATATTGAAAAAAACGTAAGAAAAATTGGTGGGTGGAAGGTTAGAACCCACGACCAGGTAAGGGGTAAAGAAACTAAGGGGTTGTTTAATAAAACTGACTGGGTAAGATCTGACTGGGTCAGAAGCTGACCCAGTTAGAAGTTCTGACTGGGTATGCGTCTGACTGAAACTTGGTTGTTTGATTCTGTATGCGTCTGACCACCACCTACATACACATACATCTACATACACATACATCTACATACACATACATCTACATACACATCTACATACATATACATCTACATACACATATACATACACATACATCTACATACACATACATCTACATACACATCTATATACACATACATCTACATACACATACATCTACATACACATACATCTACATACACATACATCTACATACACATACATCTACATACACATACATCGATCATCCCTGTCGAACCTCCAAATCGATCATTCCCCGATCGAACCTCCAAATCGATCATCCCCTGTCGAACGTCCAAATCGAACCATCATCATCGAACCTCCAAATCGAACCATCACCATCGAACCTCCAAATCGAACCTCCAAATCAGTCGCACCATCATCATCGAACCTCCAAATCGAACCTCCAAGTCGATCGAACACCATCATTGAACCTCCAAATCGAACCTCCAGTGGTCGATTAGGGCTCGATTATGTAACACCCGAAAGTTTGACTTCTCAGCATGTGATGCGACTGAGCTTCAGTCGCCTGTGATTTATGCGACTGAAGTCCAGCCGCATGGCTATTCGGCCGGTTGGAGCTCAACCGCACGATTGGAGCTCAACCGCCCGAATGAAGTATGAGCCGAATGGAACACGTGCGATTGGGGTCCAATCGCATGGTGTTGATGCGACTGAAGGTCCAGTCACCCCTGGACCAGATGCGACTGAGAGGTGGGTATAAAAGAGGAGCAGCTCCATTCTCCTCCCATTTTCAATCGGGAAGAGACAGTGAGCGACCGAGAACAGCAGAGAAGAGAGGGAAAGTGCTGCCCGAGCTCCGAATCCGTCGAGAAGATAGCCAAAGTCGAAGTTCACCTACTTCTACCTGTAATGTGAGTTCTAGGACCCCTCATTTACACGTTTTTAACTGATTTTGGGGCTGGAATCACATATAAACCCTAGTTTTGTAAAAGTGTAAGTTGACCCATTTGAGTAAACTATGAGTAATGCGTTTATAGTACGAAGTAGGACTTGTATATGCTTGTATGATGTCCTTGTATGAATCCCTGAGCTTTGGGAGGGTCAATTTGGGCTAAAAATGGGTTTTTGACGAGTTTGGGTGCGGGGGTTCGCGGCTGCTGTTCGTGATGAACTCCAGTCGCAGCCCAGTTAGGGTTATGCGACTGGAGGGCCATTCGGCCGAATGAGTATGAGTTGATGTCCAATCGCCCGACTGAGTCCCAGACGCCCGATTAAGTCTCAGTCGCACGATAGGTGATGCGACTGAGAGATTCGGTCGCATGAGTTCAGTCGCAGAGTAGTTGAGTCGTACGGTTAAGAGTTAGTCGCATATAGCCCAGTCGCATAGTGTCTAGTCGTACGGAAGGAAGTTCAATCGCACGAATGAGTACCCATTCGCACGATAGCCCAATCGCATGGCCCAGTCGCATGGAGGACATGCGACTGGTGGTAGTTCAGTCGCCCGGATAGGGCTGATGTGAGTGAATGTAGAAGTGTATGCATGATGTATGTATGTTAGTATGATGTATGTATGTAGTATGATGTTGCCATAATAAATGGTGAATACTGATGATATGTAGGTATGTATGTTCCTTATGTATATGTGTTTTATCTTTAATAACTTTACGTGAATGAATGAACGAAAGAAACGAATGTATTAAGAACGTAAAGTAAAAGATAATGAACAAAGGAACATGATGAATGAATGCATGCATTAATGAAAGAAAGTAAGAAAGGCTTGCAAGCAAATGAAAGGAGGTGCACACCCCTGGCAGGTGTTAGCTCAACGGTGTGCGGGTTAGCTACCCCGAAGGATGCACATCGGGGTCAGTCTTTGTGATTGACCAGAAGTATGTATGGGATCCTTGCCGCTTGCCCTAGGTGACTGGATCAGCATTAGTGCACAACGTTCGTGATTGATCATCACAGGTCCAGCACCAGCATTTGTGCACAACGTTCGGGGTATAGCTTATGGCATTGATCCAGAAGTAAAGTGAAAGATAAGTGGTGCTTGTACCTACCCTAGGTGACTGGATCAGCATTTGTGCACAACGTTCGTGGCTAACTACCACAGGTCCAGCACCAGTAGTACGTATGATGAAAGGGGGTAGAGTACATGTCACCGAATGTAATGAACGTTCGAATGAAGGTAATAAATGAATGAATGAACAGAATGAAGGTTCGAACGTATGAAGTAAAAGTATGAATGAAAGTAAAAACATACGAAAGTATGTGAAGTATGTAAAGTATGTATGTATGAAGGTAAACGAGAATGAGGAAGTGTACACGAATGAAAGTAAGTAATGAATGATAAGATAATAATAATGTTATCTGCGTGTACGTATGATGTGTGAACACATGTATGAAAGAACGGTTAATAAGAATGAAAGTATGTTTTATTATAAAACTAGAACTCACTCAGCAACGCTGACTTTTATGTGTTTTCCAGTTCGCAGGTAGTGTTGCTGAGGATGGCACGAGACGGCTACTCAGCTCTTTTGGGAGGGCATTCTCCATTTTGTAATGCTGCAACGTCACGTGTTGCGGGCCCATAACGCACGCAACAAGTCACGTTGCCTGCCATTACGAGATTTCTTGAGGATCTGAATCAACGAGATCACTCAAGAAATCTCCTTTATATATTTTTGAATTTAATATCTTCTTTATGAAGAAAAATATATTTTCTTATTTCGGTAGAGGTCGCTGTACGACCCTATGATTGTTGAGGAATATGCATCAGCAGCAATCATAGTATAGTATGCCCCTATGATTGCTGAGGATTCGAATAAACGAGATTGTTATATAATCTCGGGTTTCTATGTGTCTCCCCAGCAATCATAGTAAGGTTAGGATATGTAAAGCAAGTTGTACTTTGTAATTATGTCAATGATGTAATGACTTTTATGAATGAATGAAAATGTATTTAAGTCTTCTTTATTAATTCCGCTGCGTATGTCATGTTCATGTGTTAAAAGTATGTTTATCTAAAATATATGCAATGAAGAACCAACCGTAAGGTGCCCGGTGAGCGGGGCCTTACAAGTTGGTATCAGAGCAAAAGTTTAAGTAAAATGGGTAAATTTTCATAATAAACCTAAACTTAAACTGAGAATGGGACAGGGAGAATGAGAATGCCATCTGAGTAGTCGCGTGCCATCAGGTATTTTTCTTAAAGATTAACTGGTTATTATGTGCGCATGTGATGTGAATTATGTGTACTGTTAGACTGAGATACTAATGTAGTCAGGATAGGTGATGCTCGGGGTGCGAAGAGTAGAGTAAGTGGCTAATCACAACTGGCCACTGTAATTAGGGACTTACTGTACTTAACATAAACTGAGCTATTTCCTTGAATGACCGTGTTGGTGTTTTAATCTTTCAGTGTGATAAAAGATGGTCGGTGATAGATCATCTGATGCTTCCCGTGATGGTGAACGTGGTGATGAGCCGCGTATCACGCGAGGAAGACTTAGGAAAGAGAAAGTAGTTTGTGAGGAGAACGAGATTCCTCACCAGGAAGAGACGGACGAAAGCGCCAAGTTGAGAGCCTCGGTAAAAGAGGCAGTGATTGAGGAAGTGCACCAGGTTATGCAGACGATTTTACCGACTGTAATGACCGAGGCGATGAAGGCAGTACGTGAGGAGGATAGACGAGGGAGGAATCGATCCTCGGGTAGACAGCAACAGGCAGGGGTAGAAACAGTATTGTCTGATGAGGAAGAGGAAGAAGAGGAAGAACAGGTACGGGAGACAGCCCGGGGTTGTGATTATGGGAAATTCATGAGGTGCAAGCCTCCAACTTTTGATGGCTCCGGTACTGCTACTGATGCTCACCAATGGGTGATGGAAATGGAAGCTGTCCTCGATATTAGTGACTGCCAGGAGGACAAGAAGGTGAAGTTTGCTACCCACTCTTTCACAGGGTCGGCTTTATGCTGGTGGAAAAATATTATTCAAGCCGAGGGTACCAGGGCAATAGGGAAGATGAAGTGGGCTGAGTTGAAAAGGCTGGTGATCGAGGAATTCAGTCCTCGTCGGGAAATGGATAGGATAGAAAGGGAGTTCCTGCAGCTGGAGGCGGGAACGATGACCCATCAGCAGTACACGACTAAGTTTAACGAGTTGGCGCTGTTGGTGCCAGAGCAAGTGACGCCGGTGTCTCGAAAGATTAACCGGTATATTCAGGGGCTGCCATCCGAAATTCGTTGGCATTTGATTTCTGCCCGACCGAGTACTTTCAGGTCGGCGGTAGATTTAGCTGGGAGGTTGTATGATGAACGAGCTGCCTTGGTGAAATCTGAGGGCAGTAAGAAGGGAAGTGATGAGAGGAAGTGGCAAGGAAAGAGGTCTGGTCGGGGTGATACTTCGACAAGTAGTAAGAAGGCACGGGTTGATGATCGCCGTGTGGTCGTGACAGGTGCAGGGTCGAGAAAGTGTGAAAAGTGTGGGCGAGAGCACGGTGGTGAATGCAGATGGGGGCTGAATGTATGTTTAAAGTGTGGAAAGCCCGGTCATATGGCTAAGGAGTGTAGGGCGATGAAGTGCTTTAACTGCGGGGAAAGTGGTCATATGAATAAAGATTGCAAGAAGCCGAGGTCTGGGAGTTCCGGCGGGAAGAAGGCAGTGGGTGAAGGGTCGAAGGCAAGCGCCAGAGCATTCACGATGACGCAGGAAGAGGCTAGAACGGACCCTGATGTAGTGTCCGGTACGTTTCTGGTGAACCAAACTCTAGCCTCAGTATTATTTGATTCAGGTGCCAGTAGGAGTTTTATTTCTGCTGCTTTTAGTGCCAAATTGCCTGTTAGTAGTAGGCGTGTGGATGTGCCGTTTGATGTAGAGACTGCTATAGGTAAAACCACCAGGATTTGTGAGGTAATTGAGGGTTGCGATGTGGAACTGGAGGGTCACAAATTCCCAGTTAAACCCTTTGCGATGACGTTAGGGGGTTTCGATTTGGTGCTTGGAATGGATTGGTTGGCAGATTTCGAGGCGAACATTGTGTGTCGCAAGAAGATGATCCGTTTGACAGCGCCTGACGGTAGTCCAGTGACAGTTTATGGGGATCGGGTTACTACGATTCCGAAAGTGATCTCAATGGCAGTGGCGGGGAAATGTATGAGGCGCGGATGTAGCGCCTATTTATGTTATGTGAAAAATGTAGAGAAGCCAGCACCACAACTGTCTGATGTTCCGGTTGTGTGTGAGTTCCCAGACGTGTTCCCAGAAGACTTATCGGGATTGCCACCCGACCGAGAGATCGAGTTCCAAATTGATTTAGTACCAGGCGCCCAACCTGTTGCCAAGGCACCATACCGATTGGCCCCGACAGAGATGAAAGAGTTGATGGAGCAGTTACAAGAGCTACTGGATAAGGGGTTTATTAGACCGAGTATCTCACCTTGGGGTGCTCCGGTCCTGTTTGTAAAGAAGAAGGACGGTAGTATGAGAATGTGCATCGACTACCGCGAGTTGAATAAGCTGACAGTAAAGAACAGATACCCCTTGCCGAGGATCGACGACTTGTTTGATCAACTTCAGGGTGCTAGTTGGTTTTCACGTATAGATCTTCGATCAGGCTACCATCAACTGAAGGTGAAGGAGCAGGATATCCCTAAAACAGCTTTTCGTACGCGCTACGGTCATTATGAGTTCCTCGTTATGTCATTTGGTTTGACCAACGCGCCAGCTGCTTTTATGGATCTGATGAACAGGGTGTGCCGGCCGATGTTGGATAAATCAGTGATTGTATTCATTGATGACATCTTGATTTATTCAAAAAGCGAGACTGAACATGCCGGTCACATTCGCGAAGTTCTGGAGACACTGAGAAGGGAGAAGTTGTATGCAAAGTTCTCCAAGTGCGCATTTTGGTTGCGTGAAGTTCAGTTCTTGGGTCACGTGGTAAATCCGGATGGGATTCTAGTTGATCCGGCAAAGGTGGAAGCAGTAATGCAATGGAAGTCTCCGAAAACGCCATCCGAGATCCGTAGTTTCTTGGGTTTGGCGGGCTACTACCGAAGGTTTATCCAAGACTTTTCCAAAATTGCTTCTCCACTGACAAAGTTGACCCGGAAGGATGTGAAATTTGTATGGGGTCAAGCCCAGGAGAAGGCGTTTGAAGAACTGAAGATGAGATTGACTCAAGCTCCAGTATTGGCGTTACCCGAGGGGAGTGAAGATTTGGTGGTTTATTCTGATGCCTCCTACTCGGGGTTGGGGTGTGTATTAATGCAGAGAGGAAAGGTGATAGCCTATGCATCCCGACAGCTGAAAGTTCATGAGGTCAATTATCCTACCCATGACCTGGAGCTAGCAGCAGTGGTCTTCGCGTTAAAGATTTGGCGGCACTATTTATACGGGACGAAGTGCACCATCTTCACAGACCACAAAAGCTTGAAGTACTTCTTCGAGCAAAGAGATCTGAATATGAGGCAACGGCGATGGTTGGAGCTTATAAAAGACTATGATTGTGAGATCCATTACCATCCGGGCAAAGCCAACGTGGTGGCGGATGCCCTTAGCCGAAAGGAGAGGCCCGAGCCAATTCGAGTGAAGGCGTACCAGCTAATCATGACCTCCGACGTAATGAAGCAGGTCAAAGAGTTCCAAGATGAGGCTTTGAAAGACGAACATCTTAACTCTGAACGAATGAGAGGTCTGGTCGCGGAGTTGGGTGAGAACGCAACGGGTGTTAGAACTCGGTTTGGGCGTATGTGGATTCCTCGTCTTGGGGATCTACGAATGAAGATTTTGGATGAAGCTCATAAGTCTCGATACTCCATCCATCCCGGCGCCACCAAGATGTACCAAGATATGAAGAAAGATTATTGGTGGCCGGGTATGAAACGCGATGTGGTGGAGTATGTGAGTAAATGCCTCACGTGTCTGCAAGTGAAGGCGGAGCACCAGAAGCCGTATGGAAAGATCCAACCATTGGACATACCGGAATGGAAGTGGGAACACATCACCATGGATTTTATCACAAAGCTGCCACGTACCCCTAAAGGGTATGATACGATCTGGGTGATTGTGGATCGATTGACGAAGAGTGCTCACTTCTTACCGATGCGGGAGACTTATTCGTCCGAGAAGTTGGCTGATCTTTTCATCAAAGAAATTGTGACTCGTCACGGTGTACCGGTGTCGATTGTATCTGATCGCGACACACGGTTTACATCCAAATTTTGGAAGAAATTCCACGATGCTATGGGGACGAGATTGCATATTAGCACGGCTTATCATCCTCAAACTGATGGTCAGTCGGAAAGGACCATTCAGACCTTGGAGGATATGCTTCGGGCATGTGTTATTGACTTCGGTGGAAGTTGGGATGACCATCTACCGCTAGCTGAGTTCTCGTACAACAATAGTTATCACGCTAGTATTGGCATGCCGCCCTACGAGATGTTATACGGTAGAAGATGCAGGACCCCCGTCTGTTGGGGTGAAATTGGTCAGAAAGAATTGGGGAGCGTCGAGGTGGTAGAGGCTACGACCGAAAAGCTCGAAAGAATTAAAGCGTATATGAAGGCAGCTAAAGACCGACAGAAGTCGTATGCCGACAAACGACGCAGACCAATTGAGTTCCAAGTGGGAGACCGGGTCATGTTGAAGGTCTCACCTTGGAAAGGGATCATTCGATTCCGGAAGCGGGGTAAGTTGAGTCCGCGATATATAGGCCCTTTCCGGATTGTTGCTCGAGTGGGGGAGGTGGCTTATAGGTTGGATCTGCCAGACGAACTAAGTGGAATTCACCCGACTTTCCACGTGTCTCATCTGAGGAAATGTTTGGCAGACGAAGACATGGTCGTTCCACTGGGTGATATCGAGGTAGACGAAAAGCTCAATTATGTAGAGCAACCAGTGGCAATCATAGATCGCAAAGAAAAGAGATTGAGAAATAAAGTGGTTCCCCTTGTGCGTGTACAGTGGCGGCACAGGAAGGGATCCGAGTCAACGTGGGAAACCGAAGAAGAAATGAGGCAGCATTACCCACGATTGTTCGAAGAGTAACAGGTTTCGGGGACGAAACCTAAAATAAGGGGGGTGGACTTGTAACACCCGAAAGTTTGACTTCTCAGCATGTGATGCGACTGAGCTTCAGTCGCCTGTGATTTATGCGACTGAAGTCCAGCCGCATGGCTATTCGGCCGGTTGGAGCTCAACCGCACGATTGGAGCTCAACCGCCCGAATGAAGTATGAGCCGAATGGAACACGTGCGATTGGGGTCCAATCGCATGGTGTTGATGCGACTGAAGGTCCAGTCGCCCCTGGACCAGATGCGACTGAGAGGTGGGTATAAAAGAGGAGCAGCTCCATTCTCCTCCCATTTTCAATCGGGAAGAGACAGTGAGCGACCGAGAACAGCAGAGAAGAGAGGGAAAGTGCTGCCCGAGCTCCGAATCCGTCGAGAAGATAGCCAAAGTCGAAGTTCACCTACTTCTACCTGTAATGTGAGTTCTAGGACCCCTCATTTACACGTTTTTAACTGATTTTGGGGCTGGAATCACATATAAACCCTAGTTTTGTAAAAGTGTAAGTTGACCCATTTGAGTAAACTATGAGTAATGCGTTTATAGTACGAAGTAGGACTTGTATATGCTTGTATGATGTCCTTGTATGAATCCCTGAGCTTTGGGAGGGTCAATTTGGGCTAAAAATGGGTTTTTGACGAGTTTGGGTGCGGGGGTTCGCGGCTGCTGTTCGTGATGAACTCCAGTCGCAGCCCAGTTAGGGTTATGCGACTGGAGGGCCATTCGGCCGAATGAGTATGAGTTGATGTCCAATCGCCCGACTGAGTCCCAGACGCCCGATTAAGTCTCAGTCGCACGATAGGTGATGCGACTGAGAGATTCGGTCGCATGAGTTCAGTCGCAGAGTAGTTGAGTCGTACGGTTAAGAGTTAGTCGCATATAGCCCAGTCGCATAGTGTCTAGTCGTACGGAAGGAAGTTCAATCGCACGAATGAGTACCCATTCGCACGATAGCCCAATCGCATGGCCCAGTCGCATGGAGGACATGCGACTGGTGGTAGTTCAGTCGCCCGGATAGGGCTGATGTGAGTGAATGTAGAAGTGTATGCATGATGTATGTATGTTAGTATGATGTATGTATGTAGTATGATGTTGCCATAATAAATGGTGAATACTGATGATATGTAGGTATGTATGTTCCTTATGTATATGTGTTTTATCTTTAATAACTTTACGTGAATGAATGAACGAAAGAAACGAATGTATTAAGAACGTAAAGTAAAAGATAATGAACAAAGGAACATGATGAATGAATGCATGCATTAATGAAAGAAAGTAAGAAAGGCTTGCAAGCAAATGAAAGGAGGTGCACACCCCTGGCAGGTGTTAGCTCAACGGTGTGCGGGTTAGCTACCCCGAAGGATGCACATCGGGGTCAGTCTTTGTGATTGACCAGAAGTATGTATGGGATCCTTGCCGCTTGCCCTAGGTGACTGGATCAGCATTAGTGCACAACGTTCGTGATTGATCATCACAGGTCCAGCACCAGCATTTGTGCACAACGTTCGGGGTATAGCTTATGGCATTGATCCAGAAGTAAAGTGAAAGATAAGTGGTGCTTGTACCTACCCTAGGTGACTGGATCAGCATTTGTGCACAACGTTCGTGGCTAACTACCACAGGTCCAGCACCAGTAGTACGTATGATGAAAGGGGGTAGAGTACATGTCACCGAATGTAATGAACGTTCGAATGAAGGTAATAAATGAATGAATGAACAGAATGAAGGTTCGAACGTATGAAGTAAAAGTATGAATGAAAGTAAAAACATACGAAAGTATGTGAAGTATGTAAAGTATGTATGTATGAAGGTAAACGAGAATGAGGAAGTGTACACGAATGAAAGTAAGTAATGAATGATAAGATAATAATAATGTTATCTGCGTGTACGTATGATGTGTGAACACATGTATGAAAGAACGGTTAATAAGAATGAAAGTATGTTTTATTATAAAACTAGAACTCACTCAGCAACGCTGACTTTTATGTGTTTTCCAGTTCGCAGGTAGTGTTGCTGAGGATGGCACGAGACGGCTACTCAGCTCTTTTGGGAGGGCATTCTCCATTTTGTAATGCTGCAACGTCACGTGTTGCGGGCCCATAACGCACGCAACAAGTCACGTTGCCTGCCATTACGAGATTTCTTGAGGATCTGAATCAACGAGATCACTCAAGAAATCTCCTTTATATATTTTTGAATTTAATATCTTCTTTATGAAGAAAAATATATTTTCTTATTTCGGTAGAGGTCGCTGTACGACCCTATGATTGTTGAGGAATATGCATCAGCAGCAATCATAGTATAGTATGCCCCTATGATTGCTGAGGATTCGAATAAACGAGATTGTTATATAATCTCGGGTTTCTATGTGTCTCCCCAGCAATCATAGTAAGGTTAGGATATGTAAAGCAAGTTGTACTTTGTAATTATGTCAATGATGTAATGACTTTTATGAATGAATGAAAATGTATTTAAGTCTTCTTTATTAATTCCGCTGCGTATGTCATGTTCATGTGTTAAAAGTATGTTTATCTAAAATATATGCAATGAAGAACCAACCGTAAGGTGCCCGGTGAGCGGGGCCTTACAGATTAGGGGTCGATGGCGGGCAAACTCCAAGTCGATGGCGACGGGGGGAAGGGTGGTGGTGGTGGAACTTTGGGTGCTGCTGCGATGGGGGGAAGGGGATGATCGATTCGGAGGTTCGATCGGGGAATGATGGCGATCGGGGAATGATGATGGTTCGATTGTTGCGATGCCGGGAGGTCGCAGCAGCAGCAGCGGTCGATGGCGACGGGGGGAAGGGTGGTGGTGGTGGAACTTTGGGTGTCTGGTCAGAAGAGAAGAAATGGGTCAGAAGGGAATAAAATGTGGACTGGGTCAGTCCTCCGGTTCGGGTCAGATGCTCCAGTCAGACGAATCAAACGCACTGACTGGCTGACCGGGTCAGCCAGTCAGTGGTCAGACCGCGGGTCAGCTCTATCAAACAGGGCCTAAGGAGAATACTCTGAACCATCTGATCTAACCTTAGTTTGACGGGAGTCGAGTCATTTTCGGCACACTCGTGTTACAGCGGGACCGCCGGTAAAATCGCATTTGCAAAGTTTGTTACATGTGTGACTAGGGGTGTAAACGAGCCGAGTCGAGCCTGAGCTCGCTCTGGCTCAAGCTCGGCTCGTTTTTACTTTATAAAGCTCGAGCTCGGGCTCGGCTCGTTTGTAGTTATATTTCTAAAGCTAAAGCTCATTAGAAATTATTCAAACTCGGGCTTGGCTCGTTTATAATTAATTTTTTTATTTTTATTTTTTTATAATTACTATTATATTTATTAATAATGATACTTATCATATACAATATAATATATAATATTTAACTGTTTCTATCATATTTTTATATTTAACTAATAATATTATTATAAATATATATGAGATATGTAAAAATATTATAAAAAAATATATATGTAAAAGCTCGTTTAGGCTCGCAAGCCAGCTCGAGCTTGATATCTGAAGCTTGGACTTGAGCTCGTTTAGTAAATGAGCCAAAATATAAGTTCGAGCTCGTTTAATCTCGGCCCGATTCGAGTTTTTCGAGTTGATCTCGAGTATCTTGTGAGCCGGCTTGACTCGTTTACATCCCTACGTGCGACGGTGTGGACGATAACGCATATAAGTACACATATCGAGAAACATAATAAAATAATAATTTGCATTGTACGTTGTGGTATAATAATTTTAAAAAAGAAATTTAACTGAAGGAACTTTGATTGTGTCGAAGCCGTACAATAGATTAACGTGGTTAATGGCACATTTTCGGTACAAGCGTTCGGCCTAATAATATAAAAAAGTAGTTTAAATTAATTACATATTAAAAGAAAAATGAAAACAAAATTTAATTGGAAAATATATGTAAAAAACAAAAGAAAAAAGAGGTTGTCGGCGAGAATCGAACCCGCGACGTTCACGTATAAGTGGAGGAATCTTGCCAGCTCAATTATGCATGTTTTCAGGAAAGAAATATTTATCCTCAATTTGGTTCGGGAAAAATTAAAAAAGAAATATAAAAACATGCGGACCAATGATGTCATGCCAAATGACAAGGTCACCGGAACCCCCACCGACCTTGTTAAATGAGTGTATATACAATAGTTATGAGTGTTAGCAAGTGTAGAAAAGAAAAAAAATTATTTTTGTTCATTTGTATATTTGATGTTTAGAGCAATGTTTTGGAGACCGGATCGGACCGGCCGGTCCGACCGGTTCGACCGGAGATCGGTCGGGTGGCCGGTCCGGTCTGATACGGATCGTTTCTAGGCGGTCGAACCGGCCGGTTCTTCCCGAACCACTAGTCGGACCGGGAAACCAGACCGGTTCGGACCGGTTTTGGTTTTTTTTTTATTTTAGTGGGTAAAAACGGAGTGTTAAACCATAAATTAGTACGTTGGATATACAAATATAGTTAAAGTTTATATATAACTATAAAATACATATATAAAACATATATAAATTACTTATATTTAATTACATATATAAATATAGTTAAATCCGGTCCAACCGGTCCGACTGATCCGACCTCAAACGAGTAAAACGTCAGGTTCGACGTTCGATTTGTTTCTAAAAACATTGTTCAGAACCAATTTACACGGGTAAAACTTGGTTTTTTTCATAGTGACTTATTCAAAGACGAAAAACTACAAGTCAAAGGAATAAATTGCACATTAGAGATAAGTACAAGGACCGTTAGGTTAATATGCCTTTGTTTATCAGCTTTATCTTCTTCACTGTTGAAGAGATATCGAACCTCTGCGTAAAGCAATTGCGCCATTGTTGAATAACTGAAGAAGAAGGTTTGATACGTTCTTCTCTCTTGTATCAATTTCTTATGTTTATTTTGATCTAATTTTGAGCGATTTAGCTTAGGGTTTATAGAGAGCAGTTTAATTACTTTGAATCGTTTGATTTTTAACCCTTTTGTTGTTGAATTCATACTTGAAATGTGACTCGGAGGTACCAATTCACCATGAACATGTATCTGTTGTTTTTATCGTCCATCGTCTGCTTAGGCTATAAAAATCATACACGTATGTATATTGTCATATTGCTGTTCTGTTTGCCCCTAATTGAACATATGATTTGATTATTCTGATTAGTAGTTGATAAATTCTTCTTTTTTTAACTGTGTAGAATGAAAAAGTGTAAGTGCAATAAGTCAAGGTAATTTCTTCAGTATTGGTGATTGAATATTGTTCATAAAATCTCATGTTCTTGGCATGGCTTGTACTGTTTTAGTGTCACTACTCACTTCCAGTGTTAGTTTTGACTCTAATTTCTAAGAAATTGCCAAAAGTAAATGATGCTCCAGTTTTCTGGTAGATAGACCACCTTCTCTGCATTCGTTCAAAGTTTTTAAAGACGTGATAAACTTCTGGTTTATTAACATGCACTTAGTTCAAGTGTGAATTCACCAAAAAGCTCGAGTTGATTCATTTTATGTTGTATATGGAGCTTTCCTCGTGGCAGCGGGGGGCTATATGTCACTGTTGGCTGTTAAAATTGTGAACTTTGAGTTGACTTTTTTTCCGAGATATATGAGAGTTGAATATGAACCTTTGAAGTTTGAACTTAGTTTCTAGACTTCGATGAATGCAATTGTATGCAATGCACTTTTTAAGTTGTTGGCACTCAAAATTCCAACAAAATACAAGTTTGCAGTTTGAATCTGATCATAAATTAATACGTTGGATATACAAATATAGTTAAATGTTATATATAACTATAAAATACATATATAAAACATATATAAATTACTTATATTTAATTACATATATAAATATAGTTAAATCCGGTCCGACCTGTCCGACCACCAAACCAGTAAGGCGTCCGGTTCGACGTCCGATCCGGTTCTGAAAACTTTGGTTTAGAGCATTCTCAACCCATTCACTATACTTATCTCCGTCCCATATTTTGACAAAAATGATTAAAACAAACACTTTATCCATTCTCATCCCTATACCTCATACTTATATTTTTAGAGGACAACAATCTCATTACCCAAATATAAGGATTCACCATCTAACCCGTATCAATTTATAAATACTTTTTATAGTGTACACGAGTAGAAGATATAGAGATAACGTTAAAAAAATAATAAAATAGTGTTATTTTATCGAGATAGAGATATATACAGGAAATGAGATGTGAGAGGTTTAAAAAATAATTAAATTTAAAAAATAATGTTTTTTTTAATTATTAAAGTAAAGATGGAGAATGAAATATGAATAATTTAACGAAATAATAAACCGAAAAATATTTGTGTTTCTAATTTTTTAATGGGAATAAATTAAAGGAATTGAAAGAAATATTTTTTAATAATATATATTTCTGGATTTCCACTGGTTAAGAAGAAATTAAAAAAAAGAAAAATAAAAGATATAACGTAATTTTATGTTTTAAAGTTCGAAGGAAAAAAAATAAATTACACTTTTTAGAAATTTGCAAGGAAGGGAAAAGAAAGGTACAATTTCATAATTATTTTCTAATGTATCATGGATTATAGTTTGGTTAAGAGAGTAAAATGACAAATGTTAAAAAATTATAATTGTATTTTGTTACCTTCTTTTTAAATCCTGCCAATTTAAAATAAAGTTAGGTGTAAATAATATTAACAAATCTTACCTCTTTTTTTCTACTTTATTTCATTAAAAGTATTACAACACATCTTTTACTGCTTCTTTGCTAATCCTTTTTAAAAGAACTAGTTAACAAATCTTCTATGCTTTTTTGTTATTTATTGCGTCATGCAATACTCAATTATTTGATATTTTAAATTCTAGCTTAGAAGAAATAAATAGGCTTTTATAAAATTACTACGAAAATAATAAAAATTAAAAGTACGTGTCAGATGTAAAATGTTGCTCCACCGCATTGCGCGCAATTTTTTAATAATTTAATTAATAGTCTTAAAAGTTTGGTACCCAGGCCCAAAGCCCAACTCAGTTAATAAAATCCAGATGTCAAGTTTAGCATCAAAATAACCGACCCAAGCAGAAAAAGATAATATGTCATTTACTAACTGTTTAGGATGAATAATTGTTATACTTAATCGAATAACTTAAAAGGTATAGAACGATCCTGTTAAAAAATCTCATATGTGGATCAAAAAATCATGATAAAGTCAAATATAAAAATAGAAAACGACCACATAAAGGTCGTCCATGCCCATGCAAGCAAGGCTTGCTTTTGGACAATTAATGTGTTATATTATTCTTTTCATTTCAACCGAATTTAGAACTACTATAATGCTCGAAACAATATGTTAATCGTTTATACTGATTTTGACATTTCAGATACTGATTTTGACATTTCAGATTGACTTACCCAAAAACACCGAAGATATGACCCTAAAAATCTCAAGTTCAAATCTCACGTTAGAGTAGAAGGTGACTTTTTGTATTCTACATTATTGTTTTTATCATACAACTGGTAAAATTATCCGCGCGATGCGGCAGGTTCGCTAACCAGTTAATTGTATTTTTTAAAATACTTTAGTTTTTAAGTTTATCAAATTTTTTATATTTATATTTCTAATAAACATTAATTGTATCTTTAGTAAATTAATTGATATTTTTAAATTACTGTTAAAATATTACATTATTATAAGTTTGATTATTATTTAATTATTATTAGGAAAAGAAATCATTTTACCGAGTACTTAAAAGTTTAAAAGAGTTAAAAGAAAGATATCTAATAGAGTATTCTTATTTCCCATTCCTTATTCATTTAACATACCACCTCCGAAGCTCCACTGAATTGTACCACCGTCAACCACAGCACCGCCAAGTTGGTCTCCGTGGAACCACACATGCCACCACCAATAATAATATAGAACCCGAATCCCTCATTTTCCGTCCCTTAACCTACTTCTATGCCGTCAAATACGGTTGTCATCAGTCTCATCGTCACACATCAACCACCACGTTTTTCAGATCTAGAACCGTGTGGAGAAGAAGAACAGGGGAGAGGGTGGTTCGATTGAGATGATAGATGACGGGGTGGCGATGGCGGTTCGATTGTGTCACTACAAGAAAAATGGTTTTTCATGTCCATGTCTTTTGCGGCGATATACATTTCGTCGCAAAAAACACACTAAGGGGCTGTTTGATTGTGCTGACTGAGTAAGACCTGACTGAGTCAGAAGCTGACCCAGTAAGAAGTTCTGACTGAGTCTGCATCTGACTGGAACTTGGTTGTTTGATACAGTATCTGAATGAATATGCTGAATGATAAAAGTAACTGTATTACCCTTGTATTTTAACCGATATTATGTAATAACTCCATTAATAAATTATTTTAACACACAAAATAAACCATAAAAAAACCAAGACACCCACCCTTAATAATAATAATAATAATAATAATAATAATAATAATAATAATAATAATAATAATAATAATAATAATAAAAATAATAATAGTAATAATAATAATCATAATAATAATAATAATAATAATAATAATAATAATAATAATAATAATAAAAATAATAAGAATATAAACATCTTATTTCCCCTCTTCTCTTTCACTCCTCTTTCACTCTTCTATTTCCCACTTCTCTTTCACATCCTCTTACCACCACCACAACCACCACCAAGACACCGACCACCGTTACCACCCTTCTCTTCCACTCTTCCGACTTCAAAACCAACGTCGCAACAGGCTGCCGAGGGGTGCTCGTCGGTGGTCGCGAGAGGGAGGGCGGCGGAGGGAGGAGGTGCTGCGGCTGCCTGCGGGTCGCAAGAGGGCTTGCGGCGGAGGGAGGAGGGCGGAGGAGGGAGGGCGACGAAGGGGTGGTCGTCGGTCGGGAGAGGTGCTGCGGGTCGCGAGAGGGAGGGCGACGAAGGGGCAGGGTCAGCCGGTCAGCATCTTTTTTTTCATGGTCTGGGTCAGCACCGGAAACCCGGTCAGACGGGCTCGAAGCCGAAATCAAACGGGCTGACCGCTGAACGAGTCAGCGGGTCAGCCCGGTCAGCGGGTCAGCACCAAAACAAACAGCCCCTAAACGACAAAAATAATCAACTTTTTGACTTTTCTAGTCAAATTAACTTTTTGCGACGATACTGTCGCCGCAAATAATAAATTCATTTTTTTTATTTTTTCTGAATTCTTTTTAGGAGGTAAAATTTCCCGCTTATTTTTTTGCGGCGACATTTTCGTCGCAAATGTAACGTCCTGTATTCTTGGTGTTAATTAGCTCTTAATAAATAAATAACCACCATGATAACAATAGCCGTGATAATTCTAATAAACAAAATAATAATAAGAACAACAACAATAATAATAAAAAAATATAATAGTAATAATAATAATAGTAATTATAATAATAATACAATTAATAGTAATAATAGTAATAATAATAATAATAATAATAATAATTATAATAATTTATAAAAACTATTTAAACTTAATAATGTTAAAACTTAAAAATTAACTAAGTTTGGAGGGTTGTTTTTATAATTTTATAAACTATAAATGAAAGATTTTACATAAAATGTCAAAAGTGTAAACCACAGGGACCATTACTGTAAATTCTCAAACCCAACCCCACCACCCACATCGTCCCCTTCGAACCCGTTTTTCGGCCAAGAAATCCGCACAAATCGACCACTAACCTCTATTTTAATCAAATTAATCGAAGTGGAACGACCATTTATATGTTCTTAATCTGTTAACATTTTTAATTTCATCAAAAAACCCCCAAAATCACAGCTGCAACCATCCTCTCGGTCGCGGACCTGCAACTCAACCCAATCCATTGTACGAGCATCCTTAATCGAATTTGATTGAGGGCTTTCATTCCTGGTCACTACACGAAGCTAACCTCAAAGTTAATTGAATTATTATCAACATTTGAACCTCGAACCAACTCTTCCCTCGGTCGCGGCTATTCCCTCGGTCTGTGGCATCGAAATCAATCTTAATCAGGTAGTTTTAACCCATCAACATACTCGATTTCACTTAGGGATTAAAAGCCCAAAGGTTAATTGATTTGAAACTCACGAATCATTGTCCAATTTGGGATCGATCGAAGTCTAGGGTTCATGGGTTTGGGGGCGGTTTAAATCGATTGCTTTTAGGATTTAAAAACCAATAGTTCTCGCGGCTTAGGCCTTTGTTCCACTGGTTCCTGCTCTCCATGTTAATCAAGAGGTCACGGGTTCGAAACCCGGCCATCCCATTATTTTTTAAATAGTTTTTTAAGCCTTAAAAAATATAAGAAAAATTCTAAAAATTATAAAAAAATGTTTTATAAACTTTATTCTTAAAATATTTTGATAAATTAATTATTTTTCAAAAGTTATAATTAGATTAATTTATAAAAATAAACCTTAAATAATAGTTTAAACTACTAAACTATTATTATAGCAAAAATCATCATTTAATTTATTAATCATGAGTATTTCAAATAATTACAAAAGTTTATTTAGACGTTATCAATTATTACAAATAAATTTTATTCTTTTTGTTTCTTTAAAATTTAATATTTAAGTAATACATATATTTTTCTAAAACTTATGTGTGTTACAATTTAAATATAAAACCCTAATTCTCTTTAAAATGATAAGCTTATTATTTATTAAACTTAAATGTTGTAAATCTATACATATTTAGGTACCTTGTGAAGAAGTACATTGGAACGACGTATATTGACCTTATTAATCATCATAATATACCTATTTTCCATGTGAGTTTTCCTTGTCCCTTTTTACTTTATTTCACACCATTTTAGGGTGAAACATGATACTTATACATCATACACTTATAAATGTTTGAGACTTGTAAAGCACTTGCAATTCATCTTTATATTTTGTCATGGTTATTTGTGTGTTGTAAGTGTTTATATGAGATACATAGTTTGTTACAATCATTAACTATTGCTAGCCTGGTGACGTCTTAGATCTTTGGGCCTGACAAGCTTATTTGGTGCTAAAGTCGATGAACTGCTGACTCCTAGGAGCCGTATGCTTGTGCACTAGGGAACCAAATACACTTAGCCAATCTTATATACTTGTAATCAAGTCACGGTTTGATTGTAAAGATATGTGTTCTATAACCTTACTAACTTATAACCTATGACATGAATTGCTACTTATAACATTTTCATATTATGTATGAAAACCTTGGAAACTCACCAACTATTTTTAGTTGACCTTTTATTTTATTCATGTTTCAGGTAACCCCCGAGTTTAAAGTGGTCTTTGAAGCTTGCAATAAAACTAGGACGTGGACCTAGTTAAATAAATAAAATGTTATGTTATGTTTGAACTTGTAGCATATTTGAGATTTATGTTTGTAATTACTTTTGAAACTATTAATTTGAATATTTACATTTAAACATAGCGTTATGTGGTTGTAAACAATCTTATCCCTCACACCTCGACGATTCCGCCGTCAAGGTTGGGGTGTGACAGATTGGTATCAAAGCCCATAACTATAGGGAATTAGGTTATTATAAATGGTGACCTAGACTATAGCAAATGCATGAACCTTATGGAATTATAATTCTATCTTGTATATTATATGGTATACATGTTACATAATGCTATGTCTCATTATGTGCAATTTGATGCCTTAGCATAGGATTGCCTAAACATTGTTACATGTCTCCTAAAACTTATATTTGATTCTTTGACTCTCCCCGAACATGAAACCACTTAATTTTATCCTCGACGACACGTGGAATCGTATACTTATGCTTATGACTTGGATCTTTAGACGTTATGTCTAATCTATATAAATCTCATCAAGGTTTTGATTTCATGAACCTAAGAAATATTGTGTGACTCATAGACACCTGTATTCTGGAATTCCTGGCAAAAACCCTTTGGGCTAAGGCAAGCATATCGTATAAATCTCATTGTGAGACCAATTATGCTTACCTGGGGATTTCTAAGGTAAATGGGTCAATTTACCTTGACGTGTCAACGTTTTCAAATGGTGATACGTTACTGACTGGAAACATTCCGTACAATTCATGATTCTTACTTTAACTGTCTATCCTTATTGTCCTTTTACCCGTTCCTAATCCAATTCATATTTTCCAGCATGTCTCGCCATCTCGGAAACTGAAGAAGATCCGACCGTAAGCTTGCCGCCATGATTACCCGGCAAATGGTTGCAGTCATCCCGAATATGATGGCTAAACTCAGCAGCACTATGATCGACAACATCTCGAACAACGGCAACGACCAAGGGGAAAATAGTGCAAACCAAGGCCGTAACAACGAAACTTGCACTTTCAAGCACTTTAGCTCTTGCAAGCCCACTAGTTTTAGTGGCAAGGAAGGAGCCACTGGTCTTCTTGAGTGGTTCGAAAGCATGGAGAACACTTTTGTCAATTGTGAGTGTCCCGAGGCACTCAAAGTCCGTTATGCCACTAGTATGCTTCAACAAAGGGCACTTACCTGGTGGAATAGCGAGAAGAGAAACCGAGGAGCTGATGCTATTTTGGCACTCTCTTGGGATGAGTTCAAGAACATCACTATCGCGAAGTTCTACCCGAGAAGTGAATTGCAAAAGTTGGAAGAAGAATTATGAAACTTGAAGTAAGATGGTGGTGATCATTTGGCCTACTCAACTAGGCATCATGAGTTGAGTTTACTACTGCCCCATATGGTCAACACTGTCCCCCGCAACATTGAAAAGTTCATAAAGGGTGTACCACTCCAAATCCAAGATGCTGTGGTGGGTAGACGACCCACAACCTTGGAGGAAGCCATCACTATCACCGCTCAACTCACTGAGAACCATATACGAGCAGGCACTATGTCTGTGAAAGGTGTAAAAAGGGTGGAAAAGACGGCTACTGAGGTTGTTAGGGAGACTAAAGTTGAACCGTCTCACAACAACAACAACAAGAAGAAGCACAAGTTCACACCGACACGCAACTATGCCGTGACTGCACCCAAACAACCCCAAAGACAACTTGTACCTGCCGCTGCACCTGTGGCTCAAGTACCTGGGGCTAGGGCTTATGCTGGTCCTCTACCTATGTGTAACACGTGTAGGTATCATCATCTGGGGAATCAACCGTGTCGTATCTGCACTTTATGCGGTAAATATGGTCATTGGGTGGCAACTTGCCACCGTGCACTTAACAATGCCGCCGGGGTCACAAATCGTGCTTGCTACAACTGTGGGGAACCTGGTCACTTCCGCCCACAATGCCCTCGTCTTGTGGGTAACGTTCCACAAGCCCAAGGTCGTGCTTTCAACATCAACGCTAACCAAGCACAAGCAAACAACGATGTGGTGAATGGTATGTTAACTTATTTTTAATTTTTGTGATCCAAATATTTTCATACACTACCTGTAACGTTAAATACCTTTAAAAAATTGAACAGGTATGTTTCTTATTAATAAGACGTATGCTTATGTTCTATTTGATTCTGGAGCCGATAAGAGTTTTGTTTTATTAGAATTTGAACCCATACTTGCTAAGTCACCTACGAAACTAGAAAGACCTCTCACCATTGAAGTTGCCGATGGAGAGCCGATCACCGTGGATGTCGTTATCCGTGATTGCATCCTAAGTCTTAACGCGCACGATTTTCTTATCGATCTTGTACCGATGAAACTTGGTAGCTTTGACGTCATCATTGGTATGGATTGGTTAGCCAAACACCATGCCGAAATCGTTTGTTTCGAGAAGTGCATTCGTATACCGTTACCCTCTGGGGATACTTTGAAAGTGTTCGGTGAAAAATCTTCTAAAGGACTTAAACTCATGTCTTGCACTCAAGCCCGAAAGTGCTTAAGCAAGAAGTATATGGCCTTCTTAGCTTACGTGGTCCACACAAAAGTCAAAGGGAAAGAACTTAAGGATGTCCCTATCGTACGAGACTTTCCTGAAGTATTTCCCGATGACCTTAGTGGTTTACCTCCCGTACGTGAAGTCGAGTTTAAAATTGACTTGATATCGGGAGCAAACCCCGTGGCTAAGTCACCATATCGGCTTGCACCATCGGAATTGCAAGAACTCTCTAGCCAACTCCAGGAATTATCCGAGAAGGGGTTTATCCGCCCTAGTTCGTCTCCTTGGGGTGCACCTGTCTTATTTGTGAAGAAGAAAGATGGGACATTCCGTATGTGTACCGATTACCGGGAGCTCAACAAGTTGACCATCAAGAATCGGTATCCTCTTCCTCGTATCGACGATCTGTTTGATCAACTTCAAGGAGCCGCTATATTCTCGAAGATTGATCTACGTTCTGGATATCATCAATTACAAGTCCACGATGATGACATCCCAAAGACCGCGTTCCGTACTCGTTATGGGCACTACGAATTTACGGTGATGCCTTTTGGCTTAACTAATGCTCCTGCTGTTTTCATGGATCTCATGAATCGAGTATGCAAGCCTTATCTAGATAAGTTTGTGATCGTCTTCATTGATGACATACTTATCTACTCCAAAACCAACGCCGAGCATGAACTGCATTTGTGACAAGTTCTTGAGTTGTTAAAGAAAGAGCAATTGTACGCGAAGTTCTCGAAGTGTGATTTCTGGCTCGAGGAAGTTCAATTTCTAGGACACGTGGTGAATAGTCAAGGAATTCACGTTGACCCTGCAAAGGTAGAAGCTGTGAAGAATTGGTGTGTTCCCACGACTCAGACCGAGATTCGTTCTTTCCTTGGTCTTGCTGGTTATTACCGACGATTCATCGCCAACTTTTTGAGGATCGCAAAGCCGCTCACTTCCTTGACACAAAAGAATAAACCATTCGAGTGGGGGCCCGAGCAAGAGGAAGCTTTTGAAGCGTTAAAGCACAAACTGTGCAATGCTCCTATCTTGACCCTGCCCGATGGAAACGATGATTTCACCGTGTATTGTGATGCTTCAAAACAAGGCCTTGGTTGCGTTCTTATGCAACGAGGAAAGTTCATAGCTTATGCATCAAGACAATTGAAGGTTCACGAGGTGAATTACACAACACACGATCTCGAGCTTGGTGATGTTGTTTTTGCTTTGAAGATTTGGAGACATTATCTTTATGGTACGAAATGTATAGTTTACACCGATCACAAAAGCCTTCAACACGTTTTTAATCAAAAATATCTCAATATGAGACAACATCGTTGGATTGAGTTGATTAATGATTATGACCGTGACATTCGTTACCACCCTGGGAAGGCAAATGTCGTAGCCGATGCACTAAGTCATAAATTCCATAACAAGATGACCTTAGTCCAAGAAATTCGCGATCAACGACAATGGTTTGATACTTTGTGAGCATTCGATACTGAAATTCGACTAGATGTCAACAAGGCTGCCGTACTGCTACAAAGTTTGAGAATAGATAATGACATCGAGTCTAGTATCTTGGAGGCCCAACAAATGATTCAACAAGAAGGAAGAATGAAGGATGAACTGGAGCATAACCTTCTAACTCAACTGGAGATGAAACCTAATGGGTTGATGTATTTCGCGAATCGAATTTGGGTTCCAAATCGTGATAATCTTCGTACCCTCGTCATGAACGAAGCTCATCAAACTCGTTATTCTATTCATCCTGGCTCCGATAAGATGTACATGGACCTGCGTGGTCAACATTGGTGGCCTGGAATGAAGAAAGACATAACGACTTATGTAGCTAAATGCCTCACGTGTACGAAGGTTAAAGCCGAACATCAACGTCCAAGTGGATTACTTGAGCAACCCGAGATTCCTATGTGGAAGTGGAACACATATCCATGGACTTCATAACTAAACTACCCCGAACCTCTCGAGGACATGATAGCATATGGATGATCGTAGACCGATTGACCAAATCGGCACATTTTATACCCATACGTGACACTTACAAGACATCAAGATTGGCTAGGATATACATTGATGAAATTGTAAGTCGTCATGGGGTGCCTCTTCACATCATATCCGATCGAGACGCTCGTTTCACATCGCATTTTTTGATGTCTATGCAAGAACTCTTGGGTACACAACTAGATCTAAGCACGGCTTACCATTCTCAAACTGATGGTCAAACCGAGCGAACGATCCAAACCCTAGAGGATTTGCTACGCTTGTGTGTCCTTGACTTTGGCGGCGATTGGGATACTCATCTACCGCTTGTGGAGTTTTCGTATAACAATAGTTAACACTCGAGTATCAAGATGGCACCATTCGAAGCACTTTATGGTCGTAAATGTCGATCACCGATCTGCTGGACCGACATTGGTGAAAACTTCATCACTGGTCCTGAACTCATACAGGAGACGACCGATAAAGTTTTTATCATCCGAAAGAACCTTGAAGTGGCAAGAAGTTGACAAAAGAGCTATGCTGATAAGCGACGTAAGCCATTGGAATTCCAAGTTGGGGAGATGGTTCTTCTTAAAGTTTCACCGTGGAAGGGTGTTGTTCGCTTTGGAAAGAAGGGTAAACTGACTCCAAGATTTGTAGGACCTTTCAAGATTCTGAAAAGGATTGAGAAAGTGGCTTACAAACTGGAATTACCTTCTGACCTTAGTGGAGTTCATCCTGTGTTCCATGTCTCGAATTTGAGGAAGTGTCTGGCTGACGAAAGTCTGCATGTTCCGTTGGATGACATCCAGATCGACGAGTCATTACACTTTGTCGAGAAACCCGTTGAAATCATGGATCGCATTATGAAGAAGACTCGAACCACCACTACCCCAATCGTCAAGGTTCGTTGGGAAAATAAGCGTGGCACTGAATTTACTTGGGAACGTGAGGAGCACATGAAGAAGAAATACCCGTTTTTATTTTTATAGTTTTATTCTTAATTTCGGGACAAAATTCTCTTAAGTTGGGGAGACTGTAACGTCCTGTATTCTTGGTGTTAATTAGCTCTTAATAAATAAATAACCACCATGATAACAATAGCCATGATAATTCTAATAAACAAAATAATAATAAGAACAACAACAATAATAATAAAAAATATAATAGTAATAATAATAATAGTAATTATAATAATAATACAATTAATAGTAATAATATTAATAATAATAATAATAATAATAATAATAATAATAATAATAATAATAATAATAATTATAACAATTTATAAAAACTATTTAAACTTAATAATGTTAAAACTTAAAAATTAACTAAGTTTGGAGGGTTGTTTTTATAATTTTATAAACTATAAAGGAAAGATTTTACATAAAATGTCAAAAGTGTAAACCACAGGGACCATTACTGTAAATTCTCAAACCCAACCCCATCACCCACATCGTCCCCTTCGAACCCGTTTTTCGGCCAAGAAATCCGCACAAATCGACCACTAACCTCTATTTTAATCAAATTAATCGAAGTGGAACGACCATTTATATGTTCTTAATCTGTTAACATTTTCAATTTCATCAAAAAACTCCCAAATCACAGCTGCAACCATCCTCTCTGTCGCGGACCTGCAACTCAACCCAATCCATTGTACGAGCATCCTTAATCGAATTTGATTGAGGGCTTTCATTCCTCGTCACTACACGAAGCTAACCTCAAAGTTAATTGAATTATTATCAACATTTGAACCTCGAACCAACTCTTCCCTCGGTCGCGGCTATTCCCTCGGTCTGTGGCATCAAAATCGATCTTAATCAGGTAGTTTTAACACATCAACAGACTCGATTTCACTTAGGGATTCAAAGCCCTAAGGTTAATTGATTTGAAACTCACGAATGATTGTCCAATTTAGGATCGATCGAAGTCTAGGGTTCATGGGTTTGGGGGCGGTTTGAATCGATTGCTTTTGAGATTTAAAAACCAATAGTTCTCGCGGCTTAGGCCTTTGTTCCACTGGTTCCTGCGCTCCATGTTAATCAAGAGGTCGCGGGTTCGAAACCCGGCCACCCCTTTATTTTTTTAATAGTTTTTTAAGCCTTAAAAAATATAAGAAAAATTCTAAAAATTATAAAAAAAATGTTTTATAAACTTAGTATATTTTTAAAGCTACCAAATTATTTATTATAAATTTATTCTTAAAATATTTTGATAAATTAATTATTTTTCAAAAGTTATAATTAGATTAATTTGTAAAAATAAACCTTAAATAATAGTTTAAACTACTAAACTATTATTATAGCAAAAATCATCATTTAATTTATTAATCATGAGTATTTCAAATAATTACAAAAGTTTATTTAGACGTTATCAATTATTACAAATAAATTTTATTCTTGTTGTTTCTTTAAAATTTAATATTTAAGTAATACATATATTTTTCTAAAACTTATGTGTGTTACAATTTAAATATAAAACCCTAATTCTCTTTAAAATGATAAGCTTATTATTAATTAAACTTAAATGTTGTAAATCTATACATATTTACGTACCTTATGAAGAAGTATCTTGGAACGACGTATATTGACCTTATTAATCATCATAATATACTTATTTGCCATGTGAGTTTTCCTTGCCGCTTTTTACTTTATTTCACACCATTTTGGGGTGAAACATGATACTTATACATCATACACTTATAAACGTTTGAGACTTGTAAAGCACTTGCAATTCATCTTTATATTTTGTCATGGTTATTTGTGTGTTGTAAGTGTTTATATGAGATACATAGTTTGTTACAATCATTAACTATTGCTAGCCTGGCGACGTTTTAGATCTTTGGGCCTGACAAGCCTATTTGGTGCTAAAGTCGATGAACTGCCGACTCCTAGGAGCCTTATGCTTGTGCACTAGGGAACCAAATATACTTAGCCAATCTTATATACTTGTAATCAAGTCGAGGTTTGATTGTAGATATGTGTTCTATAACCTTACTAACTTATAACCTATGACATGAATTGCTACTTATAACCTTTTCATATTATGTATGAAAACCTTGGAAACTCACCAACTATTTTTAGTTGACCTTTTATTTTATTCATGTTTCAGGTAACCCCCGAGTTTAAAGTGGTCTTTGAAGCTTGCAATAAAACTAGGACGTGGACCTAGTTAAATAAATAAAATGTTATGTTATGTTTGAACTTGTAGCATATTTGAGACTTATGTTTGTAATTACTTTTGAAACTATTAATTTGAATATTTACATTTAAACATAGCGTTATGTGGTTGTGAACAATCTTATCCCTCACACCTCGACGAATCCGCCGTCAAGGTTGAGGTGTGACAGCAAAAAAGTTTTTTATTTTTTTAATTTTTTGCGGCGATATTTCGTCGCAAAAAAGAGTAAATCGCCGCAAAAAAGGTGTTCCACTTTATGAAAACTGGGATTCCAGATCTGTTCCCCAATTTCACACCAAATTAACACCAAACACAGATCCGCCACCACCACCACCACCGCCCCTGCTTTCCCACCGCCACCGCCACCACCACCGCCATCTGCCACTGCCACCGCAGTTCCAGCCACCAACGGCCACCGCAGTTCCAGTCACCACCACCGCCGTCTGCCGGGTGTGGACCACCACCGCGCGCTTGTTGTCGCCCTGTCACCACCACCGCGCGCTAGTTGTAACCCTGTCACCACCACCACGCCGTCACCACAACCGCCACCTGCTCCACCGCCGCGTCACCACCACCGCCATCTGTCGTAACCACCATCGCTAGTCCACTCATATTTTAGAGGTAATAACTAATTTTTTTAAAAAAATTCTTGTGTTGGATGTATATGTGTATGGATGTAAATGTGTATTTGTGTATGGATGTATATGTGTATGTGTATGGTTTGATGTATATGTGTATGTGTATGGATGTAAATGTGTATTTGTGTATGGATGTATATGTGTTGTCTTTAGTTTATTAGGTTGTTTAAGACAATATGTGTATGTTTATGTGTGTTGGGTTAATCAAAAGGTAAGCTCATCACGAGTGTATTTCGGTTCATGTTGGATGTATATGTGTATGTGTATGGATGTAAATGTGTATTTGTGTATGGATGTATATGTGTATGTGTGTATGGATGTATATTATGGATGTATATGTGTATTTGTGTATGGATTTATATGTGTATATATGTTCAATTGAGATTAAAATGGATTTATATGTATATTTGTGTATGAATGTATATGGGTATTTATGTATGAATGTGTATGTGTATATATTAGAATGTATGTATATGTGTGTATGGATGTATATATGTATTTATGTATGGATATATGTGTATGTGTGTGTATGTTAAATTGAGATTAAAATGGATGTTAAATTGTGATTAAAATGGATGTATATGTATATGTGTATGGATGTATATGTGTATTTATGTATGGATGTATATGTGTATGTGTATATGTATGTTGAATTGTGATTAAAATGGATGTATATGCGTATTTGTGTATGGATGTATATGTGTATGTGTGTATGTATGTTAAATTGTGATTAAAATGGATGTATATGTGTATTTATGTATGGATGTATATGTGTATTTGTGTATGGATGTATATGTGTATTTGTGTATGGATGTATATGTGTATTTATGTATGGATGTATATGTGTATGTGTATATGTGGGTATTTGTGTTTGTATTTCCCTAGTTTTAAATGTGTTAAGATAATTAATATTAGAATGGATGATTTGTGTATGGATATCCATACATGTGTATGTGTGTATGTATGTTAAATTGAGATTAAAATGAATGTTAAATTGTGATTAAAATGGATGTATATGTGTATTTGTGTTTGTATTTCCCTAGTTTTAAATGTGTTAAGATAATTAATATTTCCCTAGGCCCGAAGGTTCCATTGCGGAGGGGTATGTCGCAGATGAAGCCTTAACTTTCTGTTCAAGGTATCTTGACGGTGTACCGATGAGATTTAATCAGCCGGACAGAAACGAAGACGCCCCAGTTCCCACACGTGAGTTTTATGTCTTCCAATCTCTATGCACACCTATCAGCAAGGGGGTTGATAAAAAAATGGATGGTGTGCTTTGGGCAAATCTAAATTGGTTTGTCCTTAACAATAGCTCTGAGATCAAAGAATACAAAGAGTAAGTATTTTCTATTTCGGGTTGTGTTTTCATAAGTTATCTTTATAGTGATTATTATTAACGCAAGTAACATTATTTATAGTGAATTTATTACTCAAATGCCGTATGGAACTGACTTGGAAGCAAATTTTCCTAACTGGTTTAAACAGAAGGTAAACTCATTTGTGTATAAAACCGATTATACAAACCGATTATACAAATTTTCCTAATTTTCTCTTATTTCAAATAGATCAACCGTCGGCGAGTAAAGGATGAATCTAGTGTTAGTCCTCAGTTATTTGCTTTAGCAAATGGACCACGACATACAAACTCTTACACCGCTTGTATAGTTAACGGTGTGAGATTTTGTAGTTCATAGCTGAGACGTACGCCGTACAACTCAAAATAGCGGCATCTCAACAACTGGACAAGATGGAACAAAGTATTACGGTTTGTTGGAAGAGATTCTGGAGCTAGGCTATCTAGACCGTTGTAAGGTTGTGTTGTTTCGATGTAAATGGTTTAAAACTAATAACAACAAACTTTGTGTCATTAAGAATAACATAACCAATATTTATACCCAAACTGAATGGTTTACAAATGACCAATACATTCTTGCAACACAAGCAGAGCAAGTTTTTTATCTTGACGAACCGTCTAAAGCCAGTCAAAGAGTTCAATCAATCAGACATTGGAAGGTCGTCCAAGAGGTGAATCATCGGAAGATTTGGGACCGAGATATTACAATGAAAAATAACGAAGCAGATTTAATTCATGGTAACACTTCATCTGAGCTTTTGTTGTCTGCTGACTTAGATAATTTAACTTATGATGGTATGAGTAGAGATGAAGCTACAGAAGTCGATGTTTCCCTTGAGCATGTCAATGTAGAGGACGAGACATATGAAGATACGGATGAGGGTGAAGACAACGATGCAGACAAAGCTGTTGTCGTTTCTGATAATTCAGATGATGAATTAGACGAATTTAATAATGATTGTGGAGAAGATTCTTATCACACCGATGAATCCGATTGATTGTAATTTTTAATTTTAACCGAATCATTTATTATGTTTGATCTATTATGTTTATTGAATTGTTTTTTTCAATTGTGTGTTTAGCTAATGATTCAATTGCGGTATATTTGTATACTTATATAATCTTTTTTTACAGATGGCAGACGTGGCCCGAGGTCACGGTAGGGATACCTATGGCCGTGGTTGTCACACCCCGACCGACGGCGGAATCATCGGAGCGGACGAGGGAATGATTGATTGTTCATAACTCATGATTGTCTAATAGTGAAAATAATATCAAAATCAGATTACAGAATAACATGAATTTAACATACACAAATACAACAGTTAAAGTTACAAATAGTAATTGTCTTTTGTTTTGACTAAGTCCAGGTCTTATATGAGCATGTAGAAGTCCACTAACTTGCTTAACCTGAAATCATGTGAGAAAATAAAGTCAGCTAACGAATTAGCTGGTGAGTAATCACAGTTTTGAGTATACATATAGATTGATTGATTGATTGAGAATAATCCAATCACAAGGTAACGTTAAGACTTATATTGCAATAGTAAAGCATATAGATAAACCGACACAATAACAACCCCTTGACTTGACACTTGCATATAATAGACTCCACACATACACCATAGATTAACTCCTGCCTCTGGCACAATCACCACTCGTAAGCCATATGGGGTGGGTTATCCAAACCAGTAGATCTACCATTGATACCAGGATTGATTGATTGAATTAGGGTTTTACTGTCGTCCAGTTTATCACAGTATGTTCACATAATTGCAAGTAATAACATAACCTGTCTTGAATTGAATTTAGAATGAAATAACAATAGAATATCATGATTGAATATATTGTATCACATGATTTCCCCCAAATGGGAAATGATATAAAAAGGGGATATGAATACTCACTTGATTGATGAGATTTGAATTTGGACGTGATAGATTAGACACCTATGATTTCCTTATGATTAACCTAAGGAACGATGTCTCGAATTAGAATAATAATAATGTGAGAATTTGGAAATAGGTTGGGTTTCCATTGAGATTGGGTTTTGATTGGTAGTTTAAATAATTTATTTAGTTTGATTGTTTTGAAATAAAATGAATTTGAAAGTCATTATGTTTAGAATTTTTTAAAAATGTACGTATCAGTATACGTATTTGTTTGATTTACTGTTAATGTGTGGGAAAAATAATTAATTTTATTAATCATTTACATGATAATTAATTAATATATTTAATTATTTAAATAACATAAAACGACTTTTGTAAATAATCTGTAAAATCATAAAATACATATATTTGCAACTATCTTGAATAATTAAAATAATATAGTGTTGAATAATAATTTAATAAGTTAAATTATTCTAAAAGTTCACTTTTATAGAACTAATTTTGTAATATTTGTAACTTTATTTATTTAAAACAATTTATAAATAGATAAAGTGTTAAAATACATTTCAGAAAAATAATTAAGTTGTTTTAAAAATTTTAATGTTTGTAAAAACATTTTTATAATTTTTAGAATTTTTTTCATAATTTTTAAAGGCTTAAAAATGCCCCAAAAAATAAATGGAGGTGCCCGGGGTCGAACCCGGGACCTCTTGGATTGCAAATGGTCATGGAACCGGTGGACTAAGGCACACAGCCGCGAGAGAAGATGGTTTCCTTTGTTTTTAAATAACAAGCAAACCATTTCAATTCGGTTTTAGCCCTAGTTCGATCCTCACTCCAATTGGGGTTCAATTCGGTTTTGGTTGCTCCCAAATTCATGGGGATTTTATTCCCCATCAAAAACCGAGTGTGTGGGTGTGTGTAATTAATCTTATAATGATCAAATCGAGTCTTACCCAGTGAAGAACAGGTCGCGGCTCTTGTGTAAATCAAATGATGCTCAAACGATGTTTGTATTCAAATTAAACTTAGGGGAAGCTTAAGATGATGATATTGATGAAAAGCCCTATGGTAATTTCGATTGAAATTGGTTGGAGATGAGATTTCAAAGAGGTTGCAGGTCCGACTTCGAGGGGTGTTCGAATGAAAGGTTTCGGGTGATTTCAGATGAATTTGAGAGTTGAGTTTGATTAGGAATGAAGAAATGATTGAGTTGGTAGTTTTAATTTGTCTATTATTGTTGTTTGAGTGTATTAGTGAGTTAGATTCGGATCCGAGATAAAAGTGAAATTATAACCGTTAATTTGTCAGATTTAACGCGTGTTTTCGTTGGATTCCACTTCGAATTGGATCCAAGGAACAATTCGGTCAAATTGTGGGGTTCGAAATCAAGTGTTTTGGTCGTTTTGTGCCTCGCCGGAGCTTGCCGGAATCCTATGCCGGAGCTCGCCGGAAAATCGGGGGGGAAAGCCGGAGGTTTTGAAATATTACACATTTGGTCCCTGCGGTTTCAAGTTTTATATTTTTTGTTTGAAACTTTGGTTTTAAGTTTCATAAATTACATAATCACCCCCTGAACTTTATTATAATTATTGTTATTATTATTATTATTATTATTATTATTATTATTTTGATTATTATTATTATTATTATTATAAGTGTTGTAATTATCAACATTCTAACAAAAATTAATATGTATATTTATATATACATATATGTATTTATATATATATATATATATATATATATTACTGAAATACGCGATGTTACAGTCTCCCCTGCTTTAGGAAATTTCGTCCCGAAATTTGTTCACAAGGAGGCTGAAATGAAAAGATGAGGATACTGGGATTTCATTTGGTCCTCACGTTCCCAGGTGAACTCTAGGCCACGTTTAGATTCCAGCGGACTTTGACAATCGGTATTCGACTACGTTTGAGTTGTTTGACTTCCCGATCCATAATTTCCACAGGTTTCTCAATAAAGTGCATAGATTCATCAATCTGGACTTCGTTGAGTGGAATGTGGAGATTTTTATCGGCAAGACATTTCTTGAGATTTGAAACATGAAACGTTGGTTGTATATTGCTAAGCTCTTGGGGTAGTTCAAGCTTGTAGGCCACTTTCCCCAATTCGCTCGAGCACTTTGAATGGACCCATGTAACGAGGTGCTAGTTTCCCTTTCTTTCCAAAGCGAATCACTCCCTTCCAAGGTGATACCTTAAGAAGTACGAGATTACCGACATTGTATTCCATGGGTTTACGTCTTTTATCAGCATAATGCTTTTGACGATTTCTAGCAGCGACCAAGTTATCACGGATCTTATGAATTTTGTCGGTTGTTTCTTGTATCAATTCTTGTAACACCCGGACCTCCAAAGAGTCCGTTTAAGTTAAATAAACATGCGGAATTTGGTCCCAGAAAATTTCATTAACATTTAACTTCCAAAATACGTGTTTCGTGTCAACCGACACTCAAGAATGAAGTTTAACAACCCATTTACATTAACACGTGACAAGAAGTTTCAAAATAATGTTAACGAATTAATTTCTACAAAAGAAACGCGTATGCAAGTCCCGTTCGATCCGTGTACGCCCTATTGATCACTTTAGCCTTCCGGTCCCGTAACACCTGAAAACACACGTTTAGACATCCATTAGTTCATAAGAACTAAGTAAGTACACTCTAGCATTCATTTCGGGTCTTTACAGGGGTTTAAACGGACTCGAAACGCATTTAAACGATAATCAACAAAAACTGGAAACTGGGCCCTACCGTAACTTACGGTGGGTACCGTAAGTTACGGTAGCCTCGATTTTTGCTACGGTAGTTCTGCACTGGCTTACGATAGCTTTAAACCGCCCAGGACCTACCGTAACTTACGGTGCCACCGTAAGCTACGGTGACCCTGCAGCAAAAACATTATTTTTGACCCGTTAAGTGTCGTTTCGCGTTCCCGAGCCACCCCTTTCGATCCCGATTGTTCCAAACACCCAGAAATAACATATTTTATCATATACGTGATTCCCATGGAGTTTCAACGAGTCTAACCCGACTCTTGGCAACATACCAAAATTTTTTTATTTATTTGGTATTTAATTCCTTAATTAACCCATTTATGGTTCATTTGTTCTTTAGCGTTCCCGACCGTCCCGACAACCCTGGAACCGGTCTATTATAACATATTACATATGTTTGGTGAGTTCTTAGACCCAACCCATCCCATTTGCTTATCATAACGCAAATTCTCCTTTTTATACCGAATTTGCCCCTTATAGGGTCAAATCCCATTTTATTGAGCGGTTTGCCATTCTTTCACGAACGACCGCTTTCCTTGGCGTTACCCAACGTCCACACACGTTGCAGATCGTAGGGATAACCCTTTACCCTAGTGTTCACACACGATGTGAATCACTTTAATCCGGGTTTGTCCTTTCTTCCCATTTTCATGGGACGGTCACACACGTTGTGACTCGTTCTGTTCCACAATCATGTGGTATAACACCTAAGTGTTATTTTCCTTTATGTTCACGCACGTCGTGAATCATTTGTCATAGAAGCTCACATACGGTGCAAGTCAACTATTTATCCTTTTTACACGTGGTTTTCATTTTTGTTTGAGCTTATAAGCACATGGTCACACACATTGTGACTCATGCCTTTACTTTGTTATGCTCAATTTAAAGAATGTCTTACCTTGAGTCCGGAAGGTTTAAGTGGTCAATTAAACGTGTTCCTTGCCGGTTCCCTTGGATCCGCTTGCCACACCACTTCCTATTACCATTTTAAGGACCCATTTAACACATAACATTCATTTAATCACACATATGGTCTATTTGACCATTTATCACATTTAACCTACAATCTAGGCTTTCACATTGCACATCTCTTGCAATTAAGTAGTTCATTCATGATTTTCATCTAATTTAGGCATTTCATCAAACACCTTATGTGCATAACTTAACATATTGGTTATTTACTAGCTTTTAAACATCATCAAGCTAGTTTTGCACCTAAATCACATATCACACATGTGATTCATCAATTTCCACCAAATGTTATGCACATAATCACATTTCTACAAGAATGAACATGGATTCTACAACTAGCAACTAGTTTACATGAAGAATCCTTAGTTTAACCTTCTAGTAACTAAACCCATTTGCATGGTTCATGTAAACCTTCAATTAAGGAGCAATTACACATCTAGTTACCATAATACACACATACACATGATCATCTAGCACTATAACACTAGGGTTTCATGTTTAAACCACCAATTTCTACACCCATCATGTGGGTGACGATTTTACACCTCAAGAACATCAAATAACACTTACTTGTAGCTCTTGATGAGATGAAGAATGATTTCTAGGGTTTAATTTCGGATCTTGCACTTGAATCACCAACAATTTGAGCTAGAAGATGACCAAAGCTCTTCTTCTCCTCTTCTCTTGTATGAGACGTGAATGAGCAGACAAATGCTCACCAAATGTATGGCAAGCCATACATATTCATGTGTAGGTTTCATCAATTGGCAAGATCCACCCCTCTAGTATCATTTTTCATGTTTCCACCACCATTAACTAACTAGTAAATCTTCTAGTTAAGTCTTAAATATTTACAATATTTAACACATGATACATTAATTGTATCTTAATTACGTAATACGAAATTCGGGTCGTTACAAGGCACTTTTCAGACTCATGAGCACTATTGGACTCATGAGCACTATTGGACACATTAGTCCATAGTTTATTTTTTTCAGACTCATGAGCACTATTGGACTCATGAGCACTATTGGGCACATTAGTCCATACTTAGTTTATTTTTCAGACTCATGAGCACTATTGGACTCATGAGCACTATTGGACACATTAGTCCATACTTAGTTTATTTTTCAGACTCATGAGCACTATTGGACTCATGAGCACTATTGGACACATTAGTCCATACTTAGTTTATTTTTCAGGCTCATGAGCACTATTGGACTCATGAGCACTATTGGACATATTAGTCCATAGTTTATTTAACACATGATACATTAATTGTATTTTAATTACATAATACGAAATTCGGGTCGTTACAAGTCTCTCCCTCTAAAGAGAGTTTCGTCCCCGAAACTTTACATACTAATCAAATAGATGAGGATAAGACTTCCTCATTTCATCTTCCGATTCCCAAGTGGCATCGGACCCCTTACGATTCTTCCATTGCACTTTCACCTGATTGAGTGTTTTATTTCTCAGTTGCTTGACCTTTCTATCCAAGATAGCCACCGGCTTCTCGATATAGTTCAATCTGTCATCAACTTCCAAATCCTCATACGGGACATAGGCCGACTCGTCAGCCAAACACTTCCTCAAGTAAGATACATGGAACGTGTTGTGAATTCCTTGAAGCTCTTCCGGCAATTCCAACCGGTAAGCAACTTTACCCACACGTGCGATGATTTTAAATGGCCCGATAAACCTCGGACTCAATTTTCCTCGCTTCCGGAATCGTATAATACCCTTCCATGGGGAAACCTTTAACAAAACCAAATCTCCCACCTCAAACTCGATGGGTCGTCTACGCTTATCCGCGTAAGTTTTCTGATGGTCTTGCGCCGCCTTCATGCGAGCACGGATTTGCTTAATCTTTTCATCCGTATTCATTATCGTATCGTGGCCCGCGAGTTCCCGTGGACCAATTTCTCCCCAACAAATGGGAGTTCGGCATTTTCTTCCATATAAAGCTTCATACGGAGGCATCTCGATGGTGGAGTGGTAGCTATTATTGTAAGAAAATTCCGCCAAAGGCAAATACTCATCCCAACTACCCCCAAAGTCAAGAACACACGCTCGTAGCATATCTTCTAATGTTTGAATGGTTCTTTCACTTTGTCCGTCGGTTTGGGGATGGTATGACGTGCTTAGCAATAGCTTTGTCCCCATCTCCGCTTGAAATTTCCTCCAAAACTTGGAAGTAAACCGTGTGTCTCTATCGGACACAATCGACACGGGCACCCCGTGTCGTGACACTATTTCGTTCACGTAAACCTCCGCCATTTTCTCCGAATTGTAAGTCTCACGAATAGGAAGGAAATGAGCGCTCTTGGTCAATCGATCGACAACAACCCATATCGCATCGTACCCTTTCTTCGTTCTTGGAAGTTTAGTAATCAAATCCATTGTTATCTTTTCCCATTTCCATTCCGGAATATCCAACGGTTGCAATTCACCATGAGGTTTTTGATGTTCCGCCTTCACTTGCAAACAAGTTAAGCATTTCTCCACGTATTTGACAATATCGCGTTTCATGCCCGGCCACCAATAGTTAACCCGAAGGTCTCTATACATCTTAGTCGCTCCCGGGTGAATTGAATACTTGGATTTATGGGCTTCATCCAATAGATCATTCTTCAAGGTACAAGTAGGTGGTATCCAAACCCGACCCCATCTTGTTTTCAATCCTTGACTATCATCTTCCAAGTTTTGAGTTTGACCTTTGATTCGATTTTTCTTCAAATTTTCTTCCTTTAGCGCTTCAGTTTGTGCTTCCTTGATTCGTTCAACCACTTCGGATATAACGGTTATCTTCATTGCGGTTATTTTGATAGGAGTATGATCCTCCTTTCGACTCAAGGCGTCGGCCACGACATTGGCCTTTCCCGGATGATATAGGATTTCACAATCATAATCCTTTAGCAATTCCATCCACCGCCTTTGTCTCATGTTTAACTCCTTTTGCATAAAGAAGTATTTTAAACTCTTATGGTCCGTGTAAATCGTACACTTTACACCATATAGATAATGCCTCCAAATCTTTAACGCGAACACCACCGCGGCTAGTTCAAGATCATGGGTTGGGTAGTTCTTTTCATGCACTTTCAGTTGTCTCGAGGCATAAGCAATCACCTTGCCCCTTTGCATTAGAACACAACCCAAACCGGAGTAGGAAGCATCCGAGTATACCACAAAATCGTCGGTTCCCTCGGGTAAAGACAAAACCGGAGCTTGAGTCAATTTCGACTTTAACTCTTGAAAGGCTTTCTCTTGCTCTTCACCCCATAGGAACTTCACCTCTTTCTTGGTAAGCTTGGTTAAAGGAGAAGCAATCTTAGCAAAGTCTTGAATGAATCTCCGATAATATCCGGCTAACCCAAGAAAGCTTCTAATCTCTGTGGGAGTCTTGGGTGGACTCCATTTGGTCACCGCGTGAATCTTTGTGGGGTCTACGTGTATACCCTCCGAGTTTACCACATGACCCAAGAATTGTACCTCTCGCAACCAAAAGGCACACTTGGAGAATTTTGCGAACAATTTCTCCCGACGAAGCGTTTCGAGAACTTCACGTAAGTGACAAGCATGATCACCTTCATTTTTAGAATAAATAAGGATATCATCTATGAATACAATGACAGATCGGTCTAACATGGGTCGGCACACCCTATTCATCAAATCCATGAATGCCGCCGGGGCGTTTGTCAACCCGAAAGACATCACAAGGAACTCATAATGTCCGTATCTAGTACGAAATGCCGTCTTGGGGATGTCTTCTTCCTTTACCTTCAACTGATGATAACCCGACCGTAAGTCGATTTTCGAAAACCACGATGCACCTTGCAACTGATCGAATAGGTCATCAATCCTAGGTAATGGGTAACGGTTCTTAACCGTCACCTTGTTCAACTCTCTATAGTCGATACACATCCGAAGACTTCCATCCTTCTTTTTCACGAAAAGAACCGGTGCTCCCCATGGCGAAGTACTCGGACGTATGAACCCCTTGTCTAAAAGATCTTGCAATTGTGTCATTAACTCTTGGAGCTCCGATGGCGCCAAGCGATAGGGAGCCTTTGCAATGGGTTTAGCTCCCGGGGTTAGGTCGATTCGAAACTCGACCTCCCGTTCCGGTGGGACTCCCGGCAAATCCTCCGGAAAGACATCTGGAAAATCCCGAACAACCGGAATATCTTCCAACACTTGAACTTTCGTTTCCGTGTCTATTACATAGGCTAAGAACGATTGTCCTCCATGGCTCATGTATTTCATTGCTTTAACCAAAGAACATAAAGCTACGCCACCGCGTTTTGCACCTTGGATTATTACCTCATAACCACTCGGAGATATCAGTTGGATGCACTTGCGATTGCAAACTATATTGGCGTGGTACATGGAAAGCCAATCCATACCAATTACTACATCAAACTCCCCGAGTGTCATGGGTATTAAGTCGACCGAATAATCCTCACCTTCGATGGTAAGTATGCAATTTCGATAAACGTTGAACACTAAGAACGTTTTTGAATCCGCTACCTCAATCTCTAAAGGACTAGGTAAGTTGTCTAACACCATGGAAAACTGACTCGCAAATTTAACCGAAACAAACGATCTATTAGCACCCGAGTCAAATAGCACATAAGCAGGTAGTGAGTTGACGAGAAAGGTACCCGTCACAACGTCGGCTATAGATTTGGCTTCTTCAGCCGTAATCAAGAAAGTTCTCGCCTTAGCTTTTCCTCCATCACCCTTTTTCCCCGAACCTTGAGCAACCGAGGATTGACTTGTACCATCCTTCTTTAGTTCCGGACATTCGCTCTTTTTGTGGCCCGGTTTGTAACAGTTGTAGCACACACTTAGCGGGCTTGTGCATTGAGATGTCGAATGACCCGACTTTCCACACTTGAAGCAATTTTTAGATCCGTATCTACAAACTCCCCCATGCTTCTTTTTACAAATCTTGCAATGTTTGGAGTCTTTGTCGTTCCCAAACTTGTTTGATGAAGATGAAATCTTGGCTTTCTTAGACGAACCCGTCTCCGTTTCAGCCGCACGCTTCTCCCCACGATCAACTTGTCTTTTCAATTCCGCTTCTCGATCCCTAGCACAATCGATAAGCTCTGCTAGAGTTTCACATTTGGACGGTGTAAGAAACTCTCGATACTTGGCACTCAACATGCCATAGTAGTGGTTAATCCACATCCTTTCATCCTGGAGCAACTGTGGGCAAAACTTGGCTTTGTCGTAGAAGATGGCCGTGATGGTATCAATACTTTCATCTTTTTGTCGTAACTGTAGGAATTCTTCTGCTATTCTGTTGATAGCGGCTTGTGGGCAAAACCGCTTTGTGAACAACTTCTTAAATTCTTCCCAAGTCATACTTTTGATACCTTCCCGCCCCTTCTCGTCCCGTTGCAATTCCCACCAGTCTTTAGCTCGTTCCCGGAGTTGGCTTGCAGCAAACCTCACTTCATCAGATTCTTCACAGTGTGAGGTTTCAAAGGCACTTTCCATATCTTTGATCCACCTTTGACTAAGTAGTGGATCTACCTCACCCTTGAACGTTGTAGGGTTGCATGCAACGAACTCCTTATAGGTCACTTTCTTTGTTGGCCTTTCAGTTTCTTTGTCAGCCTTCAGCGCCACAAACTCTTGTTGAATGAGATCCCGTAGATCTCTGCGTACATCCTCGATGTAGCCCGGCAATAAAGCCTCGAAAGCCTTGCCAACTTCTTCCTTGACCAATTCCCGTGTTGCATCATCGGGATGGGTCTCGTGATTCTCTATATTGATCACGTGATCGTCACCAGCCATGACCTAAGACTGTGACAATTTACCTTTGCGTTAGTACCATGTACGTAATCTATAGCATATACACCGATGCTTATGATTCTACTATCACTAGGGCCTAACCCTATTCACACAATACCCATTTCCATCCTTAAGTTTAAAACAACATCCCTAAGAATCCATTCGCGTGCCTTTGATTGTTGTTAGACTGGCCAGGCCTAGCAACAAGCTCACCACACGGATGCCTTCTTAGTTCCATTATTCCAAACTTAAGTCAAGAAGCTAGGTTCAATCAATTCATATGATTCATATCATACATATATCATACATATATCATACATATATCATACATGTGTCAATCCTGTTACGTTTATAAACGGCACACTAACCTTGTACCTTTAGGCTCAGTGATCGGCTTCTTGGATCGAACGCTTGCATTTCTCATATCTAGAGCTCAAAAGTTTGAGTCCAAGTGTTCGCGACGCACTTGAATCTCTCAAACCGTTGGCTCTGATACCAACTTGTAACACCCGGACCTCCAAAGAGTCCGTTTAAGTTAAATAAACATGCGGAATTTGGTCCCAGAAAATTTCATTAACATTTAACTTCCAAAATACGTGTTTCGTGTCAACCGACACTCAAGAATGAAGTTTAACAACCCATTTACATTAACACGTGACAAGAAGTTTCAAAATAATGTTAACGAATTAATTTCTACAAAAGAAACGCGTATGCAAGTCCCGTTCGATCCGTGTACGCCCTATTGATCACTTTAGCCTTCCGGTCCCGTAACACCTGAAAACACACGTTTAGACATCCATTAGCTCATAAGAACTAAGTAAGTACACTCTAACATTCATTTCGGGTCTTTACAGGGGTTTAAACGGACTCGAAACGCATTTAAACGATAATCAACAAAAACTGGAAACTGGGCCCTACCGTAACTTACGGTGGGTACCGTAAGTTACGGTAGCCTCGATTTTTGCTACGGTAGTTCTGCACTGGCTTACGATAGCTTTAAACCGCCCAGGACCTACCGTAACTTACGGTGCCACCGTAAGCTACGGTGGACCCTGCAGCAAAAACATTATTTTTGACCCGTTAAGTGTCGTTTCGCGTTCCCGAGCCACCCCTTTCGATCCCGATTGTTCCAAACACCCAGAAATAACATATTTTATCATATACGTGATTCCCATGGAGTTTCAACGAGTCTAACCCGACTCTTGGCAACATACCAAAATTTTTTTATTTATTTGGTATTTAATTCCTTAATTAACCCATTTATGGTTCATTTGTTCTTTAGCGTTCCCGACCGTCCCGACAACCCTGGAACCGGTCTATTATAACATATTACATATGTTTGGTGAGTTCTTAGACCCAACCCATCCCATTTGCTTATCATAACGCAAATTCTCCTTTTTATACCGAATTTGCCCCTTATAGGGTCAAATCCCATTTTATTGAGCGGTTTGCCATTCTTTCACGAACGACCGCTTTCCTTGGCGTTACCCAACGTCCACACACGTTGCAGATCGTAGGGATAACCCTTTACCCTAGTGTTCACACACGATGTGAATCACTTTAATCCGGGTTTGTCCTTTCTTCCCATTTTCATGGGACGGTCACACACGTTGTGACTCGTTCTGTTCCACAATCATGTGGTATAACACCTAAGTGTTATTTTCCTTTATGTTCACGCACGTCGTGAATCATTTGTCATAGAAGCTCACATACGGTGCAAGTCAACTATTTATCCTTTTTACACGTGGTTTTCATTTTTGTTTGAGCTTATAAGCACATGGTCACACACATTGTGACTCATGCCTTTACTTTGTTATGCTCAATTTAAAGAATGTCTTACCTTGAGTCCGGAAGGTTTAAGTGGTCAATTAAACGTGTTCCTTGCCGGTTCCCTTGGATCCGCTTGCCACACCACTTCCTATTACCATTTTAAGGACCCATTTAACACATAACATTCATTTAATCACACATATGGTCTATTTGACCATTTATCACATTTAACCTACAATCTAGGCTTTCACATTGCACATCTCTTGCAATTAAGTAGTTCATTCATGATTTTCATCTAATTTAGGCATTTCATCAAACACCTTATGTGCATAACTTAACATATTGGTTATTTACTAGCTTTTAAACATCATCAAGCTAGTTTTGCACCTAAATCACATATCACACATGTGATTCATCAATTTCCACCAAATGTTATGCACATAATCACATTTCTACAAGAATGAACATGGATTCTACAACTAGCAACTAGTTTACATGAAGAATCCTTAGTTTAACCTTCTAGTAACTAAACCCATTTGCATGGTTCATGTAAACCTTCAATTAAGGAGCAATTACACATCTAGTTACCATAATACACACATACACATGATCATCTAGCACTATAACACTAGGGTTTCATGTTTAAACCACCAATTTCTACACCCATCATGTGGGTGACGATTTTACACCTCAAGAACATCAAATAACACTTACTTGTAGCTCTTGATGAGATGAAGAATGATTTCTAGGGTTTAATTTCGGATCTTGCACTTGAATCACCAACAATTTGAGCTAGAAGATGACCAAAGCTCTTCTTCTCCTCTTCTCTTGTATGAGACGTGAATGAGCAGACAAATGCTCACCAAATGTATGGCAAGCCATACATATTCATGTGTAGGTTTCATCAATTGGCAAGATCCACCCCTCTAGTATCATTTTTCATGTTTCCACCACCATTAACTAACTAGTAAATCTTCTAGTTAAGTCTTAAATATTTACAATATTTAACACATGATACATTAATTGTATCTTAATTACGTAATACGAAATTCGGGTCGTTACAAGGCACTTTTCAGACTCATGAGCACTATTGGACTCATGAGCACTATTGGACACATTAGTCCATAGTTTATTTTTTTCAGACTCATGAGCACTATTGGACTCATGAGCACTATTGGGCACATTAGTCCATACTTAGTTTATTTTTCAGACTCATGAGCACTATTGGACTCATGAGCACTATTGGACACATTAGTCCATACTTAGTTTATTTTTCAGACTCATGAGCACTATTGGACTCATGAGCACTATTGGACACATTAGTCCATACTTAGTTTATTTTTCAGGCTCATGAGCACTATTGGACTCATGAGCACTATTGGACATATTAGTCCATAGTTTATTTAACACATGATACATTAATTGTATTTTAATTACATAATACGAAATTCGGGTCGTTACAATTCTGGACCAGTAATTTGTGATTCACCAACTTCAGACCATACAAGGCCTGAAATGGTGTCATCTATTGGTTTGGTAACTGTTATTGTAAGAGAATTCAATCAACGGAAGATGAGAATCCCACGATCCACTGAAATCAATGACACAAGCCCGGAGCATATCTTCGAGGGTTTGTATCGTTCTTTCAGTCTGACCATCGGTTTGCGGATGATAGGCTGTGCTAAGATTCAGTTGAGTTTCGAGAGCTGATTGGAGACTTTTCCAGAAAACGAGAGATGAAACGACCATCACGATCAGAGATAATATCTTTACTTGACAATAGATTGTTTAGGAAGACTACCATCACGTAATCAGGTTTTGATGATAACTCACAATGAAAATCGATAGATAAGGAATAAATGGTTTGATGTAGCTAGATCGAGTCAAAACATGAGAATAAAAGAAATCGATTTAAGAATTTAAATGTTCCAAGTTAGGATTCAAATCAACCTAAAACGAATCAGGTCTCTGTTCAAGTTTAGAGATCAGGCTTTGGCTTGATAGGTCGAAACACTAACATTATTTCACCCTTCAAGTTACTACATGCGTCTCGTCACTTGATTACAACCATGGTAAGTTGGAGATCAAGAAATGAGAATAGTCCTCAAGGTATGGTTTTCACCCCTAACTTGATGGTGTACTTTCAAGGTATGACCACTAACTTATCAATCAAAAGTTCGATCTCAACTCATTGTTGAGGATCCACAGAAATAAGACGAGGTAACTCACCATTAAGGTAAGGGAAATCACTCCTATCTTAACGATGAATTTTTACAAAAACAAAATATAATAAGATAGACTTCCTCATCAAAATCCAGAATTCACTCCTACTTTGACGAGGTCGTTTCATTTGAGAAAATACAATCCATAAAAATGAAATCATCATCAAGGTATGAATTTCACGCGTATCTTGATGATTGAGCTTTAAGAAAACAATCGAAGATTGACATTTGTCACCAAAGTACGGGTTTCAATCCTATTTTGGTGAGAGCATGTCATTTGTGAAATGTAAGTTTTAAAGAGAATAATTAAAGTCAGTCCTCGAGATAAGGAAAATCACCCTAATCCAGAGGATGAAATTTCATAAAACACATCATTGGAAACCATTTATTGAAACGAATAAAGAATCATCACCAAAGTAAGGGAATCACCCCTGTTTTGATGAGTTAGAATTATTTAGGAGATATGAGTGTCCTTAGTCATAGGTTGACTTGCAAACTCTTGCATCTCCCACGGTGCAAATAGTTCAAAGTTCGACTTAACAACGAAAGGAAAAGTATCTCAATTAGAAATTTAGAAATTTTCAAATTACATCAATGTAACAAAAGGAAATCACGATTACAAATCTTGAATCAAATCAGGAAGACAAAATCAAGGACAAGAATTATTCAACACCACATCATTGGTGGCTTGAGCTTCTTGAGCATTAATGTTGAAAGCACGTCCTTGAGCCGTAGGAACTGGGATGACAAGTTGAGGGCATCGATTGCGAAAATGGTTCGGATCACCACATTGATAGCATGCACGACCCTGGGTAATTGCAGGAAGATGTTGGTGAACTGGTGCATTGGTCGGAGCTTTAGAAGCACTCCTGCACACGTTGAATGTATGACCCAAACGACCACAGTTTGTGCATTGACGACACTGAATGTTAGCGGGATGGTGATAACTGCAGTTGTTACACTGCGAATAGGGTCCAGCGTATGACTTTTTCATTAGTGATTGGTTGTTTACTGCTGGTTGACGAGTTGGAGGGACTTGATTAATTGGTACAGCAGGGGTAATTACGGCAAAGTTTTGAGATTGAGCCTTCCTCTTCTTGTTCTTGGAAAGCTCGGGTTGATCGGTTTTGATGGTTTCGTTATGAAGTTTATCTATATTCTTCTTCAATCCTTTCCTAGTTAAAGAACCAGCTTTCACATGATTATCGGTTAACTGTGCAGCCAGCCTGATAGCATCTTCTAGTGTCGAAGGATTTCTTCCTAACACCGTATCCTGAATCTGCATGGGTAGTCCACCAATATATTTCTCGATGGCTCGGGAGGTAGGGGTAGCAAGATGATGTACCAAAAGGCTCAGTTCGTGGAATCGGTTAGTGTATGCGAGGTTCTCGCCACTGTCTTGGGTTAATTCCCAGAACTCAGCTTCCAGTTTCCGGACTTCATTCCTTGGGCAGAACTCTTTAGTCATGAGCTCCTTAAATTCAATCCATGTCAATGCTAGAGCAGTTTCAGTTCCACGAGTTCGTTTCTCTCCGTTCCACCAAGTAAGTGCACGTTTCTGGAGAACACTTGTGGCATACCGGACTTTCAGATTTTCAGGGTATTCACTGTTTAGGAAAGTGTTCTCGATGCTTTCGAACCACTGTAGTAATCCAGTAGCACCTTCAGTTCCACTGAACTTAGTGGGGTTGCAAGAACTGAAATGTTTGTAAGTACAAGTTTTGGGAGGGTTTGGTGCAATTGGGTTTTGGACAGTATTGTTGCCTTGGTTCAAATGGGTAAGTAGAGTTGGGATGACCACAGTAACTTCACGTGCTATGATGTGCTCCAAATTACACATATAAACACTATCAAAAGCACATCATTTATTCCTTGATTCCTCCCGAAATATGGTGATTATGTACTTAAAATCTTTTAATTGTGTTTTCAGGTGTTATGAAGGGCAAGATGGACAAAAGGAGCATAATGGACAAGAAATTGAAGAAATCCAAGCTTAAAGCTCCAAGCAGGGGGCCATGCCTCATTAAGCACGCCCCCATGCCTTGCCTGAAACACGCCCCCGTGCTAATTTGACACACCCCCGTGTTTGGACATCTGACAGGACAAAAGTACTGTCCCCCAAAAGTGATCACGGGGCCGTGCCCCATATGGACACGGGGCCGTGATTCCCCCTTTCACGGGGCCGTGCCTATTTTGTCACGGGGTCGTGCCCCGACAGCTCCTGCACGTACGAACCGACCAACTTTCGTAAGCATTGTACTAGCACGGGGACGTGCCTTTTTGTCACGGGGCCGTGCTTAAGCACTCCGGGAAGCCTATAAATAGAGGTCCAAGCTCTTCATTTTAAAAAGCTTTTGGTGGAAGTGACACTCTGCAGAATTCTCTCGGGAATCACACTTTGAAGATCATTTGGAGGCTCGGGAGGTGTATACAACACTTGGAAGAAGCTCGGGATTGTCTAAACACCATCCATTGTGGATCATTGGTTTGATTGTTCTATTTTATCAATGAATCCATATCTATCTTCTATGTTGTTTGTTACATTACAGCTCGTCATGAGCTAAACTCATATTATCATCCTACTTGGATGAAACTTATGTAATTTGTGATGAATTAATGGTGTGATAAATATTGTGTTAATGTTATGGTGGTCTTGGGAAAACTTTCGATGGGTAGCACCTACATTTGAACGGGGGGTTATAAGTTTATGGTTTGTAATTGTGATTGTCATACACGGTTGAAAAACGTATGATCAACTTTTATTCATAACAACTATGGCTAATTAACTAGAGATGGTTATTAGAAATCATAAGATCTTAACTTTCTGATCATTTACGGGTTCCCTTTTATTAGTCTGAGAAATCTACAGTAATTGTTATGGTTTTCTAAAATTAATGGTATGTTAGAATAGAACTTGATCAACTCTTTTCTTACATTAAGTTATGTTTTCAGAAATCGTATGTCGAAAAGGACACAAAAGATTTACCTACATCACTAGGGCCTTGACCTAAGCAGTAAATCTCAGCCTGTGTTGGTCTTGGTCACTACGGAGCGGATAGACGAGAAATCGCGCCAGCTCATCTTTATAAACGTTAACACAATTACTTTAATCAATATCTTTAATCACACCACCACTTCATCACAATTACATAAGTGTAGTCCAAGTTAGGATGATAGCCTTTATCCCTTGATTCTAAATCCAAAAGTTTCAACTTGTTTTACTTTATTTCTTATTTTTATCGTTAGTTTAAAACCCTAATTTATATCAAGTCAATTCATCATTCTCTTAAACAAAAATCGATAGTCAATTACAGGGATTGTTGAGTAGTCTTAGTGTGTCCACGGATTGATACTCGGTTCTTACCATCACTATATTACCTCACGATAGGTGCACTTGCCTTTTGTGTGTGTAGTTAGTAATAGTAACAACCATTTAAAACTGAATCTGTGCGAAAATTCTTTATCAAATATATATATACTTTCACACCGCATCAAGTTTTTGGCGCCGTTGCCGGGGAACACACGGCAAGTTTGAAAGACAATCTAAATTTTTGACTGTCCTGTTTATATCTTGTTAATATTTTTGTTCAAATTCATTTTGATTTTTATAATTAGTTTACCTTAGTTAGTTTAGTTACAATTGCCTGATTCATTTTTGCCTTAGATAGTTTATGCTTCCTTAGGTTAGTGTATGTCCGACTCGTCTAGTCCTGAACTTGTTTCACCTCTTTCGGAACCTGAACGACTTTTCCGACAAAGGATACGTGAAAGACCGCAACAAGCAGCAACAATCATCGAAGAAGACATCTCAGAAGATACACCATCCGAGGGAGACATGGCTAATCAAGATGAGGAAATGAAGATGACGCACTATGCCACACCATCAATCGACGGTTATGAGTCTAGTGTTGTCCAACCAGCAATAGCGGCCAACAATTTCGAGATTAAGTCTAGTATTATTCAACTCGTAGAAAACTCTGTTCAGTTTCACGGATTGCAAGACGAAGACCCTAACGCTCACATCTCACGATTCCTTCGTATCTGTGCAACTTTCAAAATCAACAACTGTTCAGACGATGCTATTAGACTACGACTTTTTCCATTTTCACTTCGCGGCCGAGCCATCGACTGGCTCGATTCACTTCCGCCTGGTTCCATCACCACATGGGCGGAAATGGCTGAACAATTCCTGTTGAAATACTTTCCACCCGATCGCACTGCCAAATTGAGAAGCAGCATCACAAGCTTTCGCCAAGACGATGATGAATCATTACACGCAGCATGGGAGAGATATAAAGGTCTCCTTCGGAGATGCCCACATCACGGACTCGATCTGTGGCTGCAGTGTCAAACCTTTTATGATGCAATCAGCGGAGCACACAAACAAGCCGTAGACCAAAGTGCGGGAGGAGATTTCGGAAGTGTCACACCAACAGAAGCATACCAAGCCCTAGAGAAAGCAGCTAAGAAGAGTTTTGCTTACAATCCCTTGAGAAACAAAATCAACTCTAGAGGAATTCATCAAGTAGATTCTGAAACACTGATCACAGCCCAGTTAGAATCCTTAACCAAACGATTCGAACAATTGCAAGCTGAACTTAAAAAGACTCCAACACGATGCAACACATGTGGAAGCTCACACAAGACCAATGAATGCCCGCAAGGCATTATGATGATGGAAGATGTTGACTACGTAGGAGGCCCAAACAACGCATATAGCAACAACTCAAATTGGAGGAGCAATCCGAATTACAGAGAAGCCGGTAACAGCCAACCATCAATTGGATTCAACCGTAGGCCACCTTACCAGCAACAGAAACCACCATATCAAGGTCCAAGCAGTAGTAATCAAGACCGTGGAGCATCATCAATGGAAGATTTACTACAGCAATTGTTGTTAACCACACAAGCCACAGATGAGTACATCCGGAAATCTGATCGAAGAAACGAGGAAAGGTTCCAAAGAAACGAAGCTGAAATCAAAAGCAACAAAGCATCATTGCAAACCATTGAAAACCAGGTGGGACAGATAGCACAACAACTATCTGTGAGACCCCAAGGTGCTTTGCCCAGCAATACTGTAACAAACCCTAATGCTCAAGTCAAAGCCATCACCACAAGGAGTGGCAAAACCACTCAAGGTGATGCACCTGTATTACAGCCCATCCTTGAAGAAATAGAACTCGAGACACCACGTAATACAAGTGACAAGCAAAAGCAACCTGTCATTGTTGAAGAACCAGCCAAGAAATACGTACCACCACCACCTTATGTTCCACCACCTCCATATCCCGGTCGTCTGAGACAACAACGAATGGAGGCACAATATGGCAAATTTCTGGGATTGTTCAAGCAACTCCATATTAATCTGCCATTGGTGGAAGCCTTAGCCCAAATGCCAAATTATGCTAAGTTTTTAAAAGGTGTATTGTCAAACAAGAAGAAACTGGAAGAGTTATCACATGTAGTTTTGAATGAGGAATGCTCAGCAGTTCTTCAAAACAAACTACCTCAAAAGATGACTGATCCAGGGAGTTTTACCATACCTTGCCTAATAGGAAATCTTTCTGTCAGCAACGCGTTAGCCGATTTAGGTGCTAGTATTAACCTCATGCCCTATGCAGTTTTTGAAAAACTAAACTTAGGTGAGCCTAGACCTACTCGTATGAGCATCCAATTAGCTGACCGTTCTGTCAAATATCCGAGGGGCATTGTTGAAAATCTCTTAGTTAAAATCGACAAGTTTGTATTTCCCGTTGATTTTGTGATCCTCGACATGGATGAGGATAAGAATGTTCCTCTCATCTTAGGTCGACCTTTCTTAGCAACCGCTCGAGCCCTCATTGATGTTTGCACCGGCAAACTCACACTCCGAGTGGATGAGGAGGAAGTGACATTCGACATAGGACAATCCATGAAACATCCTCAACATCATGACGATTCACTCTATTACATTGATGTTTGCGACTCAATCATAAGCTGTCATCTGAAGAACACTAGTCAAATTGAAGCCTGCGATACTCAATTAATAGAAATCCAAACCACTGAACCCGTCTGTGAGCACCAAATCATCCAAGAACTCGAAGTTGACGAAACATCATCTTGTCAAGAAGCATTTGAGATCATCGATCAAGAATTAGAACCTAAAGCCAAACCTTCTATCGAAGACCCTCCGGCCTTAGAACTCAAAGAACTTCCATCTCATCTCGAATATGCTTTTCTTGAAAATACCTCTCAGCTTCCTGTCATAATCTCATCCGCCCTATCAAAAGAAGAGAAGAATAAATTGCTCAATGTGCTGAAAGCACATAAACGAGCAATTGCATGGAAAATCATGGACATCAAGGGAATCAATCCATCCTTTTGCACTCACAAAATATTGATGGAGGAGGACTTCAAATCCGTCATTCAACCTCAAAGACGTTTAAATCCGAGCATGCAAGAGGTGGTGAAGAAAGAAGTAATCAAACTGCTAGATGCCGGTTTGATTTACCCTATTTCTGATTCGCCTTGGGTCAGTCCCGTCCAAGTTGTTCCAAAGAAAGGAGGAATGACTGTGGTAACTAACGAAAAGAATGAGCTTATTCCAACTCGTACGGTTACAGGTTGGAGAGTTTGCATCGATTATCGCAAACTCAATGACGCCACAAGAAAGGATCACTTTCCTTTACCTTTCATTGACCAAATGCTCGAGAGACTCTCTGGAAAAATGTTCTATTGTTTCCTCGACGGTTTCTCAGGGTACTTTCAAATTCCCATTGCTCCCGAAGATCAAGAGAAAACGACATTCACCTGTCCATATGGCACTTTTGCGTATCGACGAATGTCGTTTGGATTGTGTAATGCTCCTGCTACATTTCAAAGATGCATGGTAGCAATTTTTCATGACATGATTGAACACTCAATGGAAGTTTTCATGGATGACTTCTCAGTCTTTGGAAACTCATTCGAACAATGTCTTGAAAATCTGGAAAAAATGCTGGTTAGATGCGAGGACTCTAACCTTGTTCTAAATTGGGAAAAGTGTCATTTCATGGTTACTGAAGGAATAGTGTTGGGACACAAGATCTCTCGAGCAGGCCTCGAAGTTGATCAAGCTAAAGTGGACACTATTTCCAAACTTCCATATCCCACAACCGTGAAAGAAATTAGAAGTTTCCTAGGTCACGCAGGATTCTATCGCCGTTTCATTAAAGACTTTTCAAAAATCGCATGACCGATGACTCAACTTCTTGAGAAAGATGCAAAATTCGTGTTTTCCAACGAATGCATCAGTGCATTTGATCTATTAAAAGATAGGTTGGTCACCGCTCCAATTATGGTTTCCCCAGATTGGACGTTACCATTTGAACTCATGTGCGATGCAAGCGATTTTGCGGTAGGAGCCGTGTTAGGACAAAGGAAGGACAAGCAATTCCACCCAATTACTATGCGAGCAAAACCTTAAACGACGCACAAGAAAACTACACAACCACTGAGAAAGAACTTCTCGCAGTAGTTTTCGCATTTGACAAATTCCGCTCGTATCTAGTCCTGTCAAAAACAGTCGTATATACCGATCATGCAGCATTACGTTATCTGTTCAACAAGCAAGATGCAAAGCCGAGATTGATACGATGGATACTTCTGCTTCAAGAATTCGACATTGAGATTCGTGACAAGAAAGGAGCAGAAAATCTTGCGGCTGATCATCTTTCGCGTCTTGAAGATTCAAACCATCCACAAACCGAGGAATTCAAAATAAACGATAATTTCCCTCACGAATTCCTTTTGAACATCCAATCTTCAATCGATGAGTATCCTTGGTTTGCCGACTTCGCAAACTATTTGGCAAGCGGAATCCTTCTCAAAGGAATGACTTATCAGCAAAAGAAAAAATTCTTTACTGATATTAAACATTACTATTGGGAAGATCCATACCTATTCAGAATCGGTGCAGACCAACTCATTCGAAGATGCGTATACGGAAGTGAAGCGGAACAAATCCTAAGGCACTGTCATGAAGGACCCACAGGAGGCCACCATGGAGCAACTCTAACAGCCAAAAAGGTCTTCGATTCTGGATTCTATTGGCCAACGATCTTCAAAGATGCTCACAACATGGTACGCACCTGTGATGCATGTCAAAGAGCAACCAACATCTCGACACGGGATGAGATGCCTCAGAAACCCGTTCAAGTATGCGAAGTATTTGATGTATGGGGTATTGATTTCATGGGGCCATTCCCGGTATCATTTGGAAATCGTTACATCTTAGTAGCAGTTGATTATGTCTCAAAATGGGCCGAAGCTCAAGCCCTACCCACCAACGATGCAAGAAATGTTGTCAGATTCCTTAAGAAATTATTCTCTCATTTTGGTACCCCCAAGGCTTTGATTAGTGATCGAGGGATCCATTTTTGTAACAACCAGCTCGAAAGAGCAATGGCCCGTTATGGAGTAAATCATCGGTTTACAACCGCTTATCATCCACAAGCGAATGGCCAAGCGGAAGTCACTAATCGAGGTATCAAACGAATCCTGGAAAAAACCGTAGGACAAAATCACAAGGACTGGTCTGCCAAGCTAGACGACGCATTATGGGTTTTTCGAACAGCCTTTAAGACTCCCATTGGCACAACACCGTTTAAACTCGTTTATGGGAAGTCGTGTCATCTACCTGTGGAATTGGAACATAAAGCCTATTGGGCACTCAAAGCAGCAAATCTAGACCAAGGCCTTGCAGGAAAGAATCGATTTCTACAAATCCACGAACTCGAGGAACTGAGAGAACAAGCATACGAAAACGCTAGGGTTTACAAGGAAAAGACAAGGAAATTCCACGACTCTCGTTTAAGGAGCACTAAACGATTTCGCGTGGGGGAACGTGTCTTACTGTATAACTCTCGCTTACGTCTGTTTCCCGGAAAGTTAAAATCACGTTGGTCTGGACCTTACACGATTAAAAATGTGTTTCCAAATGGTGCAATCGAAATTGACAACCAAGACGGTTTGAGTTTCAAAGTGAATGGACATCGTTTAAAGCCATATAACGATGGGCCAACCAAGATTTTCTCGGAGGAATTACACCTCCGCCCCGACGAGGATTAAGTGTGGGGAAGGGTCGCGCCGAAGACCCGAAACGAAAACACGGCACCTGTACATAGATTTTATTTCAAATTTTAGCTTTTTGTAAGACTCCCAAGCACAAGCACGGGGCCGTGCCTATCCAAGCACGCCCCCGTGACTCTGACAAACTTTTTCCACGATCTCCGCTGACGACTCTGGAACGTTGCAGGACGAATTTAAGGCGACTTCTGATAAGCACGGGGCCGTGCCTACCCAAGCACGCCCCCGTGATCAACTTTGCAGACTTGTGTATAAATACCACACTTGTTCCAAGCTTTCATCACACCCAATTCTGCTAAAAATCTCACGAAGAAAAGATGAAAGAATCCAGTCAAGGAAGTTCCAATTGGAATCCCGCAACGAAGCCTCGAACTGAAACGAGAGAGCCAACGACTCAAGAGTATTTCTTTAAGCTCCATGAGCTGATCAAGAAATTGACGGAGATGAATCGCACCGCAACTCAACGCTTGGCTGAACTCATCCAGAAGGTTCAGGACATGAGCGAGGAGCTTGTTTCCATCAACCGTCGGCTCGCGGAACTCAGCAACCGCACTTCGCACTACCCTATCCCGACCCTTCCACACGAAATGTGTGGAGGCTTCTTTTAGAAGCATTCCGTGCAGGGTCATGTGCGCTAGTGCGCGTTAAGGAGTCTGGTTTTGCAGTTTCAGATTCCCGGTTATTAACGTATTATGTAATAGTAGGAGATAGGAAAATGTATTTGTCGCTTGGTTTGTTTATTTGAATTCTAGGACTAATTTCGTAACTTCTCTGATGAATTGGACGTGTCCAAAACTTATCCGGGTAAATTACGCAACGCGCGAAATTGAAAAACGGAACAACAAAATTCTGAACCGAGACTGCACAAGTCAATCACGGCCCCGTGCCTATATGACCACGGCCCCGTGACGACAAATTTTCGACAAAACCTGACTTGTTTCAGCATTTTGTCTTGTTCCCCTTCAATGTCAAGTGTTAAAGCCCGATTATTTTGACCTGCAACTCCATTTCTCTTTCATTTTCATATCATTTTTTCAAGTTTTCTTTCTTGTGTTCAAGCTTCATTTCAAGGTGATAATCAAGAAGGTTAGTATGTCATTTTCCATGATTATGATAGCTATTTGCATGTATTTAGGTGATTAGGTTTCTAAGCAACCGAAATCCTAATGGTTATATGTAAGAGCTTATGCTTAAACGTAATGGAATTATGAATGCTTCATGCCTCTTTGTTTATGTTCTTTTGAAAGTTGATTAGTGATAATTAGTTTGATTAGTTAGTAATTAGTGTTTAAATGTCATTTTCCATAGAATTAGTGTTAGTGTTAGTATGTTTCCCGTTAGTGTTACAAAGACTATCTTCATAATGTGTGGTGAATTCTTTGTTAATCATGTTCAAGATACAAGGATTGATAAGTAATGTTGAAACATTATATATTTTTTTTATCTTGAATTATTAACAATTGATAAAAATGTTTAACGTATAATCTTTGGTTTTCCAAGCAAGAAAATGACAAATTTATGCTTAATCAAGGATTTACAAACAAAACCACATTGGCTCGAGTTGAAATTTCATAATTCAAAATGTTAACCGCACCCCCACGTTTCAAGAGGCACACCCCCATGTTTGACAGATTTTTCTTAAAAAGCAACTATGTCAGCTATTTTTCAAAACAAGTTGACAAAAAGGGGTGACATGGCTTTTGAAAATCAATCTTTCCCCTAAAATAGATAGTTTATTCCAAAAATCTGTTTTGTATATATTAACTGATTTGTCCAAATTTCAGGATCATGAACCATCCATACTTGCAATTTGGAGGAAACCGTGAAAGATGGTGTCGTGATCGATTGCAAAGGCTTTTGCAAAGGGCCGAAAGGTCACATTTGCAAGCCGATGAAGAAACCTTGGTGGCAGTCGGACAGCTCGAAAGATATAACAATTTATTGAGTATTCAGTGGAAGCGGTTGTTTTCACAAAACAGGCCTTCCATTTATGAACTAACTCTTGAATTTTTAGCATCTTTCAGATTTAGCATGAAAGACTCCGACCCTTGGGATGAGGAAGCAGTTACATTCAGACTGGGAGGGCATTGGAGAAAAACATCCATCGCTTTGTTTGGTGTCTATCTAGGAATATATACAGAACAGGAAATGGAGGAGGAAGCAATCTCAGGAATGCCAGCTTATCATACATTCCCAGATGAGGAAAGTAGGGACGCAGAAAGCGGCGCCATGAGAAAGGCATTTTGGGAGAAGATTGGAACAGGGGCATTCAACTCAAGTAAAACCAAGAGTAGTCAGATTCGGGACCCATTGCTACGATACATACATCGGTTGCTTAGCCATTCGATAACAGCTCGTGGACAAAGCGAGGGAGTTGTTAGCTTGAGAGACTTGTTTATCTTATACTGTATGACTAATCATTTGCCCTGCAACATTGGGTATTTGTTTTGTAACTTGTTTGCCAGGAATGCAACTGCTGGTGCCCCGACACCAATGTTTGGAGGAAGCTGGATCTTGAATTTATACGAGATTACGGGTGTAACACGGAAGGAACCGAAGGAGTAATGCCAGGATTGTTGGACTTAAGCATTTGCACAAGCATGTACATGATTACAACCTTACCAAATGGACAACCGAGATTCATGGATAGGAAGGGACAAATCTGGGATCCGGCAGACCCCGAAGAGATTATCATGGATCTTGATATGCCAGCACATCATGAAGACGCCGGGGCCTCCAGCTCACACGCCGGAGAATTTCCAACCATGTTAGACCTCTATGAAGCAATTCAGACCACCAGTGACCATGCAAGGAGATCATTCGAATACGCGCAACAAGCTTTCAACCGCGTCGAAAATCTGAACTCTCGAGTGGACGACATGAGCAATGATATAACATACATCAGAAGCCGAATGTATCATGAGTGGGGGGATATCCCACCACAAAGCCCTTGAAAATCCACATCACTTTCAGGGGCCGGGCACAATCGTTTTGTGCCAATCTATCCTTTACTTTATGTTATTTTATTTTTATTTTGTGTGTTTAGGATTTTAATGCTTTCAATAAATGGATGATATTTCAGGTGATCCCGATGGTTCTCGCAAGCAAAGATACAAGTCAACTTCATAATATTTTGGGGAGTATCTCGTTTCCATACCTTGTTTTTAATTTATCTATCACATTGGGGACAATGTGAATTTTAAGTGTGGGGATGGATTAATCGAGACACATACTTAATACTTTGCTAAGATTAGGTCCAAATTGAAAATTTTTAACCAAATCACTTAACCATCAATTTTTGTGACACGAAGCCAAAAATTTAAACAATTTTTTTAATAATCCAAATTATAAATATACGTTTTCGGGAAATAAATAAGTAAATAAAAGAAATCCAAATAAAAATTGAAAATATTTTTTGTGATATCCTTAAAAGCAATAATCAAGTAAACATATGTAATCATGCAAAATGAAACACTTTTACCCAATTCCATCCATTTGTGAGTTTATTTTTGAGCCCTGAACAGCTTTTGCAAATATTTGAAATATTTGCAATTTTACTTTCATTCTGGATTCAATTGAGAGTACCTCATGATACGTGTGATTAGAACTTGCTTTGGGTATACATTTCAAGACCTTAATTAGTATTTTCTGCATAAAAATGAGTTAGGCATTAGGAAGCCCTTAACCATTCAAGCCACAACCATTTTCTTTTAATCTTCCTTTCCCGAACGTCAACCCTAGTTAGCCCCGTTGAGCCTAAACATTTTTTTTTTATCACCCGAATCACCAAGTCACTCAACCAAAAAGCCTTCAACAAAACCTATTTTTCGTTAAAGACACGATTTTGGTTTATTTAAAAAAAAAAAAAAAGAAAAGAAAAGAAAAGAAAAAAGAGAAAAAAAAGAAAGAAAAATTTGGTCTTTTACCGGCAGACCTAAAAGAACTGGAATGCATTCTTTTGATTTTAATTTGCTTTGTTGCCTTCATCACGCAAAACCGGGACTTCCCCCGGAAATCCGCGAACAAATTTACAACCTCACGTACGACGCAAAAAAGAAATGGCGAAAAAAGGAACAAGTTCCGCCATTTTGTGGAATTTCAAAAAGCGCCATAAAGAGACGGGCAAAAAGATACGAAAGATGCCCGAATTGTGGAAATTGGTCACACGATGGAAAATGCAAAAAGAACCAAACTGAATCCCAATACGAATACACAGAACTGATCCGATTGGGTGCTATTAGGCTTCAAGCCGAACGATCCTTACGAAAGAATAGTTTTGTGTATCTTCGGGTAAAGGATGAAGTAAGGTTTCTAAAAGCAAAATACGGTCTTGACAATCTGACCTTAAACGAGTCCTCAAGTTAGCATATCCCTTCTAGCTTGAAGTATTGTATAGGGAACTCTTTACTGCTTTCCTTGTAGTTTATGTTAGAAAAATAAACCAAGACCGTCGTCTTTAGCATTTAGCCACTCTTTCCAAACACTCCACACCCGAGCCCGAGCCAAGTTACAACCCATCAAAAGACCTAATGATTTATGCAAGTAAATATCTAAGTAGATGGAGAATTGATCCCTTAGCAAGCTTATGATTCCACACGTATTCATGCTAGGCAATTGAGCGTATTAGTCATACTTCATCTTATGTATGATTTCATATATTCAGCCGAGCGTGAGAGTATTTTGTGAGGAGTGTGGACTTTGCATGATTATAATCTTTACTAACAATCCCATTGCTTGCTAGGATATCATTCTATATATGCTTAAAATGTTTGCATTTGGATAAATAATTTTTACTTGCATATTTCCCGAAAGACATATTTATCTTTTGTTTTATTTGGTTTTTGGTGGAGTTGTCATTTTAAGTGATTTGCTTGAGGACAAGCAAAGTTTAAGTGTGGGGATATTTGATGTGCTCCAAATTACACATATAAACACTATCAAAAGCACATCATTTATTCCTTGATTCCTCCCGAAATATGGTGATTATGTACTTAAAATCTTTTAATTGTGTTTTCAGGTGTTGTGAAGGGCAAGATGGACAAAAGGAGCATAATGGACAAGAAATTGAAGAAATCCAAGCTTAAAGCTCCAAGCAGGGGCCATGCCTCATTAAGCACGCCCCCATGCCTTGCCTGAAACACGCCCCCGTGCTAATTTGACACACCCCCGTGTTTGGACATCTGACAGGACAAAAGTACTGTCCCCCAAAAGTGATCACGGGGCCGTGCCCCATATGGACACGGGGCCGTGATTCCCCCTTTCACGGGGCCGTGCCTATTTTGTCACGGGGTCGTGCCCCGACAGCTCCTGCACGTACGAACCGACCAACTTTCGTAAGCATTGTACTAGCACGGGGACGTGCCTTTTTGTCACGGGGCCGTGCTTAAGCACTCCGGGAAGCCTATAAATAGAGGTCCAAGCTCTTCATTTTAAAAAGCTTTTGGTGGAAGTGACACTCTGCAGAATTCTCTCGGGAATCACACTTTGAAGATCATTTGGAGGCTCGGGAGGTGTATACAACACTTGGAAGAAGCTCGGGATTGTCTAAACACCATCCATTGTGGATCATTGGTTTGATTGTTCTATTTTATCAATGAATCCATATCTATCTTCTATGTTGTTTGTTACATTACAGCTCGTCATGAGCTAAACTCATATTATCATCCTACTTGGATGAAACTTATGTAATTTGTGATGAATTAATGGTGTGATAAATATTGTGTTAATGTTATGGTGGTCTTGGGAAAACTTTCGATGGGTAGCACCTACATTTGAACGGGGGGTTATAAGTTTATGGTTTGTAATTGTGATTGTCATACACGGTTGAAAAACGTATGATCAACTTTTATTCATAACAACTATGGCTAATTAACTAGAGATGGTTATTAGAAATCATAAGATCTTAACTTTCTGATCATTTACGGGTTCCCTTTTATTAGTCTGAGAAATCTACAGTAATTGTTATGGTTTTCTAAAATTAATGGTATGTTAGAATAGAACTTGATCAACTCTTTTCTTACATTAAGTTATGTTTTCAGAAATCGTATGTCGAAAAGGACACAAAAGATTTACCTACATCACTAGGGCCTTGACCTAAGCAGTAAATCTCAGCCTGTGTTGGTCTTGGTCACTACGGAGCGGATAGACGAGAAATCGCGCCAGCTCATCTTTATAAACGTTAACACAATTACTTTAATCAATATCTTTAATCACACCACCACTTCATCACAATTACATAAGTGTAGTCCAAGTTAGGATGATAGCCTTTATCCCTTGATTCTAAATCCAAAAGTTTCAACTTGTTTTACTTTATTTCTTATTTTTATCGTTAGTTTAAAACCCTAATTTATATCAAGTCAATTCATCATTCTCTTAAACAAAAATCGATAGTCAATTATAAGGATTGTTGAGTAGTCTTAGTGTGTCCACGGATTGATACTCGGTTCTTACCATCACTATATTACCTCACGATAGGTGCACTTGCCTTTTGTGTGTGTAGTTAGTAATAGTAACAACCATTTAAAACTGAATCTGTGCGAAAATTCTTTATCAAATATATATACTTTCACACCGCATCATGCTACAATAGCAGAAATCTTACGGCCAGAGTTTCGAGACCGTGAACGGATTTGACGAGAAGATATTCTGGAATATCATTAAGATATTTTTATGAAAATTGGATTAATATGAGCTATGAAAACGACAATCGGGAATTTGGCATAATAACAATGATATGTTCCGAGTGTAATCGTTTGATTCGTAAATCAAAGCGAATACGTTGACTAATCAAAGTATTGGGTCAATCACAATTTTGTTGAAGACATGCGTACCTATAAGCAGATACTCATCCCGAGGGTTCCCAGGTAAGGTAGACAGGTCCATCGGTTGGTTTGGATTTATGCGAATACCTTGTCTAGACAGAACACCCCGAGATACAGGCATCCCACTCTTCCAGCATTACATGTATTCAGTTGTGAGACACAGACTATGACGAGATTTTGAAAACCATGAATAACAATCGAGTTTTGGAGTTTGAAATCACTTGAATTAGGCACACAATGCCTTAGAATATGAGTTAAGATTCGTGTGTACATTGATAATATTCAAAGTATAAGAAGAATCACATAAGGCAGATAATCACATAATCAAGTATAAACATGTAAGGCACATAAAATCCTATCTAAGCATATAAAATACATGAGAGGACTCATGTGTAAGGGTTCTTAGTTATAGTCTAGGTCATTCCATTTCTAATAACCTAATTCCCTATAACCATGGCTCTGATACCAATCTGTCACACCCCGACCGACGGCGGAATCATCAGAGCGGACGAGGGAATGATTGATTGTTCATAACTCATGATTGTCTAATAGTGAAAATAATATCAAAATCAGATTACAGAATAACATGAATTTAACAGACACAAATACAACAGTTAAAGTCACAAATAGTAATTGTCTTTTGTTTTGACTAAGTTCAGGTCTTATATGAGCATGTAGAAGTCCACTAACTTGCTTAACCTGAAATCATGTGAGAAAATAAAGTCAGCTAACGAATTAGCTGTTGAGTAATCACAGTTTTGAGTATACATATAGATTGATTGATTGATTGAGAATAATCCAATTCACAAGGTAACGTTAAGACTTATATTGTAATAGAAAAGCATATAGATAAACCGACACAATAACAACCCCTTGACTTGACACTTGCATATAATAGACTCCACACATACACCATAGATTAACTCCTGCCTCTGGCACAATCACCACTCGTAAGCCATATGGGGTGGGTTATCCAAACCAGTAGATCTACCATTGATACCAGGATTGATTGATGGAATTAGGGTTTTACTGTCATCCAGTTTATCACAGTATGTTCACATAATTGCAAGTAATAACATAACCTGTCTTGAATTGAATTTAGAATGAAATAACAATAGAATATCATGATTGAATATATTGTATCACATGATTTCCCCCAAATGGGAAATGATATAAAAAGGGGATATGAATACTCACTTGATTGATGAGATTTGAATTTGGACGTGATAGATTAGACACCTACGATTTCCTTATGATTAACCTAAGGAACGGTGTCTCGAATTAGAATAATAATAATGTGAGAATTTGGAAATAGGTTGGGTTTCCATTGAGATTGGGTTTTGATTGGTAGTTTAAATAATTTATTTAGTTTGATTGTTTTGAAATAAAATGAATTTGAAAGTCATTATGTTTAGAATTTTTTAAAAATGTACGTATCAGTATACGTATTTGTTTGATTTACTGTTAATGTGTGGGAAAAATAATTAATTTTATTAATCATTTACATGATAATTAATTAATATATTTAATTATTTAAATAACATAAAACGACTTTTGTAAATAATATGTAAAATCATAAAATACATATATTTGCAACTATCTTGAATAATTAAAATAATATAGTGTTGAATAATAATTTAATAAGTTAAATTATTCTAAAAGTTCACTTTTATAGAACTAATTTTGTAATATTTGTAACTTTATTTATTTAAAACAATTTATAAATAGATAAAGTGTTAAAATAAATTTCAGAAAAATAATTAAGTTGTTTTAAAAATTTTAATGTTTGTAAAAATATTTTTATAATTTTTAGAATTTTTTTCATAATTTTTAAAGGCTTAAAAATGCCCCAAAAAATAAATGGAGGTGCCCGGGGTCGAACCCGGGACCTCTTGGATTACAAATGGTCATGGAACCGGTGGACTAAGGCACACAGCCGCGAGAGAAGATGGTTTCCTTTGTTTTTAAATAACAAGCAAACCATTTCAATTCGGTTTGAGCCCTAGTTCGATCCTCACTCCAATTGGGGTTCAATTCGGTTTTGGTTGCTCCCAAATTCATAGGGCTTTTATTCCCCATCAAAAACCGAGTGTGTGGGTGTGTGTAATTAATCTTATAATGATCAAATCGAGTCTTACCCAGTGAAGAACAGGTCGCGGCTCTTGTGTAAATCAAATGATGCTCAAACGATGTTTGTATTCAAATTAAACTTAGGGGAAGCTTAAGATGATGATATTGATGAAAAGCCCTATGGTAATTTCGATTGAAATTGGTCGGAGATGGGATTTCAAAAGGTTGCAGGTCCGACTTCGAGGGGTGTTCGAATGAAAGGTTCCGGGTGATTTCAGATGAATTTGAGAGTTGAGTTTGATTAGGAATGAAGAAATGATCGAGTTGGTAGTTTTAATTTGTCTATTATTGTTGTTTGAGTGTATTAGTGAGTTAGATTCGGATCCGAGATAAAAGTGAAATTATAACCGTTAATTTGTCAGATTTAACGCGTGTTTTCGTTGGATTCCACTTCGAATTGGATCCAAGGAACAATTCGGTCAAATTGTGGGGTTCGAAATCAAGTGTTTTGGTCGTTTTGTGCCTCGCCGGAGCTTGCCGGAATCCTATGCCGGAGCTCGCCGGAAAATCGGGGGGGAAAGCCGGAGGTTTTGAAATATTACACATTTGGTCCCTGCGGTTTCAAGTTTTATATTTTTTGTTTGAAACTTTGGTTTTAAGTTTCATAAATTACATAATCACCCCCCGAACTTTATTATAATTATTGTTATTATTATTATTATTATTATTATTATTATTATTTTGATTATTATTATTATTATTATTATTATAAGTGTTGTAATTATCAACATTCTAACAAAAATTAATATGTATATTTATATATACATATATGTATTTATATATATATATACTTATATATATATATATATATATATATATATATATATATATTTACTGAAATACGCGATGTTACAGTGGTCCACCTGGTGGTGGTCCTCCCGATGATGATCGATCGTGGCAGCCGCCACGACAGTGCGAGGTCAGTTATGACTCCGGCAGCGGCAACGGACGACGTATGACGAATTTTTTATACTATTATCTTTTAAAATGAAAATATATAATTTACATAGAATTTTTTATACTATTATCAATTTGCAGGACAAGGCAAGCGTGGAAAGACCACACTTCAAGGTATGCGAAAGAGAAATCCACAAGGAAATTTGCTCACAATTGAATTTGAGCAAGGTACGCATGACACCTACAAACATGTGGGTGTCAATCAGGCGACCTTTGCTTCACTGGTTGGCACACTCGTTGACAAATTTCCTCAAAACTACAAGAGCTGGAGAAAGATACCTGCAGAGTTGAAGGCGACTATCTGGCCTGACTTACAGGTTAAGTTTTTGATAATTAAATTCAGTGATTAAATATATATACACTAAGCTATTTGTTTTCATAATTTGCAGATGTATTTTGATATGACTCCCCACGAAGGCCTGAGGGAAGGTATTGAGAAATATGCTGCAAACCGATATAAAGATCACAAATACCGGTTCAAGCAAAAGCATTTTAGCAAAATAGGTGGGGAGGACAGGGTTGATATTTCTGATGTTGTGCCACCTGATATGCAAGAATCTGAATGGAAAGGCTATGTGGATTACTACACTTCTCCTGAAGTCAAGGCTCGGTCTGCAACCAATAAGTCCAACAAAGGGAAGCAGACGATCAAGGGACATGGCGGCCGGACATCTTTAGCCCAATGCCGTTATATGTTTGTAAGTTGTTTTAATCTAATGTGTTTATAACTTGTTTTATGTGTTTGTAAGTTACTTTTATATTATTATATAACTATATAATGTGTTTACAGCGGAAAGAAGGTTCTGATGAATCTGGGAGTGCCATATTAGCATATCGTCGCTTCTATACCGATTCAAGCGGTAATTTCTATCAACCTGAACCCGCTGCATACTATGTAAGTAATGTACATGTCTTATAATTTTATAAAAATAAAATAATATATAACATCACCATATATATAACATTGTTTATTTTTTTTTGTAAACTATAAAGGAGCAAATGGTCGCGCTTCAACAACAACATCCAGAAATGTCAGAGAAACAGATCATGCGCCAGGTGTTGGGGGAGCAGCCCGGGTGGGAACGTGGCATCGGTCCAATACCGAGCGTGCCTTCACAACCCCCACCTCCACCTCATAGAACAAATAAGCGGATCTTCTCACAATCTGAGGTTGAGGAGATGATAGTAGCGAGACTGGCCAGTGAGCAAGAACAATGGCAGTCACAGATGATGGCTAATATAATGGCACAAACGCAAAGTCAAATCCAAAGCCAAGTCCAGAGCGCATTGAAGAGAAGTGGTCATTCTCAAGAGAATGATGAAGATGAAGAAGATGATGAAGGTGGGTCGTCATAGGATGGTTTGATGGTTTTGATAGTGTTTTGAATTGTTATGAATATTTTCAGTTTGATGTTTGCTATGAATATTTTCAAACATTTGTTTATATGACAATATTTTATTTATATGCTATGTTTTGCAAATGGTTTGATGGTTTTGATAGTGTTTAGTGATTTTAAACAACAGGTTTGGTACCCAGAAAAATCTGGGTGGATTGCTACAAATGCAGCAAAATTATTTAAAAAAAAGTTCTTTTTGTGGCGATTTTTCGTCGCAAAAAACAGTCAATCATAAGGAAAGATTTCGTCGCAAAAAAGTTTCAGGTCAAAAAATTTGCGGCGATATATCGCCGCAAAAAGTAACAGTTTCGTCGCAAAAGACATCGTCGCAAAAAGAATTTCACTTTTTTTAAAATAAGTGGACCCCACAAAAGAAATCGTCGCAAATGTCGTCGCAAATAACATTTTGCGACCACTCTTTTACGGCGACTTTTTTGCGACCAAATTATCGTCGCAAATGACTTATTGCGACGAAATTGGAGCATTTTGCGACGATATTTATCGCCGCAAAAAATATATTTTCTTGTAGTGTGTGTTTCAACAGAGGAAAAGATGAAGCAATCGAGGCGGTGATGGTTGTGCAAGTTAGTGTTGTGCATTGATAGGCTTTTGCTCTCTGGTGGCCGGCTGTGGCTCTGTGCAGGTTAGCGGATGCCTCGAATCAAATGGGTCGCAAACGTCCTCCCTGGAACATCACCGCCTCCGTCATGCGACAATCAGAAAATACATCTTCTGATTTCTCCCTTTCTTTCATCCGAGGCACACGGGTAGGGAGCAATTGTTGTACATTGATGCATAAGAAACGTGTACCACACGCATGAATCAAGGTTGAAGAATGAAGACCTTACAAGATCTGAAAGTCATATCTCATCGGAACCAGGTGTGTAGTTAGAAGAGGCGGTGGCATGGGAGAACGGGAGGTGCTGATGATGTGGTGCTTTTACAAGGGGTGGACCTAAATCACACCAACTAAATTTAAATAAAAATTTCATCTTTGATAATAACATGTTCCTAATTTGATATATTGAAAACCTTTAGGATCTGTATTATAACGGATCTTCTTAAAGCCAAATTGCACCTAACCCATTTGAAGTATTTTAGAATCTAAGAACTCTCAATCTAAAAGAATCAAACGTTTCTTAAACGTTATCACTTTACAATATATGATCTCCTTTTTCTTTAATGCTACAACAGCCTCAAGTAATATTAAAAGTGTTAATAAAAAAACTGCATTCCTTTATCTTAAGTGGTTTGAACATGAATATATCATCCATTCTTAATCAAACATCATTGGCAAAAGAGTACGTCTAAGATCTTCATAGTTATTAAATTCAAATTAATATATACAACGAAACAATAATCTTAAAAAACAATCATTGCCCCAAGATCCCAACAAAAGTCAATAACAAACAAACATCTCATAAAACTAAAAACTAACAAACAATCTCCACCAAACATGGATCAAGCCGTTTCACAGCCCGGAGGGTCAAGTTCCCCGTCGTAAACCGGCTTCACGTTATGGCATTCTTGAACCGCAGGGCCCGAAGGACCATCGTACGTCAAGCTAATGTCGGAAATGTGCACATTCTCACACCCATTGTTGGCCTTACTGCATCTAAGCTTCACAACTTCTGGTGTATTTGAAGTCCCCTTTATATTCTTGATGTACACATTGTGTACCTTAACCTTTGATGGATTCTGCATGTGTCACATAATAACATTAACCAAATTAGATGCATAGTTGGATAAATAAGACATAATGTAATAACCAGAATCTGTCGGTTTTTTATATATAAAAACTGGTTCTGGTTTTGTTACTGTTATTATTACTGTTAACTTTTTATTATTATTTAATTTTAGGTACTAGAAAGCTTTGCATGCATGCATGCAATAATGCAATACGTACATCTTTTTTGCATTCAATATGAGGGCAATACTCTTGCTCAATGATAATAGGGTTGTTAACTTTATCCATGCTAAGATCTTCAAAATGCATATCGGAAACTTCACCGGGTTGTGAATCGGGCCATGTTTTGATCCGAATGCCGTTCTCAGTGCCCGAGAACGAGCAGTTCTTCACGTAAACTCCTTTTACGGGCTTCTCTCCGGTGTTTCGGCCCAAACTCCCGACACTAATACCGTGGCCCGGCCCGCATTTCACTCCTTCAATGTGCAAGTCCTCACATCCGTCGCCAATCGACACACAATCATCTCCGGTTTCCATAACCGAGTTCTTGATTGTGATGTTTTTCGACCACCCGATGTGGATTCCGTCAGTGTTCGGGCTCTCTGCGGGCGCGATCGCGTGGAAATCATCGAAGGTAACGTTCGTGCATGTCATCAAGTTCACGTGGAAGTTCTTGCTGTCCTTTGAAGTTATTCCAGTGATCAAAGAATCCTTGATGAAGTTAAAGCTTAGGTTCTGTCGTATAAAACATATTATGATCGTTAATTCACGAATTGTTTCGAGTTTAACATCATTAACGGTTAAACTTCATATCTATACATACATATTGAAGGGGTGATCCCTTTTTAACAGTTGTTTTCGGGTCGTTTATCGCCCACGCCATTGCGGCTCCAACACCATCAACAGTACCCGAACCTGAACAAACATAAATGATCAATGATAATGATAATAATAATAATAATAATGCTCAGTTAACTAGAAAACTAGGTATTTCTAAAATTTACAAAATTTCGCGACTGTGTTGCGATTGAATTTAAATACTGGTCGCTAATTAGCGACCGGATATGAATCAGTCTCAGACAGTCGCAAAATCTGTACCAGCATATATTGTACCTGACAATGTTAAGCCAGTAATATAGCTAAATGTGATCCATTGGACGCCTTTCGGAATAACCACAGGATCTTCAGGACCTATCAAAGTCCCATCGATCTTAACCTCGATAGGGGCCTTACACGGCCCCTTAAACTCGACCACGTTCAAGCAAAACCGCCCTTTCGGGATGACCAACGTGCTAGGGTCCGATGCGGCACACGCCTCGTCCCATGCATCATTCAAAGCCTATATATAAAAATCAATCACATAACAATCTAATAAATCTTCAACAACAACATGTGTTGTATAATCATTTAATCGGTTAATCAATCGTTTACCTTGCTAATCTCTGCATCCGGCTTTGCCCCAAATTTCGTGATGTCGAAAACTTTAGCTTGCGCGACGACTACGAACGTAAAAATGGCTAAAATCAAACATGATTTGGATCTCATTGTAACTAGATTTGTGGGTTTGTATTGGATGATTAGATATGCAAATATGATTTGATGGTGTTTATGATCTTGTTGACACTCTAATATTAGAACAAAATTTGCATGAAACACCAGATTTGTTGGTGTGTTGTTTTAGAAAATTATAAGAGAACGTGGTTGCTTAAATATGGTGTGTTAGAAAGTGGTTCAACCGCATATTTCGCCTATGTAAAATTAGAAATTAGATTTTATTTATTTACTTACTTTTCATTTTAGTTTTTTATTTAGGCGATATGTTACATATTCGATATAGAATTTTAAATTATTTCGGTCAAATTATAGAACTAATGGTGTTTTTATTAAGGCTTGTAATTAAAATTTTGTCAATGTACGTTGCATATTTTGTTATTGTAATTATATTGAGTGTTTATTAGTGTTTTTTGTTAAATTCTAGCAAAATAAATAGAATTTAAAAGTACAAAATCTGTGGTCGCACGATCTTAATTTATGGATCACGATGTAAAAACGACGCTATTTATGGAAGTTAAGAGTTTGAAGTCGTCCTTTGAAATCGGTCTACAGAAGTTTGTGGACTAAATATTAGACCATAGTAATAAAATTACATTTTAATTTTTTAAAAATATTGACTATTTATATTTTTAATTTTTCGAATTGGTCTCTCCTTCAATGGCGGAACATAATTAGGTTGCGGACGAGTGGGCCATGTCGCCCCCTTAGAATGTTGTGTGTAACTATATAAAAATAATTTGATCAAATTCTAATGTTTTAGTTGTAAAATATATTGATTTTTATAAAAATGTCGATATCTAAAATATATATGTATAAATAGATTGGTAAATTGATTAGTTAGTTACATTGACGAATAATAATGTTCTAAGATAACTTGAATAAAGTGTTTTAAGTGTTTACAAACTTAAAAATTGACATTTGAGATTATTCAACTTATTTTGATGATTTTTGAAACAAAGAGGTTGGATCTAGTTGAAAACAAGCAAATGAAACTCAAATTCACTTTAATTTAACACGACCTAACGGGCGTTAATAGATGGTATTTAATTATTAAAATTGAAAGACAAAATTATAAAATAGATATTGTATACTAGGGTTAACCACATATTGGTTTAAATCATCTTTAGATTTTCTCTATATATAGGTTTTATGTTGTTGTTTGGATTCAATTGAAAACCTAAAGAAATTATAAAAACTAATAAAGCAAATCTTTATCTTTGATGCATTAATATCAATGGCTTATTTCTTTTAAAAAATAAAAGCGTATATTTTTATGGAACCATGTGTACAAAAAGTAAAAGGATGTGAGCTATTTATTTTAATGTATCAAAGATGAAAATTTAATTTATTGGTTTCATAATTTATGTTGGTTTTAATTTAAACCCAACCCTGTATGTTGTTTTACTTAAAGGAAAAGGTACACGTCATCTACCCTCTCTTTCGATTCTAGAATTTTCTTTAATTGTAAAACTTATTCGTAAATTGTTTTACTTCTGAGTTTATTATTTCTAAATTGTTATGTGTGGAATATGATGGTAATTTTTTTACTTCCAAATAATGTGATAGTATATTACTAATAGATATATATTTCTCATATAATAGTCATATCATATTAAAGAATAGTAAATAGTTTGGAATAATATTATATAACATAAAGAGTGGGATAAGATCGTTACAAAAACAAATGAATTGCTAGTTTTCTATACTACAATGTATACATTGCATGATCTTTGCTAGATTCACATTTATACGGCTAATATATATTTAAGGATTACTAAACTTCATTTCATTTGAACGTAATTTAAAACACACTTTATGTTCTCCATAATTATTGATTCAAAATACATACTTAATTTACAACGTAAAAACAATCTTGAAAATGAACAACCATTGCCCCAAGATTCAAACTAAAATACAACACCCATATTTTCATTGAACTTAAAACTAACAATCAATCCCCATGAACCTTGGTTCAAGCCGCTGCACAGCCTTCAGGGTTAAGTTCACCCGCGTAAACGGGCTTCACGTTCTGGCATTCTTGAATCGCAGGGCCTGCGTTACCATCATATGTCAAGTTAATGTCGGAAATCTGCACATTCTCGCATCCGTTGTTCGAGGTGCTGCATCTAAGCTTCACAACTTCGGGCGAATTCGAAGTCCCCTTAACGTTCTTGATGAACACGTTGTGAATCTTAACCTCTGATGGACTCTGTTGATTCACATAAGAACATACATAAAGCAAGTTATATGCATAGTTACATAAGACATAATATTGCGAACTTTTTGGAGTTCTAGGTGGTCGATAAAATATGGATATGTGATCTGTTTTTCATATAATTTATATTTCTCTTGTAACTTGTGATGTTTAATTTTTTTGAAAAATCTTAATACGTAGTTTTGGGGGTGTTTGGATGTCCTTCTCAAAAGGACATTTTGACTTTTGAAGGGGTGAAAAGACAAAAATAACCCTCCAAAAGTCTAAATAAGTTAAAAATTCTGACTTATTAAGACTTTTGGAGGGGTATTTTTGTCTTTTCACCCCTCCAAAAACCAAAAAGTTCTTTTGAAAAGGATATCCAAACACCCACTTTGTATACTTTTCTTTTGGACTTTCCGATAAATTTTGTTGAAAATCAAGTTCAGCTGAAAAAATGATTTTTAATATACAAAACTTTATATTTAGACTTTTAAGAAAATTTAAATACTAAACATTATTAAGAAAAGTTTATTAATTATATTTGAGATAAATTCTATTCCTTATTAGTAATTATCTGTTAGTTCAACTAGCAGATCACCTAGAACCCAAAAACGTTACAATAAGAACGAGCTAGCTAGAGATTATTTTTTGAAATCACTAACATGACATGTAAAATTAAGAGGTTGTTTGGCAGCCTCTTAATCAACTCTTAATGGTTCAGATGTTGAATGGTTCAGCACTTAATGGTTCGGCATTTAATGGTTCAGACTGTTTGTTTCAAGAGCAAATGTCTGAATGGTTAAGACATTTGCCTCTGAATGGTTAAGCATTATATTAATGTTGAATGGTTAAAAGGTCTAATGCTGAATGATTAAGACCTATTATCTGAATTGGTCAGACATTTGTCTTAATTTGAATAGTTAAACAATATATTAGCTCTTAATGGTTTAGATCTGTTAATGGTCAACACTTAATGATTCAGACCTCTCATTGATTTAGCATTTAATCATTTAGATATTGCAAAACAGCCCCTAAACTTTTGCTACCGTGGCTAGTGAACTCTAAATAAATCTGACTATAAATGTTTGAAATCGCCAAGTGACATGTAAAATCACTTGCCACATGTCTATCTTTTAGAGTTTGCTAGCTACCAAAAAGCGTTTTTGAGAGTTTTTTAGAGACTATTATTCTTTCTTTAAACCATGTATAAAACCAAAACCTTTTGAAACCTTTGTATGCATGCATGGAATATATATTTACGTACATTCTTTTTGCATTCAATGTGCGGGCAATAATCTTGCTCAATGATAACAGGGTTATCAACTTTATCCATCGTAAGATCTTCAAAATGAACATCCGAAACATCTCCACGATGCGAATGAGGCCATGTTTTGATCCAAACTCCATTCTCGGTCCCCGAAAACGAGCAGTTCTTCACGAAAACCCCGGTCACCGGCTTCTCCCCCTTGTTTCTCCCCAACCCCCCGATGCTTATCCCGCGGCCCGGACCACATTTCACCCCCTCAATGCGCACATTCTCGCACCCATCGGCCGTTTGAACACAATCATCACCGGTCTCTATAACCGAGTTCTTGATCGAGATGTTTTTCGACCACCCGATGTGGATCCCGACTGTGTTCGGGCTCGCCTTAGGTGCGCTGACGTGGAAATTATCAAATGTGACGTTTGTACATGTCATTAAGTTTGCATGGTAGTTCTTACTATCCTTTGAGGTTATACCCGTGATTGAAGAGTCTTTGACGAAGTTAAAGCTGAGATTCTGTCATATAAACATATAACCGTCGTTAATTCATAAATTTGTTTAAATATATATGAATGCATTAGGTTACATACATATTGAAGGGGTGAGCCTTTCTCGACGGTTGTGGTTGGGTCGTCGGTTGACCATGACATGGCTCCTCCAACACCATCTAATGTACCCGAACCTGAAATAATATTATGGTCATGGTAATATCAAGCCATTGACTAAAGTGATTGTTATAGAACCGGACCGGACCGGACCGGACCGATTGGTTGGACCGGCTGGACGTAGAACCGGACAGTACATAGCCGGTGTGGTTACGTGTATTTTAGCATCTTTCATTTGAACCAGCTGGTTACCGCTTAGACTGTGAACCGGACCGGCCATTGGTCAGATCAGATTACAATTATTTTTAAAGAATAACCTATTTCTTCCTTTTAAAATACAATTTAATGATTATTTAATACTATTATTTTGTTATTATAACTTGCAAATTCACACAAAATTAATCTATCTAGTATTTTATTTCAAAATTCTTTGTATATTATATGTTTAACTTTTTCACAATTTATGAAGTATTGTTGGAAACCAGTTTGACCTGTCAGAGCGATGAACAGGTAAGACGGTTGGTTCGAACTATATTAAATGTCATAAAAACATTGATTTTTATAGAGAACTTTGTACATTGGTATAGTTTTTGTACCTGTTACTTTCAAGCCAGTGACATAGCTAAATGTGATCCATTGGGCTCCTTTAGGAATGACCACAGGGTCTTCAGGACCTATCACGGTTCCATCGATTTTAACCTCGATCGGAGCTTTGCACGGTCCCTTAAACTCGACCACGTTCAAGCAAAATCGGCCTTTTGGAATGAGCAATTGGCTCGGTTGGGTTGCGGAACATGCAGCCACCCATGCATCCGACAGAGCCTAGAAACAGATTATTTAACAATATGTTACATTTGTTAGAAATATGGTGTTGTTTGATTGATTACCTTGCTAATTTCGGCATCGGGCGTGGCACCAAATTTCGTGATGTCGAAAACTTCAGCCTGCGCAATGGCGATGAACATAAAAAGGGCGAAAAGGAAACACGATTTGAATGTCATTGTGACTAGATTTTTGGCTTTGAATTGATTTGTTAGATCTTGAAGAAATATGTTATAGTGGTATTTATGATGATGTAGGTGGTCTAAAATTAGAACAAAATTTGTATGAAACACCCTTTTTCTTGGTGTTTGTGTGAATTCAACCAAATGGTGGTGTTTTAAAAAATTGAAAAGATATGGTGCTTAATAAAGGGGCTCGGACCACATATTAAGCGTGTAAATTTGTTTTTATCTTGATTTTTTTTTATTTTTAATTTACTTTTATGGGGTCAGTTTTCTATTAGATTTTGATTTACTTGTGTGAATTGTTAAATATTTAATACTAGTTTTAGTAAACCCGTGTATTACACGGGTTAAAAAAATAAAATATCAAATAAGAAAATGTTTTATTAGTTATAAAACTATATTTTAAGATAAAACATAATTGAAATCATATACAAGTACGAACTATAAATAATAAAACAATGATATCAACTTCTTAGTTTTTTTAATTTTTTAATTTTTTTCCAAAAGAAAAATAAAATAAATTTGTTTTAAGGCAAACATTTTAAAAAATTAAAATTTTAAAAATTATTACAACTCCCAATTTTATTTATTTTTTGTATATAAAAAATTTACTTACAAACATCAATTTTAAAATAATTTATATTTTTAAAAAGTTTGATGTTTTAGAAGTAAGTTTTATTTTATAAAAATTTATTTACTTAGAAAAATAATTAATAAAAATATACTTTCTTTAATTTATTATTAGTAATTAATTAATGATAATTTAATAAGAGAGAGAAGTGGAAAATTTTGGTGAGGTAAAATATGGTGATGACACATGTCCAACCTTTGGTGATGTGAAATGTGGTGATAACACATGTCCAACCTAGTTACCCTTTTATTAGAATAGGAAGATGATTTATATTATTTCAAAGTTCAAAATTAGCATGATTACGCATTTTATTTTTCTTTATAATGCAAAGAATTACCTATCGGCCGGTAATAATTCATATTATTAATTTGGCTGGTAACACTGTCACCTTTCATTTTTATAACCAACAAAATGCTAATGACATAATTTTCAATTTTTTACGCTCGATTTGTCTCTATTTTAGTATTAATTTAGTTTATATGTTTCTTCATTTTGTTTATAGTTATTGTTGCGAACTGAATCAAGTCCAAATCGAATGTATATAATTGAAAATTATGTTGTTGGGACCGTTGTTGGTAATCAAAGTGAAAACTGAAAGTGTTACCAGCCAGGTTGATAACATGTATTATTATCGGCCGATAGATAATAATTTGTTTATTAAAATCCAATTTGTTTTTTTAAATATATTTCAATAACTACACTTATCATGCTCAATACTTGTTATGGATTTTATCTTTTGATTAAGAGTAAATTACACGAATCATCACTGAGATTTCTCAAATTTCACATTTCATCTCTGTGATTGAAAAATTACAGTTTTAGTCTTAAGGTTTGAAAAAACTTAATTTTTCAAACTTTAAAGAATCATCCCTGAGTGTTACGTTTTTCCAAACCTTAACACTAAACCTATAATTTTTCAATCCTAAGAACGAAATGTGAAATTTGAGCAAACCTTAAGGACAATCCGTGTAATTTACTCTTTGATCAATTATATTTAGAGCAGGGCATTAAGTGCAGGCATGTGTTATGTATATGCTAGGGTGAACATGGAACCATGATAAGTGCCTAATACCGAATTAACCAAACCATATTAATCAAACTCAATCAAATTTCAAAACTAAAGATTCGGTTTTTTCTTTTTCTAGAAAAAGATTTTTGGTTCCGTTTCAGTTTTGCTTGTACCCTCAATGTCATGAAGTTTCAGCTTGTTAAAATTGAAAAAAAAAATAATAATAGTCCAAGACTCCAAGTCCTTACTGTTGTATGAAGTTCTCAATATAACAACTAGAAATATAACATAATTCATTTATAACATTTGAAAATGTAATGTTGTTTATTTATAATACTTTGATATATATATAAGATTGTTCATATATGTATGGTCAAAAAATATAACGTAGTTCATAGTGGGAACATTTCAAGTCTCAGTAGGGCCAAATAACCAAATAGTGTAGCGTTTATCAAATACGCATGTCATTAACACTTAGAAATGACCTGTTATAAATTTATGCTTGTTTGTTTATGTGATATAAAACATAACAGAACACATATTAAGGCTTATTAAGGCCCGATTAGTTTTCTTACTAATCACGCGTTGCCACGATGTCGTACGTAAGTAATAAAGTATAAAGTACGATTTACCTAAGGCCGCTATTCTTAACAAGGAATAGAGCAAGGCCTTTACCGATCCTGAGTTAATGAGAATTTACCTGACTCGTTTATAAAATAAATGTATGTCGAACTGTAGAGTATCTCGAATTTATACCGTCGAATAAAAACATAGTGTATTTGACATAACTCCAAACAAAATTTACTTCAAAATTCAAAAGGTAGGCCAATTCAAAACGTACATAAAAATAAGCATGTTCGCCGCCGCCGTATGCGGTGTGATAAAATATGGACTACTATCGCGCCAACTCGCTTCCAAACTAAATTTATGTCGAAACTTAGAGTTACTCGAATTTACACCGTCAAATGAAAACATATTATATTTTACCTGATTTATTTACAAACAAAATTTACGTCGAAAGTAGACCAACTCAAAACATTTTATATTTACATTAAATCGTAGACGGACTCGAATTTACCGACATGTACATAAAAATAAGAACGTAAGAAATTAGTTTTTTAAGTAAAAACATACCTGAAAGTTATGAAACTTGAGTGAGTCAAAGTGATATTTTATAAACTTTTTAAAAATTAGAAGTGTTAAAAATATAAAATTCAAAAGTAGAGGGGTGAGAGTTGGCTGGTGATAAAGGCTATCGAGCTTTCTTTATAAGTATCAAACAAAAAAAAATAAAAGATAAAAATGTCTTGTTAAATGGGCTTAGTGGAATTCGAACGAAAGTATTTTCGTTAGCAAGGAAGCAAACTAACCACTGCACCAAGCAACCTGATTTTTTTCGAAAAGCAATTTATATAGCAAATATCATGTAGGTGACTGGTGTCTCACCACCGACCTTCATTCTTAGGTTATAGTATAATAGTGGAGCATTAATTAAATACACGCCTCTCTAGCATTTAAATTGACTTGTCAAAACGGAGTGGATTTGTGTGACATAAATCAAAACAATGACACATGTCAATACCATCAACGAGCAATAGTATAGTGTTAATTAAATACACATAATCTTTAGCCTAGGTGGTTAAGAAGAGGTACTGAAGACATATAATATCGAAAGAACTTGTATCAAGTGTCACTTTAAGTAAAAATACTTAAAGTTGAATCGGATGGTTCTTTCAATTATGGGATTCCACCTTAGGGATTGTGGGTGTAGTAATGGCTAGGAAACGAATAGATAGACACGATTAAGATAATACCTATGATTCAAAACGGGTCATACATTTAGTTGTTTAGAAAACATTTTTAAATACACATGTTTTTGACATTTGAAATGACGTTACAAACTGACATGGGTTTGTCTAACACAAAACAAAATAATACACGTCAAGACCCATATTAAGTCCTAATAGTGAAGCATTAGTTGAATACGGACGTCTTTACCAACTATAAGATTTTTTATAAACTTATTTCGGTTTTGGAACATAAAACAAACTAATAACACTGCCTAATAAATAAAAAACCTTAATCAAAATGTGAATGTTTTTAACATTCAAATAACCATTTCGTCACTAATATCTTTATTAATCAAATAAAATAGGTTTTCCATAAGCAACTGTATTTAAAAATAGTCCGACCGTTACTTATCCTCGATTAAAAAATAAAATAAAAAAGACACTGAAAAATGGGTGGTGCAGGATTGATAGTGGCTAACGCCACCGTAAAACCACCGTCACCGGCGAGAAGAACCGACGTGTTCGTGGCGGCAGTGCCGTTAAGAGCCACCAAGGGCCCACCGCAGTTGCTTATGTCCACCGCTTACTCTTTATCTCTTTCGTGGGATTTACAGCACTTCATGGTCCTCTGCACCCCAACTGATCATCCTTCTCAGGTCATAAATTTATATAAATTGAGAGAATTTAGGGTAAATTTTCATCTACAGTCTAATTGTATGTTAATTTTGAAGGTTTCTATCAATTTGTAAGTGAATCTGTAGTTCATAATCTGTGAATTTAAGATGTATTAATGGTTTGCAAATTGGAACCCTAATTGTGTAACAGTGTATGTAAGTTTGGTCAGTGAATTATGAGTTTAATAATCAATCTTTTGGTTTTAGTTTGTAGTTTCTTATTGTGTGTTAGGTTTTGGTATTTGATTTTCAACCTGAAGATCCTGAAAGTATATATGCAGCACTTGCAGCTCTATCTGGCAGGAAGATACCTGGTACCTCAATCAATTCATTGTGTTCATAAACCAAATGTCCTTACAATCACTGAATCATATTTGTGTATTTTTTCCATTAAGGGGTTGTGCAGATGAGGAAGATGAAGAGATTGCCAAAAATGAGATGTTGGAGGGTGGGATCTTGCAATGTGGATGTTAAAGATGCAATACACAAGTTTAACAGCAATTGGGATACTGATCTGATCGTTAGTCAGCATGATTGTCGGCATTACACAAATGGTATTAAGATTGCAGTTGCATAGCACATATTAATTTTATACTATGAATCATGATCCTTGGTGCTTTTCTTTTGATTAATACCTTGTTTATCCCATGAATATTCAGCTTTTTGGCACATGTTGTCACTACGAAAGCCTTTTAGTATTGTCGGTTGAGGTTTACTTGGTTCATCTGTTTTATTGGCACTAGAGGATGTTAAAGACATCTCACATATAGTCATCCACTTGAACATTACCGTGTGCTCGTTAAAAAGTTGTAAACTTCATGGGCTAAAGGAAAGTACACATATTGTTTCTTGATTATTCTAATATAACTCTCGTCATTTCGAAGGGTTGGTGAAATGCCTCACTGGCGAGAAGTATGTTCTGGATCGTCTGAGAAGAAGTCAAAAGAGTGTTGCTTGAGCTGCATATAAATTTGTATGTTTACAGCATTTGTGTTGCAAATGATTGTGCTAATGGGATTTTGCAGCAGGCAAGTGCAAGTGATAGATTTTGAAACTGTTTTGATTTAGCTGACTTGGATTTATTTGGTTATTTTTGTTGTTTTGCTAGGTACATTCCCCTTGGTATGAATTCAGTGTTTCAATTGTTGATATGAAATCAATAGGACCAAAGGCACATATTCTTTAAGGTAAATAATCTTCAAAAGGCTTTGTTTACAGACAAACAATGCTCCACTTGAAACTTTTTGGTCTTGTACTCATACTCTAGGCATAATAATACCAAAGTTAAAGTGCTCCAATATCAAAAATATATGGCAATTAGTTTTTAATTTATATATATATATATACCTTGTCGGTTATGCTGCAGTAATTGAATAATCTTTATTATATGTGTTTCAGTCTCAGAGCTAGATTGCTTTCTGCTTATGAATGGCTAATGGTGTTGGATAATTATGTGACTTTAAAGTTACTTTTATGTTGTTTCTTCTTTTCCTTTATTTAGATTAGTGGGAGTCCTTTTTATTTTTTACCCTTTTGATAGCCAATTGGACAACGAAGCCTACGCTTCGAAATTGAAAATGCAAGTACTATTCTAACAATGCTTCTTTCTTTACATATGATAATCTCTAAGAACCTGTCCCATGAGAAGTTTGAACACGAGTCTTTAAGTTGTATGTCACTTATTTGGCCCCGGGCTTATGAGGACCGCCACCTAGAATCTTAGAGTTGGTTATTACAATCACACATACCACTCTGATTGGACATCATGCGCTCACACCTTAAGGGACTCCCTTGGGCGCTACTTCTTAGTGCCACCAGCCACAACATGTTACATGTTTAAATTTTTGTAAGTTGTCTGAGGGTTCATAGTATTCTCATTAAACATGTCTTTTATAACATATTATTGTATATGTATATACTTCACATAATAGCAACACCTGTTAGAATCTGTTTTTTAAGTTAAAGCTAAGTCTATTCCGAAGGTCCAAGGTTTAGGTTCATATTCAGTCTACCCCACATCCCACATCCCACCTAGGTCCTGTCTTGAAGTCAATCACCAAAACTGAAAACAATCCTAACATTATATATGCTTATGCTTGTAGCAACAATTAATCAAACTTAAAATGTGCCACAAGTTTGATCTTTTGTTGCCCAACCGTAAAATCTTAACCAATCAAAACAAAATCAAGATTTGTGCACGGGTCCTTTGTCTTTTAACGAACCACATATTTGGGTTCAAACCCATCCAACCCACCAGATGCCAAAACTGTAGGCCAGTCACACTCACCATGTCCCTTCATATATAGCCAACAAGCTTTCTTTCTCTTTCACCAACCATTTGCCATTGTTCCTTTTCTACTTTTTGGTTGAATGATTGCCACTTGAATCTTTTTGATATAATATATGCCTGATTGCAACTTCCACAGTCTTCTGCTAGGCTGGAATTTAGGACAGCAACTACGCTTTCCATTAAAATGAACACTTTCCATTAAAATGAACAAGACGATATCATGTTTTCAATGTTACAACTTTTATTGCTTACGTTGTGTAGAAAAAGTTAGTAATATAGGTAAATGGTATTGTCATCTGTGTGACTGTGTCTAATCTTACTACATGATTTCATTGAATTTTGAAATATAAGAGTACATCAGGACTAGAAAACCTTATTACATCAAGATTGCATAGCGCATGCTGTCGCTAACCATAAGGTGATTCACCTCTGATATCCTTGCCAGGTCACCTGAGACCCATGCGCCATCAGCAGAACCATGCGGGTTAGAAGACAAGCATGACAGGAGCGAGAGTGGTGCTCGTAGAATGCTGCAAACAAGGGAAAGACCAGTATACCCTTGTCTTGTATGGTGAACTATAACCGGAAACTCAACTCCATTTCCTTCTCTAAACATGCTCTCATCGGCTACTTTGGTGCTTTTCTTCATATTCTGAATGTTCCGCCTCAACAGCGCCAATACCCGCCTCATCACCACCACTTTAGTACTCTTTTTACTGGTTTTGAGTTTGTGAGGGTGGAGGGAGTTGTGGAGATGTGTGTTAGAAGTTAAAAGTTATGACCTCAGACCTCATTTCTGTTTGGCCTAGTGATATGAACATGCAAATAATGGTGTGGTGAGTGGTGGTGCTTGTCACGAAGTGCTTTTTATGGGCACTTATTTTGTGGGTATTTATAAGGGAACTCAAACATACCTACAGCACTAAAAAAGCCTATTGTTTTGTGGAATTTAGGTTGGAATAATTTTATTTCTAAGCAAGATCTTGAATCTTGTCATGTGACCTTTGAGTTTGTTTTATGGATATTTGTTTTCTTCATCCATGTTTTTTTAATTGATATAATTAATACTATTATTATTATTATTATTATTATTATTATTATTATTATTATTATTTATTATTATTATTATTATTATTATTATTATTATTATTATTATTATTATTATTATATGTGTGGATATTTTGTATTTTGAAGAAACAATAGATGGATAAACTTTTGATTGGAAGAATAAATACTTATGGGCATTAGGCAAAGATCAGTACCACAGGAATTGTTGCACTTTGTGCCCATCTCCTGATTCTTGTTTGCATTAAAGGCAAGTATTTCATCATTTTATAATAGTTACACAGTAAAGAATTTTTGTTCACTTATGTTGGTTTTTAGCTTTCAATTTTGAACTTTATCAAGGATAAGAATTAAAAATTAAAAAAAATGTTTATTTTTTGTGTATATGTCATACAACAATGCTTAAATCAAGTGGAAAGTTCACTTAAAGTCATAAAACACGTGAAGTTTTTGCGTTTCGGACTTTACAAACTTGGCTCACATTTTGAACTTTTTATAGAGTTTTAACGACAAACCCTGAAAAGTTTTAACGTTCTTCTAGGAAACATTGTAAAAATATGTCATGTTATTTATTTTCAAAATATATTAGTTCGTGAAAATAAAACATATACGTGATATTTATTCACCTGTTTTATGAACATAGTTGTAAAAATACTATATATGTATATAAAAAGTAATATACCGTTTCTAACAAACTTAATTCTTTATTCAAATTTTACGAGTGTATGCTTTATGGGTCTTTTAAATTAATCATGTCTTGGTATTTGCCATGAAGTACATAATAATGGGCCTTTTAAATTCTTTCTTATAATATTTCTACGTCAAGCCGCGGGTTTAAAATTTAAAAGAAGTACTTTGTTCTTAATAAATAAAATTAGTTATACGAAATTCGAATTAATGGTGTCTTTATAAATTTACGTGTGTGAGTTAAGCTTGTTTAAAAAAACCTTTTGACCGACACTTCCTATTATACACATAATCTATCTTTAAAATCATCGTTTTTACAGTTTGCAATTATAAAATGATTCAAATCATAACACTTTGATTAGATCGCACATCATTTTAAGTTTGTTAAAATAAATGAATATTTAAGTTGAGTGAGTTTATTCTACAAAATGTATTTTTCCTACAAAGTGTGAGAAAACACAATGAGGCTAAAAAAGTCATAAAAAATTAATATCTCACAATCTAAATCGAGTTTTAAAAAAATACTTCGGAGCCCCTGTTCCTCTTGTTGACCTCTTTCAGAAAAAAAATGATAAATAAATAAATTTTTTTCATTGTGTCTTTATATGACACAATAACATCATTGTGTCTTTTGTATTGACACAATGAAATCATTGTGTCTTTCATAATGACACAATGAAGTCATTGTGTCTTTCATAAATTACACAATAAAAAAACGTTAATTTTTTAATTTTTTTTAATTTTTCGTTTATTTTTTTCTTAGTGAGGACGATTATGGGAACAAAAGCTCCGAATTACTTTTTGAAATTCAATTTAGATTGTTAGATATAATTTTTTGTGTCTTTTTTAACTCATTGTGTCTTCTCATACTTTATAGTAAAAATACATTTTATATTTGAATCTTTTTCATTTAAGTTTATTGATTGTTAAAACATATTATTCTTTGATCTATAAAATGTGTACTGAGCTTTTAAAATCCGAAACACATATTTTAATAGATAATTAAAGTGTTTTGTTTTTTTCCCAAACTATTATTTAAATTACTTTCGAGAAAAGAAGAGATAAAAGTTTCAAATGCATTGGACGAACTTTGCCTTAAAATATTATTTTTGCATTCCTTCACCCTTTCGTTTTCCTCCAACTTTCACACTCGATTAAATTGTTTTCCGGTTCCCTTATTTCATTTAAGAGTAAATTTCGGTTTTGGTCCATGTGGTTTAACTATTTTAATCATTTCGGTCTAAAAAGAAATCTTTGATCATATCATGCCCTGTGGTTTTATTTTTATAACGGTTTTGGTTCCTGACACTAACTATGTTAGTTTTTACAGTTAAGTGTGATGGTACTTTGGTCATTTTATATTTAAAGGACTAGTTATGTAAATTCCCCTATATGTTTAACCATTTCCCCATTTTGCCTTTCATCTTCGTAGATCTGAGTGGCGGTGGCCATGGGAGCCAGCGACGGCTGCCTCTCCGACCACCTCCATCTGTCGATGGCGATGGAGGTTGAGCTTCGCAGGGGCCGGCGGAGACGGTGGCGTTGGATGCCGCACGGTGGTCCCTGTGTACCGCCTTCGGTGGCGTCCGGGTGGTTCCAAGAGAAATCATCGCCGGTCTTGCAGTGTCGAGCGGTGATAGGTTTGTAGTGGTTCCTATAGAAATCGTCGTCGGCCTCCTCCCTTGGCGACTACGGTTGGGTGCCAAGCCATTGACATCTCTCGACCATTGAATCTTGCTTGGTTTCTAGGGCTCAATGTTGGCTTACATGTTCGAGGGAGGCTCTAAGGTTTCCTGCTATGACCAGTAATCATGGTAGCAAGTATTATGAAAAGTTCTTAATGTTAATTGAGTGCCCGGTTCTCCGTATGTATATTTTTGTTGGTTGGTATAGTGAAACTGATTGGGAAACTTTAAGATGGAACTATGTTTAGGAAGAAAGGGTATGATAAGGTGCCATTTGAGTTCAAAATAGATGAAGCCATTTTGAACTGTTATAATAGTTTTCTATTCTGATAAAACTGAACTAAAAATTGAGTTTTGGGTTACAACAGAACAAGTTATTGATGGACTTGATAGAGGTGTGAAGACCATGAAGAAGGGTTAAGTTTCACTGCTAACTATTCATTCAAAATATGCATTTGGTTCAACCGAATCACATCAAGAATCCGCTAGTGTTCCTGCAAATTGTACCGTGTATTATGATGTCGAGTTGATTTCATTTGAAAAGGTATATGAAGCTATTTATGGCACCTTTCTGTTAAAGTTTTTATCTTTTTTCTTGTTTCTGAAGAACCTATAAGAACAAAGAGTTGACTCAACATAAACTGTTGCAAATTACAGGAAAAAGACATGTGGGAACTATCTACACAAGAAAAGATTGAAACTTCGATGAGAAAGAAAGAATAAGGGAATACCCTTTTTAAGAAACAAAAATATGAGAGGGCTTCAAAGAGATACAGGCGGTGCAGGTTGAGCCATACTTGATTGCAGGTGCAGGCGGCGGTGAAGATGCAGGCGGTGGCGGTGCGGTAGCGCTGCGGTGGTGCTGGCGGTGGAGGTGGCACAGGCGGTGGAGGTGGCGGTGGATGTGGCGGTAGGTTAGATTTAAGTTTTTTTTATTCTTTATTGTTTTAAAAAATTACAATAATTATCATAATCTAATATAATTTACATAACTAGTCCTTCAAATATAAAATGACCAAAGTACCATCACATTTAACTGTAAAAACTAACAGAGTTAGTGTTAGGGACCAAAACCGTTACAAAAATGAAACAACAAGACATGATATGATCAAAGTTTCATTTTTAAACTTAAATGGTTAAAATGGTTAAACCACAGGACCAAAACCGAAATTTACTCTTCTTTTAATGATGAATTTAACATAATGTTTGAAACCATGAAGAATTGTAGATAAATTAATGGATATGAATTGGATGGTTATTTTTAGAGAATTGTTTCTCGGAACCAATTTGACGTACAAAATCATAAGAATTATATACTATAATTATAAGTGGTATCTGAAAATTTTAATGTGTAAACGAAAGGAAGTGAAGTAAGCAATTACACAATCAACTTGTAGATAACAATTAAAATACAAGTATGTTATGTAATTCTCATAGTTTTTGTTCAAACTTGGTCTCGTATCAAACAAATGATATATTCATATCACTGTTATTTTAGTTTTAATTTATTTATTCGTATTATAATTTCTTTAATGATTTAAAATATCACTAAAATAGTTTTTCTTATATTAAAATTTTATTATAGCCCTTCAATTAGTTCAATAGGACAGAACATTCAACCGTGGTATTCTCCAAAGAAAAAATAAAATAAGTATAATATATAACTACAAAAAAAAATAATAATAAAGAAGATAATCTTGTGTAGTCAGTAGTAGTGGTTAATACATATATAATTGAGTGAAAGTTTAAATAAAATTGTTTTTTCTATAAAGTGTATTAATTATAGTTTATCACGTAAAAAAGATTATAATTTGCATATAACTATCAAGCAATCACCTAGGTCTAGACATGTGATTAAATGAGAAATTGAAAAAAAAAAAAAGATTAAAGTTCATCTAAAGGGCCCATTCATAATTGAGATTAACTTATCTTGAATGTACGTACGCCATTAGTTCGGTAATTGCTTTCTCCACTCATATTTATTAACAAGAATTCCATTACCAAAGTTTGTTTTACATGAACCAATTATTATTTTTGTATTATAATAATAATCACACAAAGAATTCCAACAGAGTTTTGAGAACAAACACAAAAATCAATCAGAGTTGATCTTTTTTTAACTATAAAAAAGTTCAAAACTTTAATAAATAAATTTTTATGATTGAAACAAATTTAGAGCTTAAGTGGTATATATGTTAGAAAAAAGTACGATTGATTTCTTAGAACAATATTAAAACTTATTATTTCATGATTTACTCCTTAGGTTCTATCATATGAAAAATAAACTTTAGCATTTACAAATATAAAACAACAAAACTATCATCATCGGTAGTTAAGATTATTGTACCTTACAATTATACCTGTTAATATAAAGGTGAAAGATCCACAAATGATGCTTTAGGTATCCGGAAATAGTTCTTTAACCAGAGTTGTTGAATGAAAGTAGAAATTAGGTATGTAAAAGAGAAAAAAGCTGAGGTCAAGTACACTTAAGGTCAATCTCCTTTCATTTATTTTAGATGAACAAGCTTAGTTTGCTTACGGCTTTATATCTAAACCTCGAGCTAGACTTGTTAATACTTTTTCAAGTTCAGTCTCGAGCTCGGCTCAACTATTATCTATTAAATATATAATTATTTTATCTATATATATATATATATAAAACTATTTCATATATATTAATAACTATAATTTTATATAACAAAATATTTTTTTTACTTTTACCATAGTTTTATATATAGTAATATCCATTATGTAAAAAAATATATTCATACAAGAGTAAAATGTTATTTTTATTTCTAACGTTTTATTAAAATTGTTATTTCAATCCAAATACCTTTTAAGACATTTTAATACTATAGTTTACCAAGTGTTGTCATTTCCGTTCACTCTAATAAGAGCCTTCATAACTCATTCCTTAAAAGTTTGTGAGTGTAAATCTTATATTATATAAAATGATTTTGAGTGGTTGTGAGTGAATGACAGATAAAATATTACTGTTCATTTGTAAATTTGAAAATTCACTATTCAAATCTTATAAATTTTTAATATATTTTAGAGAGGAGAAAAAGGTAATAATAAAATGTATAAAAAATATTATTGAATTAAAAATATAAATAAAAAATAATAATTTTTAGTATAATTACAAAATTGATATTAGTTCAGCTCCTTGTAAACGCAGGATAGACGTATTTAAGAGTAGAGGTGCACAAACCAGTTTTTTTTTAACCGGTTCGGGCCCGAACCGGACCGGTTCCAGGTCAACGATTATGAGACCGGTTTTTTACCATGAACCGGTTCGGGTTGGAACCGGTTTTGAGCGTGAAAAACCCAACCCGGTTGAAACCGGTCCAGGTTGGAACCAAATCGGGTCGGGTTCCAGAACCGGTTTGGAAAAACCGGTTATTTTTTTAATTAAAATACTATTTAAATTATATACAACTTAATTAAAAATTAGTAAAGTTGATTAACTAAAAAATAGTAGAGTAGATTGATTAAAACAATAGTAAAGTAGATTAATTAAAACAACTACAAATATATTTTAATACTATTTAAATTATATACAATTTAATTAAAAATAGTAAAGTTGATTAATTAAAAAATAGTAGAGTAGATTAATTAAAACAATAGTAAAGTAGATTAATTAAAACAGCTACAAATATATTTTTATTGAGCGGTGTTTTTTTAAACAAATACACATCTCTAACAGAAAATACACATCTCTAGCGATGTTGGAGTTAGCCTTGTTCTTCTTATCGATAAAACCCTGCCACTAACAGAAAATGCAGACTCCGAAGCTACCGTGAAGCTTGGACGGTTAGTAATCACGGGCCATAGCGGCTAGGACTGAAAAATATGATTCCTTTCCTTTCCACCATGTCAGACTATCAAACGACAAAAAATCTTCGGGAGTCATAGTAGATAAAAAATCGGTTCCCATATATCTACTGAGTTCGTTACTTGGGGTGTTATCCCTCTAACGTTTACTGTTTTCATTCCTCAAAGTATTATATAAACTAATCATCGGGTCTCTACTTGAGCTCGACGAACTCAATTCCACGTTCGATGACCGGTGGATGTTTGATGTTATACCATATTTTTCAACATAAACATTAAACAATTTTTTAAAAATATCATTAAATTGTTGTTTTGCATTAACATTAAAAAATAAATCTTTTTCATGTAAATCTAAATCATAAGTTATCTCATCAATTAAAGTTTCTACCCCCGAAGCATTTAAGCACGGGTCTAGTGCGGCTGAACTCGTAAAAACGGGGGGTAGTTCGATGAAATATTTTTTAAATTTTCTATCATCGGCGCCACCATTGCTGAAAACATTTCGTTTCTTTCTTCATATTCACTTAATTTATGTGTCATTAAAACTTGATGAAGTGTTAGACAACTTGTCGGATAATAAACTCCCGATAATTTTGTAGTTGCGTTTATAAAAAGCTCTAAAAATTGAGTTATTTCTTGAATATATTCCCAACCCTCTAACGGAAACGGAACAACACGACCCCGCATCGCAAGACCATCATGAAAAAACCTGAAGCGTTTCTTTTTGTCGCAAGGCACTATTAAACATTTTCCAAGTAGAATTCCATCTAGTCGGGACATCCCAATTTGGTCCTAAACAAATGGAATTCGTATCGTGACATATTTTTTTATAATTAACATATCCTTTTCTGTTAGTTTTAAAAACGTCAAGTAACATATTTTTGAAAGACGTTTTAAAATCTTCAACTTCAGGAAAGCCAAGACCATCTTGCACAACTAAATTAATAATATGTGCAACACATCCTGAATGAAAAAATACGCCGTATGTGTTGTTCGAGGCGTTATCAAATGACATTGAAAAAATTTTATTTTCTAATTTATATGTTTTGATTACAAAGCCTAAAATTTGAAATAGATTATCACCGGTATGCGGATATCCAAATAATTCAAACGTAATAGTACGTTTCATCATTTGCCACGAACTTGGATCTATCCAATGGGCGGTGACACAAAGGTACGATTCCGGTAAACCGTGTGGGACGGACCAAACGTCGGTAGTTAAGTTCATACCGGTTTGTAAATTTTCAAATAAAACCTTTAAATCATTTTTTGCTTGTTTCCAAAGATTTAAACAATCACATCTAAGAGTGGTGCGACTTACGTGAGTGTAGCTTGGTTGAAGAGTTTCTTGAATCAATCTTGTTAACCGAGGGTTGTCAAAGTGATCGAACGGTAATCCTTCTTGAATTACAAACTTTGTCATTCTATCTCGAACCATATCTACGCTGAAGTTCCATAAACCACCATCGTTTCCGATTGATGTTTGGCCTTGACTCGGTGTACTTTTCAAAGACTTACACCATTTGTTCATATGGTTTCTCAAAGTCGAGTTTGAATCCGACTTGAAAAACGAACCACAAGCCTTGCATCGAGCTTTATTTTGACCATTCGACATTTTGCATAAGTCGAAGTTGCACAAAATCTCTTGGTTTCTCATTGCTAGAAGAATTCTTACAACGGTAGCGACACTTGAGGATCCACCGGTTGGAACAGATGATTCAGAATCCATTATATAAAATTCAAGAGATTGAGAGAATAGAAAGTAGAAAGTGAGGGAGCGTTTTTACGTTTTTAAGCATGTTTTTGAGCGTTTGAGTGTTGTGAATAAACCATTACACCCATTACCTATTTATACTATCATATAAGGGCAAAATGGTCAAAAAAATTGAAAAAACGGTCAAAAAACCCCCCCAACGGCTATATGACCGTTTGAAAAAAAAAATTCTAATGGGTTGAACCGGTTCCAAACCGGTTTTTTTTGGACCGGTTCCAAAACCGGGTTGGATCAAAACCGGTTCCAAACCGGTTTCACCCAAAAAATAAAAACCGGTCCTAAACCGGCGGTTTTTTTCGGGTTGGAACTGGTTTGGGCTATTACCGGTTTCAAACCGGTTCGGTTCCGGTTCGGGTCATCGGGTCAGGTCGGGGACCCGGTTTGGCTGTGCACCTCTATTTAAGAGTAGAAAGATTGATAAAAAAAAGTGGTTTTGGGCCCTCATATAATAAGTTGGATCCAGTAAATATCGATTCGATTTCTACCATATCATTTCATGGGCTTGATCCAATAGGCCCTAATTCTGAATCAATTCACGAACCATTTCGATTTGAACCGTCTAAAATCTCCCTTGACTAGGCATGAACGGGCTGTTCGAAGTTCATACAAAACGTAATAATACGACAAGATCAAACAAATAAATCACACCAGAATCATTTTTTATCGATATTTATAAACGTGATTTTAACCGAACTTAGGCTAAAACTGAACATCACTGTTACATTTTAAGCATATCAGATTTATACACCAAATGATCCTTTTTTGAGGACGCTTGTCTGATACTAATTTACATTTATTTACTAGAAATTTGTTAAATACCACTGACACATATTAAAATGATACGTATGCCTATGTTTGGCACATATAATTTTGTTTTTATTCTGTTAAAAGGTAATTTTCATTTTGTTTTCTTGGGAATAATTGATTATTGTAGAGCACATGGTTGTAATTGCTGGATGCTTTTACACTACAAACGATCGTTACGTATATCGGATTTTCGAAAATGTTGGATGTTTTTTTAATATCTTTTGAATATAACAATATATATAGTATAAGAAGACCCGAATAGTACATCAGCCTAACCGGGTTGGCTTGGGCGGAAATGTCACATCTCATTTTGTGAGTAGACTAATGGTTGCGAGAGGAGAGTAGACATCAAAAGAAGCGGTTGCCAAGGTAAGTCGCGTGTCTCAACCCTCGTCCACCTATGTTCAATCCCGTGCCTCCCCCAACTCCCTCCCCCCCCCCCCCCCTTTTTTTTTTCTTTTACTTATTTTTGTTATTTTTTCCCCTTTTTTATGTTATCATTTCCTTACTGTTTTCGCGACTCGTTCTTTTTTTTTTTTAACAACCCTCTAAATATTAGCATTGACAATATAGCCGTTGGTAGCATCTAATTTAAAAGTTTGTTTTATCTTTCATTTGAAAATAAGAAATTATCTAATATATTTTATCTTGATAAGAGTTTGTATTCTTTTATATATTTTAGTTGTATTCACTTTTAGTGATAAACTTATAATTTAAAACATGTCATTTTCATCCCTAAAGTTTAGTTAAATTCTCGTTTCAATCTAAAAAACATTTTTTTTGTCATTTCAACACCATAGTTTACCAAATGTTATCATTTTCATCCACTTATTCCCGTCATTAAAAACCTACATTAAAAGAGGGTAGTTTTAGTATTTGTCAACATTTTAATTATCCAACTAAAACAAGTTAACCATTTAATGGTCAATTAAAACTAATCAACACGTGAAGCAACTAGAGAGACCGAGTGATTAACCATAATCCATCCTTGAAAGCTTCGATTTCTACACAGTTCGATGGTATGAAGTTATTTGATTTGGATTAAGCTTAAATTGATTTCAACAAAGTTCGATATGGTAGTACACTACCCGATTGAGGCTTGTTGTCTTCATCGGCTTCATTGTACTATTAATGTTTAATTGCTTTGTTGTTTGATTAAGCATTGTCATTGGCATTCAGATACTTTTTCAATTTCTACAATGTTCTGTTAATCATTCGATTGATCTTGTATTTTAATTAGACATGGAATCATTGTTGTTAAAGTGTAGAAAAAATGACTTTTAGACTTTGATTTGCTTCAGGTTCTACTTAACAGTTTGATCTATACGAATGTTATGGTATTACTTTGGTTTATTTAAGGTTTGTTCTACTCAACATTTTGATTAAAAAAAGATTGGATCATGTATTGATTAAAAGAAATTAGGGTGTCGGAAAAGACTAAAATACCTTTAATTGCAACAAAGATTTTTAACGGTGTTAACTGAGTGGATGAAAATGAGGGCGGGTCTTGGCGCAGCGGTAAAAGCTGTTCCTAAGGGACCGAAAGTCTCAGTTTCGATCCGTGGAAACGGCCTCCCCATAAAATGTGGGGGAAAGACCGCGTACATCTTCCCTTAAATGGGACGGACCCTCCCTGGACCCTGCGAAAACGCGGGAGCTCTTTGCAGCACCAGGTGCGCCCTTTTTTTAACTGAGTGGATGAAAAAGACAAAATTTAGTAAATACAATGTTAAAATGTCAAAAGTGGATTGAAATGACACCTAAAGAAATTTCAAAGCGAAAATTGTATTTTACTCTTATAATTTTTGTTTAAAAATTGAAGAGAAATGTTAAGTGATCAATTTCTTTAATTGTGTGATGCAGAGCGAACTGAAATTGAAAAAAGGGGAATTGATGATGCTTCATTCCTCATAGTGTAAGGATGTTGTGGTAATTTTGAAAGCAAAATAAAATATTACACTCAATTACAACGATGACATTGAATTATTTGATACAAATTGTTTTCTAATAGATTTTACACTTTCGATTAATAATTCGACAATTGATTTCAATATATCATGATATGAGCTCTGACCAATAATTAAGTTACTATTTAACTCTTTTTCATTTATTCTTATAACCAGTGGCGGAGCTTAAACGCTCCCATAGGTGCAGAGACGAAATCAAACAATTTTTTTTAAGGGGGGGGACTTGATATATATATATATATATATATATATATATATATATATATATATATATATATAAATTTACACTAATAGACCAAAAACTTACAATTTAGAACCAAAAATTTACACTACAAACGAAAAAAGAGGGGAGGGATTCCCCCTCCCCCCCCTCGGGCCCCTATTAACCTCCGCCTTTGCCTATAACTAAATTTTCAACCATTTATTCCGATATAACATCACCATAAGATATAATCACGACCTATTATTTAGAAATGTATTGATTTAGGCAATAAAAATGAAACTTTCACTTCTTTGGGTCAAACTCAATTTAAATAACAAGTCAATTTTGATATACTTCAATAATACAATAAGCCAAACTTTGTTACCTTAAAAGTTTGCTAACTAGTAGTGGATCCAGATGAATCGTTCCACTCCATTCTTATAATCTACTCGTCATTGCCGACACCACACCGGGCACCACCATCTAGGTCGACACCTCATACTCCGCTACCACTACCATCACAGCATTTGCCGTCGCCCCAACATCCACCCCACCGTCAATGACATTGTCACCTCCACTCGCCAGTAACTTGATTCAGGAATCTGTATTTGTTAAAGCTTAGAATCACATATATTTTCATGGATATAGCGGTTATAGGTTTAGTAACATAACTAGCGGTTGATAGATAACAAATAATTAAGAGTTATTGCTAAATAACTAAAACATAATGACCCATGTTTTATGATTGCTTGTTTATTTCAAAAATTAGATTTTATGGATAGGTTATAATACCATAATTCTAAGTAAATGTAAAATTCTAAACTATTATTGTAGAAGATATAAAAACACTCAAACGTTCACATGCACTCTAAATTGACATCATAATAGGAAGACTAATAATAACATCAAAACTACACTTTAATCTATTATAAAAGGATCACCATACTATAAATAAACTATTAACTTTAACTATGTTCCTGATACTAATCATATATGAACTGATTTACATTATTACTCACTTACTTTATACAACACTTGATAAACTAATAACTAACTTATATCTGATAGATCATTGTAAGTTCCTCTTTAGACCTTAGAAGAGTCAGGATAATAGATGGCATCAAATATTTGTCACATTCATAGGTTTATTTTGAAATAAGGTTTTAGTTAGCTAACAATTCCAAATAAGTATATATGAAACAGATTAATTTAAAATGATCACATATTTTAAAACAGATAAAATTATTTTAACAAGGGACGTCTCTACAGTATTAACCGTGTCACATCTTATTTCTTTTTTGACATGTAGTTCCACATCGTTTACCTTCATCGTGATGGTTCGACATGAGCACTAAAGATCCTTTAATTAAGTTAGAGATGGCATAATTAGAAAAAATAAAAGAATATAAAAAAAAACTCGATGCTTTTAAACAGAAATAAAGAGCAAATTAATGGGCCCGAGGTTCACCGGCCACACTCATTGTGGCTTTTATTTTTCTATATTTAAACAGGAAGTTTCACTAAAAAGGGACCGAAGATAGCGACCAAAATGATTACCACTTTTGAATTGAACATCAACGGCACGTTGGCTCGCATCGTTTGACGCACCCCTCGTAACTTGACTGCAACCACCGTGCTTGATCTGGAGTCCTCACTTCCAACCACGGACCGCACGGGTATATAGGGTGCGGTTTTTTATATATAATGTATACTATAGTTTTCGGTCTATTTTTAAGATTTTTACACCTTTACACGCAAATTTTACGACTATAAAATGGACGAACAAAACCACAACACGTATTCTCATTAGGTGAAAATTACGTTTGATGAGATGACCATAGTACGTAAATTAAGCTGGATAAGAATTCATCTGCTATAATTGTTATACCACAAGTCACGCTAATATACACCCAATAGATCTCGTTCATCAACATCATAAACATAGATTTCGTTTATTGTTCTCAAAGATGTCACGTGTAATTCTTATATCGGTAGAAAAGCTAATATTTATGATATAAACGATTTGATCGGTGTTTAATTTGGTAATTCTTATAGCTAACCTATCCATTTTCTTGATATTCTTGTTATCTTTTAGTTCTTTAAACAAAGTATAATTACATAACTATTTAGAAAGGAACAAGCTTCTTTTTTAGGTATAACTTTTAATCTAATCGTGTTTATCACTTATATTTACAACTTATAAAATTTAAACCCATTTTTTTAAACAGAAAGAAGATGTCCCTCGAAGACACTTAAACTTCTTGATACTTAAAAATCACCATAACTAAGACATTGAATGAAAATTGAAAATCGCTATGATGCCAAACGATGACCATGATCCGACGTGGAAGGGGTCCCACTTTGATTCTTGAGAGCACATTACTATCGACATGAATGTGCCACGTCATTACTTTTTGTTTGGTTTTAATATGTACAACACAGTGGGGCCCATTTCGCCGCCCAAACTTCTCATCGTCGTGTCATCATCAAATGCAACTTTTTGCCACTCTCACAAATTCAATCGTACATGTTTTCTTAATTTTTGTTTAACGTAAACATACATTACATTTTTTTTTCTCTTTTACCATTTCTTTAACTTTTATTTTACGCTATTTTCTAGGGCATTATCAATGGGAATTTTGATTTATTGACAAAGAGGCAAAGAAATAGAGATATCTTCGGCTTTTGTAACAATCAAGGCTCGTAACTTCATTGGTGCAACCCTTGTTCATGTATCATTAGAAGATTCAAGAACTAATCAAAGTACTAATGATAATAATAATAAGAGTTTTAATTCATAAAATATATTTTAAAAAGTAAGTATTTGACGAGATTAGAATAAGTGTAAGTATGAAAGCTTATGATCTTGTATTCTATTGATATTGGTAATTTCCCATACAAATGTGATATATATGGATTAAGATTTTTATAAATGTAAGTAATTTGGATGATATTAAAAAGAAAGTTTTACTGTTAAAGAAAAGTATAAGTATTAAAGAAAATTATGACAGAACATATATTATTTTAAATCTAGCTAGTCCATCTAGGGCGTGTTAGACAACCTCATAAGTTTCCTCCAAGGTGAGTTTTTAGAATCAAGACGTGCGAGAACATCTTAGAAGGTATGTTTATGTGGATATGGTGATTGTGGCTGTCATAATCAAGTCGTGTGAGAACATATGAAGGTGTGACCTTAGACTAGGATAACGTTAAGAGGTCGTATTGGCTCGTGTGTCAGTATATGCATGTTATATGCTTTGTTGCTACCATGTTATCTAAAAACCTGAATGTTTTCCCTCACTGATTTGTGTCCGTAAACTTAAGCGGCTTTATTTGGGACAGTGATTACCTAAATAATATTGTAAAACATGTGAACGTTGTAATTTTGATCGGAAAAAACAAATGAAAGCTATATGATACTTGCATTGAAACACTTCGCTATCTCTCTTAACTTTTACATATTGTAAGAAGTGAAATATGATCGCACAAAATAATAGTTTATACATAAAAGCCGGATGCGAATTAAAAAAAACGTTATCATATGTTTTTCAACTATAAAAAATAAAGAAAATCATAAACCCTGTATCCTTACTTTATCAATTATATTGTTACAAGTTTTACTCAAGTATAAGTGTAATAACCATATATAGTTTTGTGTTAGATTTATCTTAAATACCACAATTATGATAAAATCATGTAGTTGAAATGTTCAAGTTTAAATGTTTAAACGTATATAGTCAGATGTCGTATGATTGCTAACAAATTATTATATGCTCATGAAAAAACAAAATATTTAAAAAAGTTTTAACACTGCAATTGTTACTGAAGATTTTTTCAAAGATTTTGATTAAATAAATTAAAAACTTTTATGAGTAAAAAATATGAAGACCCCTTTGTTTATGTGTTTTAGCGTACTCGAAATGGTATGATTGTCAGCACGAAATTTTACAGATCGGGTCAACTTCATTCCCGACCGCACAAAGCACAGAGTAGACGTCTTTTGAACCCACCAAAAAGTTTATCATTTGCATCATGAAATACATTTTAATCTCATGTACGTTTGATTTTATAATAATTTTTCATATCCAGTCACATAATATTGATAATTCTAAGCTCATGTTTAATTTTAAAATCATATTTCATACCCAGTCACATACCTGTTATAAACAAACAAACAAACATACCCAGTGTATCTCGCTGAAAGCAGGGTCTGGGAGGGGTAAGTGGCGGCAAGTCATTCCTCTATCTTGACAGATAGAGAGACCGCTTCCGAAGAGACCCCCGACTCGTTAACAAAGTCAATAGCAATAGTAGTGGTAATGATAATACATAGCATACAGTCACATACCTGTTATATATTGTGTATTTTCAATCATTCGTTACATTTTTAATTTGGTATAAGCGAAAATTGTGAAAACATTCCATCTTAAAAATAATTCCCACTGAACGTACTAGGTATGAAACTCTGTGTGCAAAAGTTATTTAAAATTTTATCTTAAGTATTACTAATTGATTACCAAATGAATTGTTGTAGAAAAAACTCCCACACATTAACATAGTTAATTGGAAGGTGGTTCGGTAAACCGTCAATGAAAGTCTTTTTTTCTTGATGCAGAGTGCAAAGTATCTGCAGACCACCCTTAGACTAAGTATACTAAATTATATTCCATATCTATTACACGACATATAATAATATTCAGAAATAAATATATTAGCTTTAGAATCTAAAATTTAAAATATATGTAATTAAAAAACGGGAATTTTAGACGCACCGAAGAAAATTTGAAAAAAAACCAATTCAAACCGTGACAAGCCTAAAGGTCACGGTTTGGCCAAACCGTGACATATTGGGCTTCAGAAAAAGTTCTGCATCTCGGGATTGGTTTAGTTATTATGAGTGAGTTTCTTGGTTTTGGTGGTGTATATGTCACGGTTTGGCCAAACCGTGACATATTGGGTATAATATTTAATTTTTTTTAATTTTTTTATAATAAAAATGTAAGATATTTTATTCAATTTGTAACTTATAATATTTTTATAGGATTCAAATTTTCTTTTATTAAAATTTTTAGTATTACGTACATATATAACAAACAAACTAACATTTAAAAACTAACTTATAAACGTCAAATTTTATTAAATGTATATGAATCGTAGTCCTCAAAAATTGATTTATTCAATAACATAACGCATGATTTGTTTACCAAAGTTTAATTAATTTATGTAAATATTAAGCATAATATTTTAGTTTATTCTAGTTTACAAAAAATATGAATTAATGTATTTTACTTTAAAGAAGTAACTTTTAGTGTATTTTAATTTTCGAGAAATATGAATTAATGTATTTTAGCTTTCAAGAAGTAATTTTTAATGTATTTTAGTTTTCAAGAAATATGAATTAATGTATTTTAGTTTTTAAGAAATAACTTTTAATGTATTTCAATTCTCAAGAAATACCATTTAATTTATTTCAATACTCAAAAAAATATCTCAAAAATATCTCAAACCGTAACCTTTTGGCCAAACCGTGACCTTTTGATTCAAAAAAATATCTCAAAATGTCACGGTTTGGCCAAACCGTGACATTTTGATCCGGTTTCTCCCAAAGTGTCACGGTTTGCCCAAATCGTGACCTTTTGATCCGGTTTTTCCTAAAAAACACCTGCGGTGTCCCTAGCAGGACCCTTAAAAAATTGTGATTCTTCACCTTAGTAATGTAATCATGATTCATGACAGATAAAAAGGTAAAATGAATTGAAAATGCAAAAGTGTACTAAAAGTTCTCAATAAATTATCAGAAATTAAGACATGACTCGCATGAAATTCGTATGATTGTATAACCTTATGTATTTATTTAATTTCTCTCTCATAGACCACACTTCTATATAAACCCATGTTTCCCCACCATTTCTTCTCACCCTCAAAACTCCATTAATCATCATCATCATCTTCTTCAATTCCCTGCGTTTGTATCCATGGCTACTGCTCAGGTATATCCATTAATATGCTAAACACAAATTAAATATCCATTTTGTTAAACATTTGTTATGCAACAAAAAGAATCTAGCTAATGCGATTCTGGTACAATAATATGTTACATCAGACCATGAAAATATTACACTATTTTTTAAATAACATATTTATCAAAGACTATATAAGTTGAAGTTACATTAGATTTAAAACAATATGTTTGTTAGATAATATATGCAATATTTTTATTACCAAATGCAACTTTTTGTTAGAAAATGCACTCTTTACGTCACAAATTATACAAATCTTGCAGGTCGAATCCGCGACAACCGCATTGCATGATGAGAAACTAGAGGAGCAACCTATCAAGAAAACCGAAAATGATCAAGAAACAACAGTAACTGCACCACAACCACAAGATCATGAGGACCAGCTCCCTAAGGAACCTGTTGACACCACTGGTACTGCACCTGAACCAGAAGTAGCTGCTACTGAACCAGAAGCTGAACCGAAAGCCGAACCAGAACAGGAGCCCAAAGCCCTTGCAGCCGAGGTAGAAACAAAAGTGGTTCTAAAGGAAGAAGAAGAAGAAGGTAAGGTCATCTCTGTGGATCAGACTGCAAAGGTGGCTCCTGAGCCATGTGTGGAGGAAGAGGCTAAAGAAACCAAAGAACCCGAGGGTAAACCCGCGGAAACCGAAGCCATAACCGAGCCAACCGAGGTGTCGAAAGCCGAGGTTGAAGCTGAACCCAAAGAGAAGGTTGAGAAGAAAGAAGAAGGTGATGCAGCTGAGTAGAATTGAAGTGTTGCAGCTTGTTGTTTTATCATCTGTAGTTTGAATTAAAAGTATGTAAGATTCCACCTGGGACCAATTGTTGTGTGATCAGGAGTAGGTCTTGGCCACGTGTCAAGCATGGGTTGGGTAGAAACTAGGGTTTTATGAAAGTGAACATGCTGGAAAGGGTTTGCTGGTAAGAATAATAATTTGGTTCCTAGGTTGGATTAGTTTAATTTTAAAGAATAAAGTTTGCATGTTAAAGTTGTTCTAAATTTATTGTAATGCTTTGTCCTTTCAGTTATGAGTTACTACTAAGTTTTTTATGATTTTATTACCTTCGTGTTAGGGATTAATGTCTTTTACTCACGAACACATTATCTACTTTACATTTATTATACTTTTAAAATTATATCATTCGCATAAATCATAACATTTGTTTTTGAAGCATATAATTTTACCATCAAGATGTTTATTAAGAAGTGAGGAATTCGATCATGAAGGATTTATCGACGCTTAAATGTTCACTAGGTTGCCATTTAATTGTTCTACATATCATATATGTTACATATTTGGATAACATGTCTAAATACTAAAAATTACACCATTAATATTAACTTCTAAAATATAACATGTTACAAGTTTATTTTTTAACATCAATAAACGTAAAGTAGCTATATATTAAAATAATATAAAATGATCAGTTTAAAAATTAAGTTACCTCTTTAATCATGTTGGTTGATCAGTTTTGTTTGATTAATTTTTCTTTACATATACAGTTCACTTCACAGTGTCCAATAAAAGAAAACAAGTGATTAAACATCAAAGTACTTGTGTTTAATCATGAGTTTAATGAATTACAATATGTATTCTTATTAGGTTACAATTCACTCACTTAAAGCATTTAGATTAGATTCTTCATCTTTATTCATATAACTACATTAAAAATCACTAATTTTTATTTTCTTTTTAATTAAATAATATTTTTATACCCTTATTATTACCCTTTTTTCTCTCATCCATTCATAACCACTTTTAAAAATATTTAAAAAATAGGGATTGAACAGTGATTCCCCAAATACACCGATAAACAATAACATTTTCTCTCTATTTCACTCACAATCATTCAAAACTGTTTCATATAATACAAGAACCACATTCACATAATTTTAGTAATTTCACTATGAATGCTCTTATATGTAAAACTTTCGGCCACTAATTATATATGAAATCAACCAGGTATATAAAAATCAATATAAAAGATTGATATCGTGCCTTAGAAAAGTTTACTCCCACAATATAGGTGGTTTTAAACACCATTAAAAAAGTTGTATAAGAAATAAAAAACTAAATATAAGGAAAATTGGAAAAGAGAAAAACGTAAGAAGGAGTCAAATCGCACCAAATTGGTGTAAAAGTGTAAAACTTTAAATCACACACAACAATTCGGATCACCACGAACCCCATTGATCCCCATTCCCCCTTTACAACCTCTCCAATTTCACCATTCTTTACTCTCCGCCATTGAAACCCTCTGAAATTGCAACAAAATAGACTTCAATTCAAAGCCCACAACTCAAACAAACCATCACATTACATATTCTTTGCATTTTCTTGAAGTCCCAACAAACCCCACCTTTCAAGATCCTTCAAACAACACACCCTTTTGATTTCCCTTCGGTTTTCTTCTGTTCTTGGCCTCAATCTCTCGAATTACGGACTGGGTGTTCTTAATTTGACATTTTGTGTGAATAAAAGTCAAATCTTTGATGTGGGTAAGAGTTGATTAGTGTGTTTGATGTTGGAGCTGATTGGAGTTCCACAACATGGGGTTTGAAGATAATAAAGAAGGGGATAAAAGTGGGTTTGAAGATAGTGGTGATGAGAAAGAAAATCATGGTAATATGAAGAGGGTTGAGAGTGAATCTTCTTTGTATGAAACAGAGGATGATGGTGAAGATGCAGAGGGTAATAAAATTGAATTGGGTCCTCAATGTACCCTCAAGGAACAGTTTGAGAAAGATAAGGTACAAGTCTTTGTTATATTAGAGTCAAATTTTCATGATTATTTTTACAGATTTTTGTTGTTATTTGAGATTTTTAGGATGATGAGAGCTTGAGAAAATGGAAGGAGCAACTTCTTGGAAATGTTGACATCAATAATGTTGGAGGTAATTTTGATATTTTTGAATTTTAAATGTTTGTTTGAATATGTCAAAATGCTACAAGTCATTTAAATAATGTAAGTGCTTAATATAAATGTATATACAGGCATGTATTATAATGAAATTGATCAATGAGTGCTGCAAAGAATAAAGTTATGAATTACATAAATGGTCAAAACTGATGATTATATGCTGGTTGTCTGGTTAGGCCTTACATCGCATATTTGCATATGGTTAAAGAGTTGTTATGAAACTAGTTATCCGAAAATTATTATCGCGGTCAGTTTAGGGGTTGTAAAACATTTGAAATAATTCACATGATTTGTTTGACCCGTTTCTTTTTAGCTTACTTTTGTAGATTTGCTCATTGGATTTAAGATACAACCCATTTTTATAGAGGTCACAAGCTAAATTCTTGAAGGCATTTCTTATGATTAGAACTATGGTTTAATTTTTGGTTTTCTTTTCAGAATCACTGGAACCAGATGTGAAGATTCTTAGCCTTTCTATAGTGTCTCCAGGGCGATCAGACATTATTCTTCCCATACCCGAAAATGGCAAACCCGAAGGCCGTTGGTTTACTCTAAAAGAAGGGTGTCATTACAACCTCAAGTTCTCTTTTCAAGTCAGCCATAACATTGTTGCAGGCCTCAAATACACCAACAACGTCTGGAAAACTGGCGTTAGAGGTAAGTCAGTTGGTCGGGATTGGGTCATGATCCAGTTTGATGCATTTGAATAGGTGACAATGATTTACATTATGTTTGCAGTGTATAACATAAAAGAGATGCTCGGAACATTTAGTCCACAGCTCGAACCGTACACCTATGAGACGCCTGAAGAGACGACCCCTTCTGGGTATTTTGCGAGAGGCTCATATTCTGCTAAAAGTAAGGTAATTCTAAAATTTGAACTCAAAAGTTCATAGTTTGTATGCATTTTGACTTTTGAAGTCAAACCCAAGTCTTTATAGAATCAAGTTATTTTTCCCTCCCTCCTGCCATCTACTCGTTGATATGATCTATGTTGCTCCATTTTAAAACAGTATTACCTGGTTATGTATTTATATTCCATCATTTAGAATGTCTTTTAATTTCTTATGTCAAACTTAAGTGTCTTTGACCTTAAATGTCAACTGATCAACTTATGGATTATGTGTCTGTTGTTGATATCCATATAAATCTTTTATGTTGTTTTTGCAGTTTGTTGATGATGACAACAAGTGCTACTTGGAGATTAGCTATTCTTTTGATATCCGAAAGGATTGGGCCAACGCTGAATAGACCGAATTTTTTTCATAGTTCATTGTTAGGCACCTCAAAAACCTTACAAAAAGGTTTCAGTTTCATATTGTGATACTTACGAAAATTCAATTCTCGCATTGAATCCATAAGCTGTTGAGCGAAAGACCTGCTTTTACGTGTTTGTGTGGTCGAGTTAATCGTAAATAAAGAGGGAGATTAAGGTTAATTGTTCCTAATTGTCCCTTTGTTTGAAGTTTCATTTTTCTTGTTTTTCCTTTTGTATTTATGGTGTGCAATCAATATTTGAAATGTTGTTCCAGTATGTACAACGTCAACAACTAAGTTTGGTTCGGTTATTGCATTTAAACATTGTATGTCACTAAATTTTTTGACTTTATGTTGTAAGGGAGGAGGGGCGCCCTCGGGTACCAGCTCGGTTAGGCGGGTACCTGCTCGGGTACACCGCCGCCACCCTTGTGGGTAGGAAGGGTTGGGTACAAGTCGCCGAAAAAGAAACCGAGTGTGAACGGCCATATAGCCGTTATTTCGACCATTTGAGGAGCAAGACTGAGTGTCAAAAAAAAAAATTTACCCTATAAATATTCACACACATACACATGATTATTTATATAAACTCAAACAAAATCATACAAGCACAACAATTACACAAACACAACAATGTCTGCTGAGTATCCAAATTTGTACATTCCCGAAAATGAGATTCGTTGAATTCGAATGATAGCAGTTTATATTTTATGAAAAATCTTAAGCCCTGGAGGATACGACAAGTAATTCTTCTAAAAAAAGATACGTTTCACGTGATCGTGTAACGGGTCACGAGCTACTTATAAACGCTATTTCGTTGACGATTCTAAATACGATGAACAAACGTTTCGAGAAAGGTATCGTATGTCGAAATGTTTATTCTTAAAAATAATCGGCGATGTCGAATCAAAAGAAGAATGGTTCCAAGATGGCCTTGACGGGAGGATGAAAAATAGTTTCACCCGCTACAAAAATGCACATCGGCGGTCAGACAACTCGCAACAGGTAACACCCCAGACGAGTATGATGAGTATCTGCTCGCACTTCACGTGAGTGTCTACAATTCTTTTGCAATGCGATTATTAAGTTATATGGTAGGGAGTTCTTTTATAGACCTACAAGCCACGATGTTACACTTTTATAGCAGGCACACGAGGATAAGCATCACCTTCCCGATATGCTTGGCATAATAGATTGTACACATTTTGTTTGGAGAATGTGTCCAACCGAGTTGCGTGACCAATATATGAGAGGTGATCACCAATATCCGACGGTCATGCTAGAAGCGGTGGCTTCAAATGATATGTGGTTTTGGCATGGTTTTTGTGGCCCGTCCGAGTCAAACAACGACATAAATATTCTCAATCAATCCTCAATATTTGTACCTGACAGGAATGGTATCACATTCAAGTGTCCATTTTATATAAATGGACATATATAGAAACGATGATACTATCTTATTGACGGAATTTATCCTACTTGGTCAATGTTTGTGAAATCGTTTTCAGATCCGACCGATCCGAATCAAAAGATATTTAAGAAGTGCAAGAGTCGGCTAGGAAAGATGTTGAAAGAGCTTTCGGTGCGCTAAAAGGAAAATGGGGCATAAATGCGGGCTATGACGGCTGAAAAGATTCGGAGCGTAGTTTACGCGTGTATAATATTGCACAATATGATCCTGAAGGATGAAAGAAGAGCGATATCACTGATATACATAATGGACCCTCCGGTCCAACTGGTTTCTGATGTTAACGCTTTTTCGGAAATAAATGATCAAGATACAAATTTCCGACTTCAATATGATCTTGTCGAACATCTTTCAAGTTTAGATCTAGCTTACTTCGCTTCAGACTGAGTAGGTTAATTTTAATATTTTATGTAATATTTTTTTAATTATGTAATATGTAATTTTTAACTTTTAGTAAAGTTAAATATCTTTTTAAATTATTTAAATATGAAAATAAAAGTTCAATGATAGTCAAGGGTTGTATTTTCAGTTTTTTGGGTGTTTCAGACTAGTTCGGTATATTTGTGATGTGACAGTGTGTGATTGGTGAATTACAGGATAGTTCATGGTAGTTCAGGGTAGTGTCCACTCCTCCCTAAATTCAAACATAATGTCATTTGGATAAATGGTTTGATTAATAAATATTTAGATTTTTTTTATGTTTGTTTGCTAACTGAACAAAACGTCTATCAGAAAAAAAAAATAGTTGAAAAGGGGATTAGTGAGCGTGTAGATAATTGCGATAAAATTTTTATTTGATGAATTTAAAAATGGTAAATTTTATACTTTTATTCCTTGTTAGGTTTGTGAAGGAAGATACAATAAAACAAGAATCATGAAGTTAATTCTAATTTGTTGCAGATATGTTTAGGGAAAAGTTGAGATAAATAATGAAAACATTTGAAGATAATTATTAGCATCAATTTATTATTTGTTTAAGTGTTAAGAGATAATTGTTAGAGTTTATTGATATATTGAGTTATATTAAGTTAAAGTAGAATGCAAGTTTATCTATTGTAAAAAGAGATGTATGATCTTTGTAATTTGTATGATTTTGTTATTAAATAATTTGATGTTTATTGTGTGTTTACTCAATTCAATTAGTTCCAACATGAATCTGGTAAAGTGAACAAACTTTGAATCGTATTGGGTAACCAAGCCCTCAAGGCTTCAATTTTCCTCCTTGTTTTGTTACTTTTGTAAATACCTCATTAAACTTTGAGTCCAAACCGGATACCGATTAGAACAATCTAATTATACCTGTAAACTGAAAACCGGTTCTATCTTAGTTATTTGGTTTGGTATTCTATTACATTTACAACATCCAAAAACCCAATGAAACTGAAACCTGATTACGTAACCTGAACGAACTAAATCAAATAATTGTAAAATAAATTTCACCAATTATGTTATAAATTAGTTTGGTAAAAAGATCGAATTAAAAATATATGAACAATTATATGATGAGAAGTTTGTTTATAAAAGTTAAGAAATAATAATACTAACGTCGTTTGTCATTTACGTGGCCGATAAAATGAAATGAAATTAAACCATTTGACAATTGTAAGATTTTAACATTTAAAAACCGGTGTGAAGACCCACTTGCTTTATGTTATCATGTTAATTTTAATAATCATTTTTTAAACTACTCTGAATAAACAATTGTGTTTGATTTTTTAACGGTAATTGTGTTTGATATATAGAGTATCTTAGAGACCAACTAGTGAAGTAGTTGATGCAAGATTAATAAATTATATAGCACCTTTTCTAATGTGCATGTTCTATTGTTGTTAACGAAAGTATTAACAAAACTTAAGATTCATTAATTTTGTTTTAAACCCCAAATTTCAATGCATTTGCACGTGCCGACTTTATATTTCCTTTTTTCGGTCCTACTTTTCTTTAATACTTGAATTAGTTCCTAATTATTTTTTTTAACGGCCAACGAACAATTTTTAAGCCCGGTTACTCGGGTAAATCCATTGGCGAAAGGCCACCCACGCCCGCGAACGCAGACGGCGCTGGTGACCCGGCTCGCCCACCATTTCAAGGGAAACCCACCACCAAAAGCCCCACTTGTGATGAAGATAAAATCTTTAAAGGGTTTACAAGTGTGAATGGAAAAAAAGTTATTACTTCCTTAACAATATTAAGAGGTGGGGGTTCACAGGGTGCAACACATCCTCTCAAGTGTTGTCATCATGGACAATAAGCATATGGTGTTTTGATGGCTCGTTAACCTTTACCATTTTTGAGTTTTGTATGTGAAATGTGTGGACCAAAGGAACAAGACAACTCAAGATTGGGATGGCCACAAGATGTTGAACATATGTAGTGGTTCGACTTTACAAGCACTTGGTTCATGGACGGTCATGATGGTTCGCGTCTTGGAGTATATGGCATATAGGAACCAAACTCTCATAATGGTTCGGTTGTAAGTTTCATGTCGAGCCTTGCTTGTGAACCTATAATTGCATACCCCTCCTTCATTTTTGTTATAGAAAAATCATACAAAAACATTTCCAAAGCTCTTTCTTATAGTACAAGTTATAAATGCAGATTTATTATAAATTCGTAAACACATGACGTAGCAAGTTATTAAAACTAAAGCGGTGAAATTGCATCAAAGATAAAGATCACTCGTCTTGAAATAACAAGTAGTAACATTTACATATTAACAAACTCAACACATCACAAACCATTTTCCTTGAAACATAAATGAAACATAAATACACGATAAACTACTGAGCACGGTTGAAATTTGATGGAGTCTGTAAAAAAATCTAGAAACTCCAATAGTTTGAGGCAAATTTGGGTAGTTTCTTACTTTAACTATGAAATTATGTGTAAATGTATATATGAGACTCTCTAATATAACCAAAATTAAAATCTACATTATTTTCCCCCTTACTTGATGACGCATGGTTTGTTTCAAGATTTTATATGGCACCATGTGATGTGTTATGGTGGTAGGGTAGAGAGCAAGATTAAAAATTTCACTTTTATATGTATGTGATATCATTGCTATAACATGTTGATCTATTTATGATAAAAAAAGATCCCACATAGTAAATTAGTACTTACATATATGTCACTGGTAAGTGAATGCTTAATATTCAAAGAAGTTTCTTTCTAATCCATTAATATTTTCTTCACCAAATGGAGCTTACAAACAAATAACTTTTGATCTCAATCTGTTACTCTTAACCCCCACCCCACCTGCCACACTGACTAACAAAACCCTCTTTATATATACTCAATTCTACACTGTATTATCATTACACTTCACCTTTTTTTTTTCTCTCTTCACATTCCTCTAGCAAAAGGTCAGTTTTCACATTTCAATTATCTCAGATGATCTGTTTCATCACATAATATTATTATCACCATCATGCTTAATTATTTCTGGTGTGATCTAAGTGGGTTGGTTTACATTCTCATTGCTAATTGTATCTTTTATTCTTCGTTGTATCCTTAGTTGGTTGATGTAGATCTACTTTCATAACATGCCTTTAGGTGCTACATTGCATACTGCAGGCTCTCTTTGTTCTTCAAGTGCATTTGCAGATTAACATTTTAATGATTCCAGCTTCTTGCTATTAATAAAATCAAAGTTTAATATTAAAATCTTGAAATCACAAGAACTTTATCCAATTATTGCATCTTCGATCTTAAATTTGATGGTATAGTGATGCTCTGTTTCTTTGTTCATAGACCTCCAATTCACTGGTCAATTTTTGAAACTGTTCTATTTTGGGGGAATTGATATTTCTGTTGCAAACTGATTATGATTGTTTGATTATTGCAATATCAAATACTAGATTATTGGTTTTTGAGTGTTTGAATATGGTCATCAGGTCATCACTTTAGCCTTCAGGATCACAGTTGAGATACGTGTCGAAGGATTGAGATAAAATAATAATAATTTAGCAAATCACAAGGACATTATACTAATATGAGAATCTTGAGATCTAATTAAAGGTCAAACCTGAAACACAAGATTCCTCTAATAAAAAATGAAACATGTTTTGTGATTTCTTATAATAAAAAGTAAATTAGATTTTTATAATTAATACCATCTTATATCCGCTAATAATAATCTATGCTGGTGTTTTGTTATAAAAGATGGTCTAACTTGCATAATTCCCTTAGATTTACATGTTATTTTCACCTAACTTATAAGGATGATTATAAGTGAGATAAAAAAACACACGTTACTTAAAATGATTATAGAGTAATATTGTCATTGCAACATAAGTGAAAGTTATAAGTTTATAGATCAAATGAATATTATATAACTATATGTCATTACCAACAAATAGATCTCTATTAGTTTAAATTATTAAAATCTAGTCCGTCTTTTAGAAATTACGAGTTAAATACTTATTGTTTGACAAACTGTAACACGGTGTATATACTAAAAAAATATGTTAGTTTTACATGAGATGATATTTTACCCAAATAGTTAAAAACCAACATATTTCAAGATTTAAGAATGTGACATGGGTTAATTTCTAATGTATCGCAGGAAGTTATACACCCATTCACAAAGATGCACCCCACCAAAGCTTCTATAACTTGTACATTCCTGCTTCTATGTTGTACATTAGCACAAGCTCAAACACAACTCGGTTCATCAACATCTGACTCAAGTCACGGTTCAGCACAACTAGCACCCCCACCCACACCCGTGCCCGAATACGTGAACTTAACCGACCTCCTAAGCGTCGCGGGCCCGTTCTCGACCTTCTTAAACTACCTCGAGTCCATGAAACTCATCGAAACACTTCAAACCCAAGCCAACGATACCGAAGAAGGCATTACACTTTTTGTCCCCAAAAACACAGCCTTTACCAACCTCAAAAAACCATCACTTTTAAACCTTACATCTGACCAACTAAAACACTTGTGCCTTTTTCATGCATTGCCACATTACTATTCATTATCCGACTTCAAAAACCTTAGCGGTTCGGGCCCGATTAACACGTTGGCGGGCGGGTCATACACGTTAAACTTTACCGATGATTCGGGTACGGTTCGTATCGGCTCCGGGTGGACAAACACAGTGGTCAGTAGTAGTGTGCATTCTAAGGACCCTGTGGCAATTTATCAGGTGAATAAGGTGTTACTTCCCGAAGCGATTTTCGGGACGGATATACCTCCACCGGCTCCAGCCCCGGCTCCGGTAGCAACGCCGGGTGTTGCTCCGGTGGCTGATGGTCCGGATGCTGATGGTGGGAACGGTAAAGGGAAAGGTGTCGGTTCGGATACCGCGGCGAGGGCTTCGACTCCGTCGTCGTCCGACAGGGTTGTTGGGTGGAGGAGGGTGGTGATGGTGGTGGTTTACGGTGGTTTGATGGTGGTGTTGTAAGGTGGTGAAGAGAATATTGAAGATTTGGAGTCTAGATGTAGTGGTTTTTTATGTTATTTTTTAGAATTTGAAGTATTTTTGTTAGTTTATGGTTTTCTGTTTATGTTTTTTGTTTCTTGTTTGTTTTTGTGTCGATTTGAATCGAAGCGATGATAGAGGCCAATGCTCATGATGTTTGTCTATAAACCTGTTTAGTAAGTGTTTATTGCAATTAAGATGTCGATTTTAAATCATGGAACATCATTTGTAAAAGTTTTCACCATCCCCAAATTGCATCGTATACGAGTAATGCTCAAAAAATATTCAACCTTGTAAATGAATAGGATGATTTCAACGTACTCAAGAGTGTCTTTGTTTGTAATGTTATTCAAAAAAGAAAATACAAAATAGTCATGTTAACGAGAAATTAGCAAAATGGATATTGATATTTTTGTTTTCAATTATTCAATTCAATAATAACACGTCACTCGGTCACTTTTTATTTATTTTTTTATTTTTTGTGTTATATGATGTAATAAACAGCGGCGGATCTAGAAAGTTGGTTCAGGGGTAACGTAATACAAGTAAAATTTTCTCAATGTAATATAAAACCATAAAAAAAATATTTCCTGTATAATTTTATTTTTTTTACACTACGCGTAAAAATTTGAGGGGTAGCGGAGGCTACCCCTCACCCCCTAATAGGTCCGCCCCTGGTAGTAAATACATGTATTTGTGCCTTCGAAGTCCATGTAATGACCATTAAAATCGTGATACGTGGAATGCATCGGCAGAAGATAGTGGAGACCGGGGTGGGGGGATGGGGGGGGGAGGGGGGTGGAATGCTTCGGCGGAAGATAGTGGAGACCGGGGTGGGGGGATGGGGGAGCCGCCCTATTTTTTTCGTCGGTAATGTTAAATTTTAGTCAGTTATTGTAAATTTTTTGCCCGGTACTATAAAATTTAATACAAATATAAAGTTCGTTGTCACACCCCGAAAATCGATTCATACCACAGATGTACACGTGGAAGGGCAATAACTGAAGTTGGAATTTTACCAACGACTATAGTCAAACGGTTATTAAATGAAACATAATTAACATTACGAAATCCATAGATTTATTTATAATGTGTGCTAAAATTTAAAACAAGTTTTTATTTAAAAATCTTTTCCTACGAAAAGATCTACGCATAGATGTTAAGGTCCCACGTTCCGTCATCATCTCCCAACACCGTTTGACCTTCCCGAACTCCCTAAACATCATTCCCAATTAAGGTTTCTTACGGACCTGAAAAGCATGAGAAAATACTAGGTCAACAAAAGTTGGTGAGCATTCGGGTTTTTAGTGTTTAAGAGAAAAAAATTATTTTTCAATTTCATTATGATGACAGAGAAATTAATATATATGTATCATAGACTAGCTAGGTCCTATGATAAATTCGGCTATAAGTCCATAATCAAACCAAGAAACACGTCGTTGCCCCACAACAATCCAAACATATATACTCCCTCACATACCTGACCAGAGCGACTGGTCGTGAGAGCGGGCCCTTCTAACCCGATAGATCTACCCATATAAGTCTGTGGCCTCCCCGAGGTTAATGATTATGAAGATTTAGGGGTCCAGTAATATGTACGCATATGACTTACCCAACTTATACCATCAATTAATATATATTCATTTTCTCAATCAATCATCATATGCATTAGATAATTCATGTCTTTAATCATGCTTTTCCACCAAAACCGTTTAAATACGACAATATTTAATAAAAATGGGGTCGAAGTACTCACCGTGAGTTTGATCAGAAAAGCCAATATGTAAATCCTCCGAACAGACAAACCCTAAATATATATATATATACATATATTTGTCAATACGAGGTAATTTCTGTTCAATAAAGTAATGTTCACCCGACTTGTATTAAATTAAAATGTTTTGATCAAATTTCTCGTAAAGCTTCATTTATTTTAGAAAAACGTATATGATTTATAACCCGTTGGCGTATAAGCTAATCCTAATGTGTTGATGTCCAATACTTACTATTAGCCTATTATAAACCTTATGCTAATCTTACGTTACCTAGTCATCTATTTTCAATTCATGAATCTAAAATATATTTATTTCGACATGATTTTACCTATTGTCTTAGTAGTTAATAATTTTGTAAAATAGAGAATTTTATAGAATCTTCCTTTATATTTCATTTTATAACTAAATTTAATTTAAAACAAATATATATACTTACATATATATTTTACATTATCTATTCATCGTTATTTCTAAAAAAAATATGTTGTTTTTGTTTTAGTCTTGTGTTGATCAAATCCTTATATCTTTTTGAGGTCCAAATGTCATCTTAGTCGAGCCTAGAATTCTAGTTCTCGATTTATTGTTTATCAAACATTTTATTTAATTTTTGACATAATAATATGTTCAAGATTTCATCTTTTACCTTTTTATGTACCTTTCATCTTGATCATCATCAAATCTTTTGCTTAGTAATATCATCCAATATTTCCAACTTAGTCATGATTCTATTTTATTATCACCAACAATAATCATCCCAATATTTCCTACTAATAAGTTTCTTAGAATGCCATAAATCCACTAAGTCTCATATTCTATGCATGCATACATACATGTCACATACATACATCCATGCATATTCTTACAATCCTAACTCAAATCCATATATGTTTCTACCTGTTGGGTATTCCACCTTTGATGAAATTGAAGATTTCCAACATTGTTGAAATTGAAGATTTGAAGAACAATAGCAACAAAATATTAGTCTAGGGTTTGTTTTGTAATTATTTTAATTACTAGACTAGTATATATATTAACCTATGTCATCTTTGTAAAGGGTGACTAATTCACCACATGTTAGGGTGAATTAGGGTTTATCACCAACAACAATATCATCATCCCTCATGGATGATGATTTTAACATTATATCATCATTCTTTTGAATGATGATTTCAACAGTATATCAATAACATCAAGCATTAATTGTCGTTCTTCATGTTCATCAACATCATGATTTATATATTTTAACATCTAATCATTCGATTCTTGTTATCATCAATATGAATCCTAAGATCCAAGCTCATGTTCACGTTCGAATCATGAACACACAATTGGTATCAGAGCCATTGGTGCTCATTGATTTAGATCAATTGATCTATCAGTATTAAAATTGTTTAATTGATTTTTAAACAATTAAATCCACGACTGATTTTTTAGCAAGCACTCTATCATTGCTTGTTTGATTCAGATCTATATTCAAATCAATTGAATATTAGAACTGGGTCTTTGATAGATCTGTCAATTTTTGTGTTTAATTTTTATTCATTCGTTCACTTTAAACATGAGTAATTTTGGAGGAGGATCTTATCAACCACCAAAGTTAGAAACAAAAGCTGATTTTAAATCCTGGAAGATCAAGTTCAGGAATCATGTGAACTACACAGATTCTGACTTGTGGGAGTCCATCACACAAGGTCCTTATATTCCACCCACTCTTGGGCCGGATTATAATGACAAAAATCAGCCAATCAGCACTAAGGACTTGCCACCTGATGATGTCAAGAAGGTCAAAGTCGATATTAAAGCATACAGCTTGCTTAGTATGGCTTTACCTGAAGAAATCTTGATCAGGTGCGAGAACTATAAAACAGCCAATTCCCTGTGGAAGATACTTCACACTCTCTGTGAAGGGAGTGATGAGATCAGAAGCATAAGGAAAGACACCCTTAGATCACAATATGAAACTTTTCATCATATTGAGGGTGAGTCAATTCCTCAGCAACTCCATAGATTTATGCAACTTGTTACGGAGATGAACATCTTGGAGTTGAAATATACAACTGAGGAACTTAACAAGAAGATGCTCCATACTTTGCCTGAAAGTTGGAAGCAAACTGTTTCCATGTTCAAGAACACCATTGATCTCAAGACAACTGGTCTAGATACATTGGTTGCTAAAGTAGAAGCACTTGAACTGGATGAACAATCAAGAAACAAGAGTGTGAGAACTCATGTCTCACCTTATCACTTCAAGGAAACAAAGAATGCTGGAAGTGCATTTATTTCTAATAATGAAGATGATAACTCTTGTGCTTTGAGTGATGACGAGGAGGAAGTAAGTTTTTATGCCTCCAAACCCACTAAAAAGTCATCTCAGAGTAAAAATCAAAAGGAAAAGGCTAAATCTACAGAGAAAAGAGAGCCATCATCAACAGCAAATTCAGAACCAATAACTGTGATATTGGATTCTGAAGAACAAAAAGCAGCCTTTGCAGCTTTTAGTTCTAGCTTTCAAGCATATCTTGGAAGTTCCCTTACAGCAGCAAACATCTGCCAACAAGATTTGGAGGAACTCCCTCCTGATGTTGTAGAAGAGATGGATCTGCAATGGCAGATGGCTATGATTGCCTACAGAGCCAAGCAATATCTTCGAAGAAACAAAAATCTGGCAGCAGCTAGCAAAACATCGAAGATTGGAGTGGATAAGTCTAAAGTCAGATGTTATAAGTGCAATCTCTATGGTCACTTTTCTAGAGAATGCAATCAACAATCAACTCCACAGTATCAGCAACAGCAGCAACAAAATCAGCAGCCAATCTCTCAAAGATCTCTGCATAGACAACCTCAGCTCACATCCCCACCAGCCACAAATACATCAGCAGGACCAAGTAACTCTAAAGAGACAGGGCTGATCATACTTCAGGATGGAACTTGTGACTGGAGTTTGTATGAGAAGGAAGTGATAGAGGAGAATCAAGCACTGATGGCACATATGGAAAACAAAGTTCCTCCAATGGCCAAAGAGGTAAAAGAGAGGTTATGTTCATCAACTTGTGTTGAGGAAGTTGAAAGATATAGAGTCCATGCTCAACAACTGGCTGATAAAGTAAAAGAAACTATGGTTTTAAATGAATCACACTTAAGAGAACAGAAACTATATCAAATAAAAATAAACTCTTTACAAAAAGATTTAGAAAAATATGTTTCTGAAAACTACAGCCTAAAAGCCCAAGTTGAGCATCTGACCACTTCCTTAACAAAATCCATGGCTGATCATGCATCTACTGAAGTGAAACTTCAGAAGTTTCAATTATCATCTCAGCAATATGAGAAGTTACTCAATTCTCATATTGAATCAAAGAACAGGTCAGGGTTGGGTTATAATGCAGTGGCACCACCTATTAATAATAACTACACACCTTTACCTGAAACAATGACTAACAACTTGTCAAATCATTTTGTGCAAAGCACCAACTTTGACATAAAAGATAGTCAAATAAACAACAATAAAGCTGAGATGAGTGAAACTGAATCAACTGAATCAGAGTCAATTAAACATAATGAATCAGATTTTGATAACTATGATGACCTGGATGATTCTGATGAACATGATAATGTTCAACTGAACATTGGTAAGAATGTTCAAGTTGAACCTGGTCTTCCACGAGTCCTTGAAGAATCAAAGCTGCAATATCCGCCAAAGCAACGGAACATGCTGAAGACCATTTGTAAGAGGATTGCTGAACTTAATGAAGGATTACAAGAACTGCATCTTCCCAAGATCGACAGCTGCGGATCAAGCACAAAATCACCTTTGTCATCTGATAAAGGTAAGAAATATTCAAACAAGAATCCTCGGAAAGAACAGACTGACGAATCCGTAGAACATCTGCGGAAAGCAAAAACGGCCAAGTCCGTAGATCATCTGCGGAAGACAAAGACTAATGATTCCGCAGAAAAACAACGGAAGAAAGATACTGATACTGTGGATGAGATAAAAAGGGAAAACATCAAACATGCTCACAAAAAGCTAAATGTCAAACAACAGAAGCCATCCACAAATAAACATGAAGAATTACCAGCTGATGAACCCAAGAAGAAATCAACTGATGGCTCAGCTAGTCAGAAAAAGACCAAAAAGAAGGGTGAAGAAGAAAATTCTGAGAAATATTGCAAATGGTGTGATATGAAGAATCACAGCACTGATGAATGCTACTTCAGTAGTTACTGTTCCATTTGCAACATGAACAATCACATGACTGATGACTGTTTCTTCAACAAACATTGTGCCATATGTGACAAAAATAACCATTCCACTCAGGAATGTTATTTTAATAAGAAGAACAAGAAAAAGAGCAACAAGAAATCACAAGGTGCATCATCAGACTCAGAAAGTGACAAAGAGACAAAGCCTAAGAAGGAAAAACAAAATTCAAAGAAAAGATCATCTGTTGCTGACAAGACTGTGAAGAAGAAAATGCCAACACAGGCTAAGACACCTCATAAAAAGGTGGATTTGTCTGATAAACAACCGAAAGCTGTTGATGATTTCTTTGACAACTTTGATAAAGGAACTCCTGTGTCCCAATCAAAACAGAAAGATAAAGAAACCTTCAAGACTACAGGATCTTCTTCAAAGTTAAGATACCAACCAAAACAAGCTAAGTTGAAGAAAGCCTCGGATAAACATGAAGACACTCAGAAACCCGAATCATCTTCAACAGAATCATCCTCACAAACATCAGATCAAAAAGAAACAACTAATACTGAAACTTCACGATTAATTCATGAAGGAGTAACTATTGTTGACACAACTGGCAAATCCAAGACAATTAAGCCTTGGGTTGTCAATTCTAATTAGTTTTCTTTTTGTGTGCAGGAACAATTATGGAGAGCTGACAACAAGTGGTATGTTGACAGTGGTTGTTCCAGACATATGACAGGCAACTGTGCACTTCTCCATGACTTCAAACATAAACATGCCTCTTATGTGGCATTTGGTGGGGATAAGAAGGGAGGTAAAATTGTTGGTGAGGGAATGGTAACTAACGGTGTGTTAACATTTGAAAAAGTAAATTACTGTGAAAATTTGCAGTATAATTTACTTAGTGTTTCCCAAATTTGTGATCAAAATTATTTAACACTATTTGATAACACTAACTGTTACATTCTTAAGCCAGGTTTTACAGTTCCAGAAGACTGGATACTTCTTAAAGCATCAAGAAAAGGCAACACATATATATTGGATATGAACAACACTACACTCACAAATCATGAAACATGCCTGCTGTCCAAATCTTCCGAAGATGAATCTCAATTGTGGCATAGAAGGCTTGTCCATTCCAACATGAAGAACATGAATAAATTGGTGAAAAATGACTTAGTCATTGGATTACCAAAGAAAGAATTTCATTGTTCTAATCACTGTTCTTCATGTTATAAAGGAAAACAACACAGAGTGTCTCACAAATCCAAAACAATCAACACAAACACTACACCACTCAAATTGCTTCACATGGATCTCTTTGGTCCAACCAATGTGCTGAGCATTGGAAAAAGGCAATATTGTTTGGTGATAGTTGATGATTTCACTAGATTTACATGGGTCTTTTTCTTAAAACATAAAAGTGAAACATCTGAAACATTAATGGACTTTGTAATCAAGATTGAGAATCAACTTGATTTAAAAGTTAAAATTTTTAGGAGTGACAATGGAACTGAATTTGTTAATGCTGATTTGGATTCTTTTTGCAGGACTAAAGGAATAGCTAGACAATTCAGTGCCCCAAGAACTCCACAACAAAATGGAGTGGCTGAAAGGCGAAATAGAACACTGATAGAAGCAGCCAGAACAATGCTAGCTGATTCTCAGTTGCCCATTACATTCTGGGCAGAAGCTGTGAATACAGCTTGCAATGTTCAAAATAGAACATTGATAGTCAAAGAACATAATAAAACACCTTATGAACTCTTATTTAAAAGAAAGCCTTTTATAGGATATCTTAGAGCTTTTGGGTGTCATGTGTCTGTTTTAAATACTAAAGAACAATTGGGAAAATTTTCTGAAAAAGCCTATGATGGTTTCTTTGTTGGATATTCATCCACTTCTAAATCATATAGGGTGTACATTCCAGAACATAACATAGTTGAAGAAACTCCCAATGTTTCTTTTGATGAATCCATGTTTACTACCAATGTAAAAGGATCATCTTGGTTATTTGATATAGATGCATTAACAGAATCATTTAACACTGGTTATTTGATCAATGCAGGTGCTGCGGATACATGTTATCCCTTTGTGCCCCCAAGTGTGAATGAAGTGCCTTTAACAGCTGATCCACCAAGAGCACATGTGCCACCTGAACCACAGCAAAGATCAAGTCAGCAGCATGAAGCTATTTCTGGAGAAGCAAACTCTTCATCCCCAGCACATGTAAATTCATCAGCAGATGTTCCCTCATCCGTAGATGTTACTACTGATGCTAGGAATGAAGAGGTAGTCATCCAACCACCATTACCAGCTGACCAACATTGTTCATCCGTGGATGATGTAACTCTTACGGAAGTACAAAATACTGCTTCCGTAGATCTTCCTGCGGAAGAACAAAATACTGCTTCCGTAGATCTTCCTGCGGAAGAACAAAATACTGCTTCCGTAGAACTTCCTGCGAAAGAACAAAATACTGCTTCCGTAGAACTTCCTGCGGAAGAAGACAAAGCAGCCAATCAAACACCAGTTGATCCTTGGATTCACACTACCAACCAATACTAATTTTAACCCAAATTTTCAGATTTCTCAAGCTATTATAAAACTCATTTTTACCAATAAATTCATTTTTCCAAATTTATCAAGTGGGTGAACCAACCAAATCAAGATTTCAATCTTGATGATCCATGCATGAACATAACATCAAGTATTAGTCTAAATCATTATACCTCGAGTCTAAATCCTCGGTTTCTATCGTTAGCTCTCGGTGTCACGACTTGGTTTCCACTCTAAAACCTTAATCCGACTTTTTAGCTTGATAATCCTTCTTGTTTGGGCTCCCCAAGTACAATGCAGGCTCTAAGGGTGGTGGTGGAAGACGGGTTGGTGATGGTGCTGTTCAACCGAGAGAGAGAGAGAGCGATGAGGGTGAGTTCGACCGAGGGAGAGAGAGAGCGACGCGGGTGATGTCGGGTGGCGATGGTGATAGGGGTGACGGGTTGACGGTGGCGGTTGTGATGTAGTGGAGGTAGGCAGTGGCGGTGTGTGTGTCGCGATGGGGGGGTGTCGGGTGGTGGTGACCGTTTCAATGGTGGCCGGCGGCAGTGATGTTTTGGTGGTAGCCGGTAGCAGTCGACGGTGGGGTGTTTTCCCAGTGGTAACCGGCGGTGGTGTGGCTCCGGTGGGGTGGAGGCGATGGTGGCATTGGCAGTAGATGAAGGAAGAAGGGAGAAGAGAGAAAAAGAGAGAATGGGGTTAGGGTGGTGATGGTTTCAGTCGATGGAAAGGGGAAAGAGAGAAGAGGGGAGTGAGGTGAAGTTGAGGGGTTGTGTTGGTGTGGGTTTTCTAGGAGGTTTTGAAGAGATATTGCATGTGAGTGTTACCAAGAAATATCCTTGGCTGACAAAATCCACTCCTTCAATCATTACAACTCAATAATAACTATTATTATAAACTCTATTTATTTGTTAATTAAAATTTATTATTATTATTATTATTATTATTATTATTATTAATTTTATTATTATTAAACGTTTTATCTCAGTTGATTTATCTGTCAACAGGTTTTTGCGTTAATATTGATCAAATACTGATCATTGACTCTCATGGGTGCAATGTACTGTGTTTGTAAATTTCAAATTCAGCAAGACATTTCTTCTTAAGAAGAACATTGGTCAATCTCTAGCGAATCAAACTAGTCAACTAAAGTAATAATTTAATGCTTAAAATTCGAAAAATAGAGTTGGCGTTGACCTGATTTTTGTCGGGTTGTTAAATTCGTCCCCTTTAAAAAAAAAATTTCACCCCGCCCTCTTACGAGAAAGTTAAAGCTCCGCCACCGGTTGAATGATCATCCATAATTGCGCTAAATGACGCAAACCAATGAATATATGTCACCTCATCTCTTTTTATGGAAAATAGGAGTACTTTTATGAGGATAACACAAACCAACCACTTTACAGCACATTAAGTTCACATTAGACCCGTGGATCAATGCTGAAGGTTGAGTCAGAGGGTTTTTTTTCAGCAATTGGTATTTTGTTGAGGGAGTTATGGGTGCGGTCTCGGCTGGAACATGGATAGATGGGCCCAATTATTCATCCGAATCAGGGTTACACATTTGCCGTTAAAAATATGACAAAGGTTGGGGTAGCGCCACAAATACATATAGATTGCAATCATCTAAATCATAGTTAACTATCGTGGTTTCAAATTAATCAACGTGTTGGTTATTAAACAAGTTAATTTGAGTACATTCTCATGTTACGAGGTAGTAATTAGGGTTGTAAACGAACTGAACGAACACGAACAGGGTGTTGTTCGTGTTCGTTCATTAAGAAAAATAACTTGTTCATAAACTGTTCACGAACACTTACCGAACGAGATTTTTTTTTGTGTTCGTTCGTTAAGAAAATGAATATGTTCATGAACTGTTCACGAACATACGAACGCAAATAAACACACACATATATTCACGAACATTTATGAAAACAAACAAAATTTCCTAAAACCAAAAAAATACAAACTATCATATATTAATTTTATAATTAAAATCATAAATAGTATGTAATATCCACCAAATACCTTACATTCTTCAATTACATGAAAGGATATGATGTACATATGATCAATCAATGATGCAAATAAATCATGAAATATTAGATATAAACATCATGATCAATGTATGGTAGAAAGATGTATCTACCATAAACAACAACTTAAAAAACAAGGATTGAGCAAGAAACCATCAGTGAAGTCCATAGTAGATGTCATGGTTGGACTATCAATCAACTCGACATTCAAATTCTCATGCAAACAACATACCTACACGTCCAAAGCAGAAAAGACATATACGTTTAAGAATAAACAATTAGTATTTAGGTTGAGCTTTAAAATTACTTAAAAATAATTACATTTATATAAAGCTCATAGGAAAATATTTGTATCAAACTAAATCAGACCCTTCTAAAATAATTAAAGGTTTATAACAGATTGAGTTAATAAAGATATGACATAAAAACCCATAGTCAAAAGTGACTATGAAAATTAGCTTTATTGTAAAAGCCATGTTCCTGGAAGACCTCAAAGTCAGGTCATCGCATATATAAACGGGAAATTTCATTAACACCATAGCGGAAAATATTTAAAACATTCAACATTAATGATCATAGAGTAAACATTTGTCCATTACATAAGTGTAATCATTGTCTTAAAAACATAAATAAGCTTTAAAATGGAATGTTGGTCGTTATTTAGTTAGGTAGACTCCATTATCATGTCATAAGGAACCTTAAGCTTAGCTCATATTTTGTTTACCTGGACATGCATACTAAAAAAATAAATATTGCTGAGTGAGTTCTAGTTTTGCTTTGAAATGTATTTAATCATATTCTGATAAGCATACTTTACATGAACAGGGATTCCAGTGATACTTTTAATGACATATAGCAGTGATATCATAACCATAATATGATGAAGCCAGATAAGTCAACATTCATGCTATATAATTGTACTATTACAAGACTTAAGTGACATATTTGCACAAAGCGAAACTCTAGTGTCCATGCTATGCACAAGGCAAAGCAATCCATTTTCTGCGTGAGGAAAGACTATAATGACATACTTGTACAAAGCAAGACTCTAATGACCATCTTTACACAAGGTAAATGAATCCAGTTCATGCACGAGCCAAGACTACTCTAATGACCATGCTAGCATGAAGCAAAGCAATCTAATGCTTGCATGAGGCAAGACTACAATAACCATGCTTGTGTGCGGTAAAGCAATCTAATGCTTGCACAAGACAATAGTCCAATGACTATACTTACATAAAGCAAAACAATCTAATGTTTGTATGAGGAAAGTCTCTAGTGACAGACAACAAATTTTGGTAGCATTCATAACATATTCATATATATATAACATTATATGGACCTATACTAGGCCCGTAACATTCATCACATTGACATAAAGTAATTAGTGAGATATTTTTATCATTAAAATACTTTGAACTTTGTCTTCATTTAATAGTGTTTATTATTATTTATCATTGAGAGTAGCTGGAAGGGATAATAATATACGTGTTCCATTAGATACGAGTGGTTTGAACTTCATGATGAATACCCTAAGAGGTTTAGATTTATTGTATGTGTTAGGAAATGTAGAGGTATAATGGCAGTTACAAAGGGTTTGGCTTTGTTACAGAGGCCTTGACTTAGTTATAGATGCTTTAATGACAATTTGTAAATTTAGCCAAGTTTTGACTAAATAGAGGGTTTAACTAGGAAGGTTATAGTGGTTAACTTACAAAGGCATACTTTACTTTGTATTGGCTAATTATAGCCAAATACGAAGGTAGAAAGTTAGATGAAAAGGCACTAACACTCGCTGTCACACCCCAACCTTGACGGCGGAATCGTCAAGATATGAGGGCTACGATTGTTCACAGCCACATAACGCTATTATTAAATCTAATATATATTATTCATAATTTTGAAAGGTACATTACAAGCATAAGTCTCAATAATGAAATAAGTTTCAACATGACATAACACAGTACAATCAGTTGATTTTATTAACTAGGTCCAAGTCCTAGATTATGTCCGCAACATAAGTTCACTTCAAACTTGAGGGTTTTCCTGAAACATGATAAAAATAAAAGGTCAACTAAAAATAGTTGGTGAGTTTCCAAGGTTTTCATACATAATATGATAAGGTTACAAGTAGCAATTTATGTCATAGGTTATAAGCTAGTAAGGTTATAGAACACATATCTTCACAACCAAACCTCGACTTGATTATAAGTATATAAGATTGGCTAAGTGTATTTGGTTCCCTAGTGCACAAGCATACGGCTCCTAGGAGTCGGCAATACATCGACTTTAACACCAAATAGGCTTGTCAGCCCCAAAGATCTAATACGTCGCCAGGCTAGCAATAGTTAATGATTGTAAACAAACTATGTATCTCATATATTCACTTACAACACACAAATAACCATGACAAAAATATGAATTTGCAAGTGCTTTACAAGTCTCAAACGTTTATAAGTGTATGATGTATAAGTATCATGTTTCACCCCAAAATAGTGTGAGATAAAGTAAAACGGGGCAAGGAAAACTCACTTGATCGACAAGTATATAATTGGCGATTAATAAGAAATATAATACGCAAAGTTCCAACGTAGTTCTTCACAATGCACCTAAAATGTATATTTTACAAGTTTAAGTTTAAATAATAAGATTAACATTTTAAAGCGAACTAGGGTTTCGATAGGAATTTGGGGGTTTAAATAATTAAATAAAATAATAAATCGTTTACGTTTTGGTTTAATAAAGATAACATAAATCAATTAAATCCAAGAATGATTAAAAAGGTCTCAACAATTTAATTTATTGATTTAATAGAAATTAAGTATAATATGTGAAAAGAAATAATTAATTTAATAATTAATTATTTGATAAAGAGAATTTATTAAATACTTATTTAAATGACCTTAAAAATTATTTAAAATTATTTTATAAAGTTTTGAACTTTTGATTTTTTTTATTATAAAAATCTTATAATACAAGATTTTAGTAATAAAAATGAAGTATAATATATTGTTTTATAGGTTTCAAAAGTTTAAATAAAAGTTTAGAGAATATTAACTTTTTTGAACGGTGACTTTCTTATGAGTGACTCATGTCATATCGCCGGTGAGGCGACCCTAGCCAAGATCTGTCCCAGACTATGTTGTCTGAACCGGGTCCACGCTGGAAATGTCAGACTTGGTTACGGCGTTCCCCCGGAAACAGTACTGCCTCCACAAGGGTTGCCCCTCTGGAGTAACAGCCGGATGAAAACCGGGGTCAAGCTCTGAGAATCGGCCTCCGCAACATTGGCTCAAAGGAAAATTCTCTTCATTGCTTTAGATGTTCCCAAACCGGTGCCAAGAAGGTTCGAACCCCTGACCTCCACATTGGGAGGAGGAGCTCTTACCACTTGGACCAAGTATGAAGGACTTTAGAGAATATTAACTAAATATGATATAACATGATTAAATGGATGATTAATTATTTAAATATTTATAATCATTTATATGATCAGACATTTAAAGTATTTGTAATATGTAGGTTTGAAGTGTCTTGAAATAATCCAAGTTTGGACTATAATATATTTATAATATATAAAAGACTTAATAATGTTTTTATAACCTTTTTATTCTTTAAAAGTTTATTAAATTTATGAGTTATAAGTTTATAAAACCTTTAAAAATTAATTTAATAATTTCTGAAATATTTTAGTTAATAAGGTAATTATAATTCTAACTAAACAATATATTAAAACTTTATGTAATTAAAAAAAACTAAAATAAACTAATGATTAAAAGGGATGAGGGTCCCCGGGTTCGAACCCGGGACCTCAAGTCCATTCAACACGCACATTACCAGTGAACCAAGGCCTAAGCCGCGATTGGTAACCATTTTTAAACAATAAAACCCAACAAATAAGATTTCCCCCAAATCTTCATGAACCCTAATTTGATTTTTGATCCAATTGACCATGCAAACGATATTGTTAATGAAATCATTCATGGGGCTTTTGATTAGTGGGTGAAATCGAGTGAGTGAGAGTGTTTAATTACCCGTTTGAAGATTGAATTGACAAAGTCGAGTGTAGAGGAACCCGCGACTTGAGAGGAGCTGGTTCGAGGTGCAAACGATGGTAATAATCGAATTCCTTGTACAGGAAGCTTCTAATGAACTCAAAGATGAAAAGCCCTTTGTTTAATTCGAGTTTCAAAACTCCGATCAAGGTATTCGCTCAAGTTGCAGGTCACGATAGAGGAGATAATCGAACGTGGGTTTGTGTGATTCTCAGATGAAATTACAAGTAGTGATAGGTTAGGATTAGTTAAATGATTGTTTATGTTTGATTAATTTGATTATTATTGAGGTTTAGTGCTCGATCGTGGCCGGGGATTCGGCCGAAAAACGGGGAAGAAATGGGGGTGGGGGTTTGGGTTTCAAAATTACACAAATGGTCCCTGCGTTTTAATAATTTGCTATTTTATGCCCAAACTTCCGTTTTAAAGTTTATAAAATGGCAAAAACCATCCCTCTAATCCTATTTAAATTTTAAACATCTTTATATTAATAATTTTTTATAGATTATTGTTATTACTAGTTATACGGCACAGGTGGATGTGTGGACACACAAGATTGGATCGGATAAGAAACGACGTCTTTCGCCAGAGGCTAGAGGTGGCGTGTATCACAGAAAAAATAAGAGAGGGAAGATTAAGATGGTTTGGGCACGTGAAGAGGAGAACGATGGCAGCACCAGTCCGAGCAGTAGAGAACATCACCTTAGAGGGTAGGAGGAGCAGAGGTAGACCTAGGTTGACTTGGGACGAGGTTATTAGAAGAGATATGATGGACTTGCATCTCTCTGAGAACATGATCGAGGATAGAAGTGAGTGGAGGCGTAGAATTAAAATTAAGGACTTTTAGTGGGTTTTGTAGGTGGGAAGGGTATACGGTGACATATGGCCGTACCCCACACGTTAGGTGTAGTTTTCCTCATCTATCCTTTTTGGGTGTTACATGTGCATTATCTAATTCTTCTTGTGATATATATCATTGTGTTATATGCTTCGTATTATGATGGTTATTGCCTTTGTTATGCTTTGTTATATGCTTTGTATATGCGTTGTATTATGATTGTTATTGTTATTGCCTTTGTTAACGAGTCGGGGGTCTCTTCGGAAGCGGTCTCTCTATCTTTCTAGATAGAGGAAAGACTTGCCACCATATACCCCTCCCAGACCTTGCTCTTCAGCGGGAGACACTGGGTATGTTTGTTTGTTTGTTTGTTTATTGTTATTACTAGTATTATTATTATTTGTAACATCGTTACTATAGTTTATTATTATTATTATTATTATTATTATTATTGTTATTATTATTATTATTATTATTATATTATTATTATTACTATTATTATTAGAGTTATTATTATTAGTATTATTATTGTTGTTTATTATTATATTATTACTATTATTATTAATTTCTATTATTATATGCAATTAAATAAATTTTTAACTTTCAACTTGAAGGATTAAAGCCAAAATAAAGAAAATAGACTTAAGTGACACAGGGGTTTCATATTTGGCAACAAAGGTCCTTACAAGAATTTAACGAAGTTAACTTTCAATTAATGCAAAAATACAAGATGTTACACTCGCGGAGCAAACATTAAAATAATTAAAGTGTCGGAAGTTAAAGAGATCCATTGATAGTTACGAAGGTACTGAGTCATTAGGGAGGTATACTTTGATTTAAAATGGCTAAGTAAGGTTCGTTACGAAGGCTATGCTCTAGTTGTAAGGAGATAGTTAAAGGGGCAATGGTTCATACTTACTTGCGAATGCAATAGATCAGTTACGAAGATCTAACTCACGTAAGGAGGCATAACATTTCTTACGAGGGTACAAACATGCTAGATATCTTTGATATTCATAAACTCGGTTCATCATAATCATTGATATACTTCAAATCATTCAACGTACTTTTAGACTTTTGTATGTAAACATGAACAGAATAGGTAAAAGACTAAAACATGAACCATAGAATCAAGTTATCATTTATCATAGAGCAGGTTAGATCTATGAAGGTAAACACATTAAGTATTCTTATCTTCCCCAAAAAAATGAGAAAACATAGAAAACTTGGGGATCTAGAACTCGTTTTTGGAGATCTGTAAAGGAACCCTAGAAATCAACATTTTATCGTGAGACCTAGCAAAAACATATTAAGAAATAAAATTTATCAAACTTTTTGTTGCTTAATTCACATCTATGCATGATCCCATGCATAGATCTATGCTTTAAATGTAAATAAAGTTGTAAGTCTTTACTTTTTTGCTTGTTCGCGAAGTCCTCTCTCTCTAACACTTTCTCTCTAGAATTGACGCATTCTTCTTTTCTTCTTTTAGAAAGTGTAGGTACCAAGTAAAGGAGGTAAGAGTCGGTTAAGGCTTTATTTAAAGAGATAATGTAGGGTTGTAAACACCTCATTTTATTCTTTAACTTTTATATTTGACAGTTTTAACCCAAACTTGGGCTTTTTATTCTTTTCTTTGAAATTTTGGGGCATTACATTTATAAACTAAATAAGTTTTACAAATATAGAACTTCTATGAAACAAATCATATATGCTAGAGATTTTTGAAAGAACTATAAAAGATGCTATAAAATAGAAATATATTATAAAATGGAAGTATATAACAAAATATGTTGGAAGAATCATCTATGATAAGAAAACTTTCAACATGATTTAGAGTCTTGGAAGATTAAAAAACAACATATTTTAAGACTCGGTTATTGAGTATTTAGCATTGTTTTGATTTTCATTTAAAATAGGGATAAAATAATAAAATAAAAACTTTAATATTGCTACGATAAAGAAGCTTATATTTTTTAGCTATAAATACGCTCAAGTTAAATCATATAGGTTGGAAAAAAGCCAATTTCGAAGGTTCATCAATAAGACAAGGGTCATGCTAGAACAAAAGTGAATTGCCATCTCCCGTACTTGCATAACTTTTTATTAATGCAAGAAAAAGATTGATGTTTAGACCTTGCAGCTCCTCCATTACGTAATTAATGTGATTCCATGGGCTAGAAATGGACTTTTTTATCGGCGCACTTGAAAGTTGGCAATTACTTACATGAAAACAGAAAATAATTTGTTTCCAAAGGCTCTTATTATCAGTCTTATACCTCCCGATCCACTTGGTCAGTAAAGCCTTCAATGCCCTTGCATATGGTTTGAAGTAAAGGTTGATGTTGCATTTATACTAGCTCTTCATCTTTGTGAACTTGAGTAACAAGTTAATACGTGCATTAAAGTTACTATCTCAATTCTAAAAGACAAAAAAATATTTTTTTAATTATCTTTTTATAGTAATATTAGTGCTAATATTATTTAAAATAAAAAATTCAAATTAAACTTCACTAATAATGTACAAATATTAACCATAAGATTCATAATAGAATGTAAGTTATGCCTCATATATTGTCATTCAACAAGAGAAAATGCTAATGTGCAAACATTGTAATAACAAAATGAACTATCATTTAGCATTGCAATAAACAAAATTTAATAGCCATTAATCCTTTTATTCAACAAACATAATTTGTGCAAATACTAATAAAATGTAATCTCTGTTTTATGTATCATCATTCAACAACAAAATGTGCAAATATTTCATGTAATTCTATCAAACAAAATGAACTTTAACGCAAACTAAGCCTTATATTTTTTATTAGTACTAATATCCTCCTTTCATTCAATAGACTATACTGCACGTAGCAGTTCTAATTTAATGTCATCTTTTCAATTTGATGTCCTTTATATAGAGAATCCAAATTGAATGGCAATACAAAAGCCACCACAACAGCTAATCCAGTTACTACAACAGCTACTCATAAGACTATGGGGTAGCTATCTCCAATCATTGTTGAGCCACTAACGAGACTAGTAAGAACTAGGCCACACATGTTGATCAAATGCTTGGCAAAAATGTAGTTTGAAGAAAGATCGCATATACAAAAACAACATAAAGAAAAATTAAACTAATAATTGTCTTAGACTCCAACTTGTGTGTTGCAATCACTACATAAAAATCAATTTTAATCATGATATAACCTTCTTGCAAAAACTCATCAACCAATTTTTTGTGTTATTTCTAGTACGTGGGATGTCATTGGTTACGCCTTTCAAGTAGCCTATCATGGAAAATAGTGCTAACATAAAAACACCAAGCTTCAAGCCTGATGAGATAAAGTCTTTGGAAAACATGGAAATGACGACTAGAATGGTGCTCAGATAGAACCCTGAACCAGTTAGAATGGTTTAAACAGTAGTGTTCGGTAGAAGTTTAGCAAGCACTATCTGGTAACTCTTCCTAACTAAAGCAGTTTTATGTCACGGAGTAATATTTTCAACTCTTATGTGACACTTAGATTCGTTATAAGTAAGCCATTTGGTCTCGGTTGGATGGATTTAGAAGTATAAGACTGACAAAGGGAATGTCGGATTGTATGATCGCAAGTAGGATTGCTTGTGATGTTTGAGCAGCACAAATGCTTAGTATTACAAGAACCATGTATACTAGTTACAACGCAAGTAGGATCTTGAGTGTTTGCAAATGAAGCATCACATCTTTATTTATACTAGTTACAACTAGTTATAGATTATTTTATTCTAGAGTCTTCTATACATAATATATACATAAAGTTACCATGCTTTGATGTTACTATGATCTTGAGTGATTTGCAAATAAAGCACCACCTCTCCATTTATGCTAGTTACAACTAGTTGTAGATTATATTCTAGTGTCTTCTATACATAAGATATACATGGTGCTTTCTAGATAACTCTAGCAAGATACTAAGGATATTTCTAAGAAAATTTTCATGGCTTTCATGATCCTTTTATGATTGAATTGTCTAGCTACTTTTAGACTTTTTCTTGTTGTTTGAAGAACATTCTAGAGTGTTCTTTAGGATTTTTCTACATGACTTTTGGTAGCCTTTTTAGGTGTCATTTTATGTGGACATTGTCTAGTACTTGAAAAGATGTGCTAGAAAAATTTGACCCGTTTTCAAATAATAAAGAAATACTCTTTATTCCTAACATGAAAGACGTCATCCCATGACGAGCTAGAAGGACAATTGATGATGAACCACAAACATATCTCCACTGTTTTCGTGTTGTTATTTTTTATCAGGTACTTTTTTCTTATGTTAGTTATCAAAGTTTAACTTATTACATTTTATGATATTAGAATTTATAATTTCTTCACAGTATAGGTTGTTGATGTTCTTCTCAATGAGATGAATGAACGGTTTACTAAGTCAAACTCAGAGTTACTTACATTTATAATGTGTCTGGATGCTAGAGATTCATTTCACAATTTTGACCCTGAAAAGTTATTACGGCTTGTCAAGTTATATTCAGAGGATTATAGTGGCTTTGATTTATGCCAACTAAAGGATACAACTCGATCGATACATTTAAATATGAAAAGCAATGAAGTTTTTTCTAGTTTTCATGATATCGGAGAACTTGCAAAGAAAATGGTCGAGATGAAGTATGACATTACATATGAACTCTTCTATCAACTAATCGAGTTAGCATTGACCTTGCCTGTTGCAATAGCTACTATTAAAAGATCTTTTACACCAATTAAATTTATCAAGGCTAATTTACGTAACAAGATGGGTGATATTTTTCTCTCGGATTCATTGGTGTGCTATGTCAAAAAAGAGGTCTTTGAAAGTGTTAAATATAAAGCAATTTTACAACGATTTCAAGCCATAGGACCACGAAGATCACAATTACCAACTATTAGTAAAAAAAATAGTAATTAATATACCCTAACAATTTATGAATGTAAAACAATACAATTTTGATTTTGACACCCTCTTTAAAATATTCTGGTTCCGCCACTATACTCAAACAAATAATTAGATTTATTGATTGAAATTTGTTTTTACTTACGTCAAGTAAACGACTTAATAGAACCAACCTTCTCAATTAACCAAATCAATTAAAACATTTAGAACAATAATCAAACGATTTGAATTTTGAAAACTTTAAAGCAAAACAGTGGTTCTGTATTTAGTTTTTACAACATAACCAAACTATACTCACCTTATAATCTGTATTTAGGTTTATTTTGGGTCATGAACTCATGTCTCATGATAAGTGATTATTTTAACATTCTGTTATATTTTGGGCCCAAAATAATATACCTTCCGCTAATATGGGCTGAATTTGCGATAATGAAAATCTTTCTTGTCCAATTAGTCAAAAATTTAGAATGGGTTGCTAAAGTAGGGCTGTTCAAAAAGCTCGACGCTCGAAACTCGCTCGAACTCGTTCGAAAAATGCTCGGAATTTTGCTCGTTCGATTTTCCGCTCGGTTGTAAACGAACCGAGCGGCTCGGTTCGGTTTGAAAACGAACCGAGCACGAGCATAGGTACGCTCGCTCGTCGCTCGCTCGGTTTCGCTCGAATTATTTTTTAGTTTAGTTTTTATATATTTTATATATGTTAATTTAAAAAGTTATTTATCAATTATATATATTTTATTTTCTAGTCAAAAGTCAAAGGAACCCAATTACTAAAACCCTAATTCTCTAACTCACATTCAAAATCAAAACAACCCTAAGACTTAAGAGGCAGCCTCCATCGGATAGGGCTCCATCCACGCCTCCTGAGTCCTGCCTCAATCAAAACAACCCTACCATCGCTCCTGCCTCAATCGGTTCCACACCTCCTGCCTCCATCGGACCATCGCTCCATCCACAGTTCCACACCTCCTGCCTCCATCGGACCATCGCTCCATCCACGCCTCCTGCCTCAATCGGTTCCACGCAGACCACGCCACCCTCCACCGCCTCCAGCTCCGGCCTCCAGCTCCGGCCTCCAGCCTCCTGCCTCAATCGGTTCCACGCCTCCATCCCTGCCTTAATCGGTTCCACGCAGACAGCAGCCGTTAGCAGTAGGTATATCCTCTTGTTCTATAGTTTTTTGGTTTTCAGTAGGTTTGCAGCTTGATTATTATGACTAGTTTGATTTTGGTGGGTTGATTAAAGATATGTTCTATAGCAGTAGCTAAATAGTAACCTAGCTTGATTCTACTTTGTAGGGCTGTTTAAAGATTTTGGTGGGTTGATTTGCAGTAGCTAAACTTAATATATGTAGAATGTCTTCTTAATTTTGGTGGGTTGATTTGCAGTAGCTAAACTTGATTTGCAGTAGCTAAACTTAGCTTGATTCTACTTTGTAGGGCTGTTTAAACTTAATTTTGGTGGGCTGTTTTAGTTTGTTGATTGGTTATTAGTTCATATTAAACTTAATATATGTTTTGTTTTGTAGAATGTCTTCTCGTAAAGAATCAAATGGAATCGAGGGTCCTAATGTTGAGCTAAGTGATGGTGAGAGTGTGGAGTTAGTTGATGAATTGAAAAGCAAGGACAACACAACTAAAGATGGTGCAACAAAGGGTAAGCGAAAGAATAGTTCTGAAGCGCATGAACATTTTGTAGACATTGAAGGGATGTATAAAGGAAAAATGGTTAAAAAAACAATGCATCCATTGCAAGCATAGCTACGTAGCACATACCTCGGGCACAACATCAAGTCTTAAGAGACATCTCAGTGAGTGTGCATTATTCCAAAGATTGAAAGGTAATAATAAGGGTTTCATTAATTTTGAGTCAAGTGCCAGTGATAACAATAAGGTTTTCATGAGTTTTGATTCAAGTGGGGGTTACAATCCAATGAAATATAGGGAGATTATTGCAAAAATGATCATAGCTCATGAGTTACCTTTCTCAATTGTAGAATATCATTGGTTTAATCAGTTAATAAAGTATAACAATCCCTTATATCAAAAAGTAAGTAGGTCAACAATTACAAGAGATTGTGTCAAAGTGGTGGATGTAGAAAAAGAAAGGATAAGAAAAATTTTGAAAAAAGTTGATATGATATCACTTACAAGTGATTGTTGGACCTCAAACCAAACTATTGGATACATGTGTTTAACGGCTCATTTCATTGATTCTGATTGGAAAATGCAAAAATGTATAATTGGTTTCAATGAACTTGCACCACCCCATAGTGGTGAGGTCATATCAGATGGTATCTTAGAATGTCTTATTAAATGGGGCATTCAAGACAAGATAGCCACAATTACCCTTGACAATGCATCCAACAATGATAGGGCAGCCACTATTTTAAGAAATAACTTTGAGTTAAAAGGAAAATTACATTTTGAGGGGTTGTTTTTTCATGTTAGATGTTGTGCTCATATCTTAAATTTGGTAGTGCAAGATGGGTTAGGAACTATTGAATCATGTCTTTCAAAAATTAGAGAAGGTGTAAAGTATTTGAGAAAGTCTTCTGGTCGTTTATTGAAATTTGGTGAAATAGCGATTACTCTTGGTATTTCCACTCGTCGGTCTCTATGCACCGATGTAAAAACTCGGTGGAACTCAACACATCGAATGCTTGAATCTGCTATTCATTATAAACAAGCTATTCAGGGTTATGCATTAAGAGATTCTAACTTTATATGGTGCCCCACAAATGAGGAATGGTCTCGAGCAGAAAGGGTTTCCAAGCTACTTGAAGTTTTTTTGAAAGCTACTAATCTGTTTTCAGGTACATCATACCCGACTTCAAACTTGTTTCTTACTGAGATATACAAAGTAAAGAAAGAGATATATAATGCTTTCATATCAGATGATACTTTCTTGGCTAGCATGAGTGTACCTATGTATGAAAAATTTGAAAAATATTGGGGGGAAATTGGAGTACTTATGTCTATTGCATCTATTTTAGATCCTTGTTTTAAGTTGATGTCCGTTGAGTGGACTTTTGAGAGGTTGTATTCAAAAGATGAATGTGCTATACGAGTAGAAGATGTGACTAGTAAGTTAAAATCTCTTTTTCAAAAGTATTTCAACTCGTTTAAAGCATCCAAGGCTGCCACAAATAGTTCAACAACTTCAACATCAAACAATCAAGCGGTGCATGGAGATGATTTTTTGCTTTTCTGAAATCTAGGCCCGTTGAAAATGTACAAAAAACTGAACTTGAGGTGTACTTAGAAGAGCCTAATTATACTTGTTTAGAGTCACTGTTTGATTTGTTGACATGGTGGAGTCAATATTCAACTAAGTTTCCTGTTTTAAGTAAGATGGCAAAGGATATTTTTGGCATTCCAATCACAACAGTGGCTTCCGAATCAGCCTTTAGCGCCAGGGGACGTATATTAGACGATTATCGAAGCTCTCTATCAAAGGATATGGTGGAAATACTCGTTTGTGGAGATGATTGGTTAAGATCCATCTCAAAAACAACCATAAAAACATTGGAAGTAAGTTAATATTTATATTTTTTAGTTTTTTTGTAATGTTTACACTTTATGTACTAACATGTATAATTTTTTATATGTAGCAATCTGCAAAAGAAGAAGAAAATTTGGAAATTGAGATGTTGGTTCCTAACGAGTGTGACAACTAACAAAAGAAGAAGGTATATTTTATATTTACATATTTATAGTTTTTTAATGCGTACTAATATATGGAATTAATACATTTGTATCTTTTGAATTAACTTCATGTTTCTTTAAACTTTGAATTAGGTTGATTAGCGTAAATGCAAGATTGTTGGATGCCGATGATTAGAGAATAAAAGCCGATACGATGGATTTCTATTTTGAGGTGGTGGACTTGGGTTTTATGGTGATTGATTAGAGTTTGAGTTAAAAGTTAAAACTTTATGTATTGGATAGTTGGATTTCTATTTTGTTGAACTTGTTTTGTATGTTTTATTTGTTACTTTGTTAACTTTCGGTTGGAACTTGAATGTTAAAACTTGAATGAATTATTACTTTTATTTTAAATTCTAACACAAAACCGAGCAAAACCGAGCGAAACCGAGCGCTCGGTTTAAAGCCGAACCGAGTTCGAGCATGAAGTTTGCGCTCGAATTTGTAAATCCGAACCGAACCGAGCCGCTCGGTTTGAAACCGAACCGAGTTCGAGCGGAGCTGCGTTCGGTTCGGTTCGGTTCGTGAACAGCCCTATGCTAAAGAAGATTCTTTCTTCCCGTGGGTGTTTGAGATTGCTTATTAAAAGCTACTTTTGACTTTTGAATAAGAAAAATAAGTAAAAAGATGTAATAGCTGTTTGGCAACATCTGATTGAATAGGTGTTGAACCAGTAAAAGATCTGAACCAGTAAGCAATGGTTTCGAAACCGGACTGGACCGGCCGGTCCGACCGGGAACCGGTGATGTTGCCGGTTCGGTTCGCTGTATTCAGGTTGTTTTCAGAAAAACCAGCCAGTTCGCGCGGTTGACCGGTCCGGCCAGAACCGGCGAACCAGTGGTTGAACCGGGTTTTATGAAAAAAATAGTTTTATGCTTTATTTTAATAGAAAAATAAAAAATATTTTTTATATGCATTGATCAAATGATGTATAATGGATGTTCAATTAGTAATTTTAGTTTATCGTGTTATATTTTTTGTTAATTCTACTAATTTTAAGTGAAGAAATCAATGAAGAGGATGATTATATTACAATTGATGATGATGGTGATGATGAAGAATTGGATAATCTTTAAACAATAGATGGTGATATAGCGATGGTGATGATATAAAAACTTGATGCTGATAGTTTTATAAAAACTTGTAGTTTTATAAATATTTGGAATTTTTTATATTTTTTAAATATTTATGACGTCATCCGGTTCGTAATCCGGTCCGACCGGTCCGACCAATGAACCTATAGGTCGTCCGGTTTGTTTTCCGGTCTGGTTTTAAAAACATTGCCAGTAAGATGTCTGAACCAGTAAGTGATATGAACGAGTAATTGTGTTTGGTTGTAAAAAAAATTAATAAAATTAAAATTTTTAATTTTTAAAAAACAACTTTTCAAAAGAAAAAAATAAGCAATACCAAACATAACCTCAGAACAACTCTTTTCATCAACAACTCTTTTCATCTACTGCAAGCCACTCCATCAGGGTTTTATTTCTTTTGTATTTGTAAAAGCAAAAGATCATGTTTTTGAAAAATTGTAAGTTGTAACTAGTACTATAAACTTACTTTACTATTAAAATTATCATGTTTTTCTTTTTAAAAGGTCTTTAAAACCACTATTAAAATCATATATCCTGAATTTATCGCTCTAGCCTAACTCACAAAAAAAACACAACCTAAAAAAAATCTAATAAAAATAAATACTCTCAAACATCCATTTAAAAGATCTAGATGGGGTGCTTTTTGCTCCTGTTTTTTTCCGTGCCATTCAATGCTATAAGCTGATAGTCGAGTGGCTTTATGCTCATATCCCGAGGATAGAATGTTTCATTCAAACAGTCCTCGACCTTGCGCCAAACAGTCAATTTATACAGATTCCTAATAATAGACTATCATAAGAAAGATATGACAGAAGCATCACTCTCTCTGTTGGATGCCCGATGTTTTTGGGATTTTAAAAAAAACTTATTGACTTTTTCAATAAGTTAATAAGTTAGTATGAATTAACTTATTAACTTGATCTCTTATAACAACCACTTTGCTAAGCACTATAAAATGACTTTAAAACTTTTTAAAAATTAAAATTTAATAAAAATAAACACTCCCAAACATCACTTAAAAAATAAATTCGTGCTTTATTAGCTTACAGCTGTTTATAATTCATTTTTGTTAAAAAAACACCTTCTAAATTCCTAAAACTTATCAAAACTTCCGATTTAATTAAAAATTTCAACTGTAGTCACCGATAGACGCAACCTGCTAACGAATCTGAAACATATTGCCTGGAAAGTGACACGATTATTTTTCTATTCGAGAAGATACCATCAAAAAGGTCAAAATTAAACGACCAATTTCATCATACGATCAATATCTTCTCATCCAAAAATCAAACACAAAAAACACGACTGAATATATACGAAGTTCGGTAAGCAGATTTATCGACTGAAATGAACGACAACCGGCCAGTAAAACTTCGAGATTGATATAGCTACAGCCGATTTGGCAATCAAAAGTAAGGTATCAATCCACCTTACTCTTGGTACAATGCAGCAATTGTTGTTCAATGCTAATCAAAAACATAAAAACAAAAGAAAATTACTGCAACGATGTCGGATAAATAAAGAAGCATGTGCAGGTGGGTAGTTGCTGTATGCCGTCGAACAAAAGAACTCAAGGAGCATTTTCGCATTCTTCTCTTCACTCTTTTATAGATGATGTTTTCACAAACCCTAAGCCCAACTCGGTTTCATGGACCTTTGAAATGGGCTCCCGCTTTAACATAGCCTGTGGACTTTTAAAACGTTAAGAGTTGCCTTGAGTTTTGTTAAAAGCTAGTATTAAGATTTAAGCCCCCGCGCGGGGGTGTAAAACCGTATCAAGCGGTATCAATAACATACCACTGTTAGTGACCACCAATACGACAAAGGTTGTATTAAAAAAATAAAAAAACGGAAAAATTAAAAACGAACAAAAAGTAGACGTAAAAACGTTAAAACACGCTGGCGAAACATAAAAGATCTAGAACAATAGGTAAGTTGATCTAGGACCAGCACGTGCGATGAGCCAGTTAAATTGGGAAAAATGATCGTAAAAACATTGAACCACACATGCACGTTTCAGCGTGTTAACTCGTAAATTTTTGACTGAAAGACGAAAATGTTTAAATATGAAATGCAGGAGACCAAAATTAAAAGTAAAAAAAATTGAGACTAAATGATAAAGATATAAAAAGTATTGGATTAAATAAAAATAATAAAAGATTAAAAATAAAGTGAATACAACTCACTAAGCACATGATACAAACATTGATACAAAACCAAGTTGATAATTAGTATTATATAAATAACCATTTTTCTTCAAAAAATTAAAAATATCAATTTACTTCCAAAAGTTTCATAAGTTGATTCAATTTTAATTCAAAAAGCTTCATTATTATTTTAATTTCATCCAAAATAATGAAATTTTGGAGTGAAATTGAAACAACAATTAAAGGTTTGGAGATAAATTAATGTTTTAATCTTCTGTAGAAAATAGTTACTTTAGTCAAAGTTGATGGCTCTAGTCTCGTAAGATACTCGGAACTACCTGATGGCTCTAGTCTCGTTGATGGCTCTAGTCTCGTTGATGGCTCTAGTCTCGTAAGATACTCAGAACTACCTGATGGCTCTTGTCTCGTTGATGGCTCTAGTCTCGTAAGATACTCAGAACTTGGCATTTATCCTTTTACTTTTGTCTTGAAGACTAGAGCTAGATGAAAAAAAGAGCAAAGTTGGGTAACGGGACTAAATGATTAATTTTTGACACACTAAAATTGGTATGAAAGGATTAATCCTAAATTGGGTTCACATGTGAAAAGAGGCTGGAAAGCAAGAATTAAGGGGATGCGTCGAGATTTTTTTGATTATGGCAGCCACAATTCAAGAGTGTTTTATAGTTTGTATTAGTGTATTACGAATATGTTATTTAATGTTTAAACTGAATATGTTTTTCTTTATTAAGTTGGTAGTTTTAAATTTTTAATTAGTATTTGAGTAGGTTTAGGAACTTGAAGAACAAGTTTTTTCTAGTATAAAGGTGTCTGTCATTGTTTACCAAATGTTTTGTGGATTGTTAATAAAAATTTCTCGTAATTTGTCGATTGCTAACATGGTAGGGGTTGGGTTGATCTGAAACATTTTTTATGCGTAAAAAGGCAATTATTTAATAAATAAGTAGTTGATCTCACAAAATGTAAGGTTTATATATATAGGTTGATACGACCAAAGCAAACAAATAGCTTCTTGCATGCATGCACCAAGTACCAAGTATAACTGTTACGAAAGTTTTATACTTTGCATGAGAATTATGCTAAGTATAAAATCTTCTGAAGCTAAAGTTTCTGCGGAAGTTTTATACTCTGCACAAGAAATATTCCAAGTATAAAGTCTTCTGAAGTCAAAAACCAAATTTTCCGAAGCCAAAGATGAAGTCTTTCGAAACAAAATGAAGTGAATATTGATTTCTTTCGAATACTTAAAAGAACATGCTATTCTCTGATTTACTTTTACATAAAGCTGACCAAATTTCCGCTACAACTCTAAAGACTCGCCAACTTGCATAATTTAGTGAAAAGGTCCATGCTTTTGCATAATTTGGTGAAAAGGTATTTGTCTACAACTTTCTACTTTATGTACTTTTATCATTTCTGTATTATATTAGGATGTGAGCTATGACATGTCATAATCACTAGTCAAAAGCCAATCTGTCTTTTGACTCTACATTGATTTTATTGTCTTTCAATGATTCAACTGGCTTTCCAAGAATGGCCGATTATAGGATGTAGTATAAAGTATCTCAATGTCTTGTAACTTATCTTTCATGAATTGTAACTCTTGTAATAGAACTTGAGACTAATATATATCATCCTTGAAAACCTTATATATATTGTTATTAAGTTCTGTCTCTTCACTTACTTGTGTTTTTTGCATCTTACTCTTACACCCTGGTTTTCTATTTGATCTGTTAAGTGCTTTAACACTCTCCTCATTATGAGACTGATTGTATTGACCATCCATTAATCGGTCCTGCAATTGGAATCAGAGCATTCCGGACTCTTGATTGTAAGATCTCACAATTTTAAATATTCTCAGTTCTCACAAAACACTTAACATCTCAAATGACAGCATCCAAGGCTGATATGAAATCCGGTATCATGGTAAAGTCCCCACTGACCACTCCTAATAATTTTGATACTTTGGTGCATAAGAATGGAAGGCTTCATCAAGTAACAAGACATCAGGATGTGGGAGTCTGTTACTGAAGGACTTTACATTCCATGCACCTCTTCAGCTGCTGCTGGAGGTGTCATGATTTCAAAGGAGGTGACTGACTATTCTGAAGAAAATAAAAAAAGAATAGATATAGATCAGAAAGCCATGACTGCCTTCCAAACTATTCTTTCAAATGCCATATACAGAAGCTTCAAGAAGTGCAAAACTGTCAAGCAGCTCTGAGATGCAATGAAGTTGATGTATGAAGATTCTTCTGATGCAAAAGAAAACAAGAAAGACCTTCTGAAGCAGCAGTTTGAGAATTTCATCTTTAAAGTAGGTGAAACCATGACTCAACAATACTTCAAATATGTTAAGATTATGGACACTCTGATGGATATTGAAGTGAAACTGGAGAATAAGGATATTGTAAGAAAGTTCATGTCATCTCTTCCTAAATAATAGACACGCTATTTTTTGGTTATTAAGAGGACTAAAAATCTCAAGACTCTCACTCTCACTGAGTTATATGGCATACTCAGTGGTTACTAGATGGAAATGAACATGCAAAATCCATATGACAACTCTAACAATCAACAGAGTTCTGCCCTTCATGTAGTTAAAAGGGATTGTGGAGAATCACAACATCATTTCATCTCTTACCCTGACAACTCATCCAAGGGCCCTTTCATCACCTTTTCTGAAATATCAAAGGAGAGCTACATCTAAAGAAGTCCATTTGAAGAGACAAGCTCATCACATGCTTTTGTGTCACATGATGAAAGCACAGGCAACTTCTCTTCATCCTTGAAGACTTGGACTGTATCCATATAGATGATCTGGAGTACATGGAGATAGTTCAACAAACGGATCTTCTCACTCACAGAGCCAAGAAGTTTTACAAGAGGACAGGAAGAAAGTTTCCTACTAATGTATCCAAAGGAAAGTTTGGACTGGATAAAAACAAAGTAAAGTTTCCTACCTATGTACCTTTAGGGGCAGTTTTAGATCGCCTCTTATAGGCTTCTCAAAATTTAAATTGGGAGAAACCACCCCTTGTGTTACCTTTAGGGCAGGTATTATGACTGCCCCTTATGTTATCTTTAGGGGTGATTTTGGATCGCCCCTTATAGCTTTCTTAAAATTTAAATAAGTGCAAATTGGGTGAAACTGCCCTTTATATTTAATTGGACCGCCCCTTATAGCTTTTTCAAATTTTAAAAACACCACAAAACCCGACGGCCTAATATCCTTCACCACATCTTCAGTAACTTCTCATTTCTCTCACACCCCTTCATTCTTCACAGGATCCCTCTTTAGTGGCGAAGAATTTGTTGATTTTAAGATGTTAAGTTGTTTGATGTGATTTACGGGACCTAACTTTTATTGATTTTATAGATCTATAATGAAAAATTGTTGTATGATGAAATCGTATTTTAGCGAGTTGGGTTTTTAAGATTCTTATGTGGGGGGTTTTGCTTTTGGGTGAATATTTTAGGTGTAATTGGGGATAAAGAGTTGATGGCTGATCAAGTGATGGAGGGTAATCAAGCAGTTGTTCTCTCAAAACACCCATCCGGAATAGTTCATACTTTTCGGCATGTTCTTTTATAATTCGTCTGATGCGTGTTTGTATTATTATCACTACTGTAATTATCATGTGTCTTTATTATTAGGTAATTTAGTTTGTAGTTGGTGTGTGTCCTTGGGCTTATGTGCGTAATGCATATAATCTTGTAAATATTGAATTTATTTTGTATACATGTATGTCTATGTGTGTATATATATATACGTGCTTTTTGTCTAGATATCGTACACTGAATTGATTTTGAACGTCTGATACACAATTTATGATACTTTAATATATGAAACATTTGATACACAATGTGATAATTTTTGGTTGAGTAAGCGGTTTGTACACGGAATTATTTCTGGATATTAAATAATAAAAATATATTTTTTCCTATCATTTAAACATAAGAGGCAAGTTTCATAGCCGCCCATTTTGATGTACATAGGAGGGTTTCAGAAACCGCCCCGTATTGATGTACATAAGGAGGGTTTAAAAACTGCCCCTGCAACCGTCCCATATGATAAAATATCATAAGATACGTAGCCATATGGGGCGGACTAAAAACCGCCCCTTATGGCCATTTTACCCGTCTCATTTTCTTCTTTTTATACTAGTGATATCAACTGTTTTCTGTGTCGATAAAACAGACTTGATCGTAAAAGGTCCCATATGATTCAATCTGGGAGGAACGTGACATGTTCTCTGGCAAGGTTATTATTACTCTAGGAACATTAACATCTCTAAGAAGTTTACAACTAATCACCTGTTGCTTCTTTACTTTCTCTTGGTCCTTTTATCACGCTATAGAGCCGGCCTAACTGGACTGTCAAGCACATTAAAGTAGCCGAAATGCAAGGTTACAGAGAACAACTGCAAACGACGCCACACCATGATGAAAGTGTAGTCAAACAACTGCAAACGACGCCACATCATGATGAAAGTGTAGTCAAGAAATACTTGATCGAAGAAAACCATTGATGATTTCTCATATATTATGACCAACCATCGCAGTATACTCATCATGCTGGATGATATCCCAGAACAACAACTTGATGCTCCGGATGATGTGGTTGACATGAATCTGTCTAGTCCAGTAATTTCTTCAAACTCCTTCAAATTTGAACACCATCCAGGTTTCGAACCACCATACGCCGCATATACAAGTAATCCATACGGGCTAGGTGTTGGGTTTGGGCACCCTCAACCTAGTCATTATTCTAGCTATGATAACCCTAACCATGGTTGCCCTGGTAGCACTAGCAACTACGGTCATCCTAACTATGGTCAACCTAACTACAGTCAACCAGATTTTACAAGTTAGGAGTACATTTGGCCACCAGGTGCCACTCCTCCTTATCATAGGTACAATTAGAAATTTTTCTATCATAGGTTATCTTAACATGTTAAAATGCTCATTCTGTATGAATGCAATATAACTATTTAACAGGGGACTGAAATTATATTCATAGCTGATTTTAAATGTAAAAACTGGAACTTTAGCTGCATTTCACACTTCCTACCTCTAGTCCAACACTTTTTTTCTTCTTCAATGAAGCACCCCATTCTCTCCCAGGAACACAAAAAACGACTCACGGGGATCTTGCTTGCCCTCAGCGAAGCATAAGACAACACATTCACGTATACAAACCTTACATCGCATGCCTCAACTAGTGACGCTTAGTTTACTTGTGTTTAGTCGCCTTAATCTCTGGTCAAGTTCCGCCATTACCACCGTTTCTTGCTTCTTCCTTTGCTTCGATAAATTGGTTGTCATAAAGCCAATATTTTCAAAGGCAACCTGCAACCAGTAATGAATGAAGGTCAACATGTAGAATGAACAAAGGTGTATAACTTTATATATAGGGTGTTGACTTACGGTTAACAAGTCATCGGGATCGAATAAATGATGTGTGGTATTCTGTATTATCTTGATTACATCCCCAACATGATGTGTCATCAACAACTCTTCTTCCTTCATCTGTGACACCAACATTAATCAGTTAAACCTTGAAAATAAACGCAGGAAAACAAGCGTATAGTCCTTACCTTGAAAACAGCCAAAGCTACATTAAACAAGACTTGTGCCCCTTCATAGAAGAGAACATCCCACACTCTCATAGTCGTCTGCAAAAGGATCAGACGTTGTACACTATTAAAAAAAAAAGGATTGGTATTACGCTACAGTAAAGACAAACGGGATTATTAGTAAATGTTAACCTCTGAAGGTAAGCTCTTTGAAAATAGGCAAAGAAACCACTCAGTAGCTACAAGGGAAACATCAAACCCGAGAGCTTCTAAATGAGCAGATAACCTGCAATGTTTCAAAACCATAACTGTAAAAGTGCACCTGCACATCATGACTCATACTTACGTAATTGGGTTGATTTGGATAACTTTTGTCAACTAAACGGGCTGTTTTACAATGGGTCAAAATGAGTCCCTTCTATAAACTAGCTACCATAGAGCTAACACCACACACTGCCAATGTCTGTCACAACCACCTACAGGTTGCCATAGACACGACAACCACCTTCACCAAACCTAGGTTGACCTGAAGCTGATTTGACCTATTAGCTGACCCGACCCGACCCGACCCAAAAGCATGAAAGAATCTATGATCATGAATACATGATAGAACCAAGAGTATATATGTACCCTGGGCATTTCTTGGTCAGCAAATCTTTGAACACTCTTTGGTCCACATGACATCCTGATAAATTATCCGTGTAACAATCATTGACCAATACATTTTCTAGGAGAACTGCTAACATCCAGAAAGCTTCTTCTTCAGTTTTCATCACAAGTAACAACAATGCCGCCACGTAATTTAAACCCTGTATACAATAATCTATATGCATCTAAAATTGAAAAAAAAAAAACTAAATTCATGGTGAAACATATAGAAAAGTGTTAGGTATCAAATAGTAGAAGGATTAGTTTGTAATAATTGAATAGTATAGGGTGTCTTTAGTTAGTTGTGGTTGTACTTAAACAGAAAAATAAATCAAAAAGGCATCGATGAATTGAGAATATCTCCTCCTCTCTTTAGTTTCTTCTTCTCTTTATCGATCTTTGCTTGATTACTGATTGTATCATAACAATGGTATCAGAGCAGTACATCCTTTTGACTGTGGGTTAAGATTAGGGCAACAAAGGTTACTGACATCAACGATCGAAGGAAAGAATCAGATGTTCTTGAGGAATTTCAGCAAACAACTTCTACAGGCAGCAAAAATCGAATTAGGGCAACAGTTCGATCAAGTTCTTTTGGAGGATTTCAGCAAGCAATTTCTACAGTAGAACTACAGTAGTATAACAATGGTGTTCTTGTGTTCATGTGGGGGTTTGATATGGGAGAACAGGGTGCACATGTGTGGAACAAGTAGGTGTTCTTGTGGGGGGTTGCAATTTGAAGGTAGGGGTCATTTTTGTGGTTACAAACCAGATTATTCAAAACCACCAACCAATTATGAACTTTGGAGGGGGTTAAGAAGTTATGATGAATGGATGGGATCACCGAAATGGGGAAAACAAAGTCCTAGCTTATTCAAAACCAAAAATCAAGAAACAGGAGTTCTAAACACTGCATCATCTATGGAAAAAATCAAGAACTTCCAACAGACAGGTTCATTTCAAGATTACTGTAATTCATTTGATCTTCTACTTAAGAAAGTAATTCTAAGTGAGTATTATGCTACGAATTTATTCGTGGGGGGTCTCAAATCTGAAATTAGGGGTTGGGTTAAGTTCTTGAGACCAAAAACACTCCAAGAAGCTTATGAAGGGGCAAAGAAACAAGATAATTTTCTTACCATTTTATGTGACAATAAAGAACTCAAGGAGGTAGATCACTTTTTTAGTGCGAATCATGATGAAAATTTTAGTGAAAATGAGTATCAAACCATTGATGAATCTGCAAATAGGGTTGCAATTCAAGAAACCATTTGTCAAGATACATGTGATAGTGACTATTCAAAAGACAATGAGCATGAAATGGGTTCTTTAAGTCAAAATGTCACATTTGAACATGAACTGGTTCAGATAATTCAAAACAACATGTTTCAAAAGGAAATTGTTTCATTTAATCAAGATATGAAAGATAAATTTGAAAGGGTTGATCAAGCAACAGGGAAGAAGGAATTTGTGCCTGTATTTCAGCTTATGTCATACATGGATCAAGAAAAAGTAGAAATGAATTCAACAAAGGAATGTGGTTCAAAAAAGAATAAAGAATTGAATTGGATGGATATATGTACGAGACACTTTGATTCTAGTGGAGTTCATGAGAGTGGAGAACTTAACAAATTGATGTGTAAATTCATAAAAGAATTTGCAAAGAGATGTTTAATCAAGTGGAAATATAAACAATTGATTTCCATTATGATTTGGGATGGGTATGAAATTAGTGTTCAAAATACAATGGGGCACTTGTGGCACAAATGGAAATCCAAATGGAAATCCAAATGGTAGTGGCTCAAAATTAGTTTCAAAGCTGCAAGGTGACTTAAAAGGCAAGATCACTCGATGAACCAAGATGTTGGAATATACTAGGTTTGTAGTTACAAGGAGCTACAAGGGTGTAACATAACGCAATGGGTTTGTAGTTACAAGGAGCTACAAGGGTGTAGCCTACTGCAATCATATTTTTTTTCTCTAATGCAGTTGGTTGGTGCTAAAGTCCATACTAACAACGGTTCAAATTGTGCGCTAAAGAATGCTTAACTGCTGCAGAAATTGGGTTTCACTTGGATGTTACCACTATGTTGATTTTGATTAGAATTCTTTTTTCCTGATTTTTGGGGACAAAAATCTTTTGAGGGAGGAGTAATGTTAGGTATCAAATAGTAGAAGGATTAGTTTGTAATAATTGAATAGTATAGGGTGTCTTTAGTTAGTTGTGGTTGTACTTAAACAGAAAGAATGAATCAAAAGGCATCGATGAATTGAGAATATCTCCTCCTCTCTTTAGTTTCTTCTTCTCTTTATCGATCTTTGCTTGATTACCGATTGTATCATAACAAAAAGCTTGCCAACCCAACAAATAATGAATAATCAAGTACCCAACAGATATAAAACCAGGTCATCAAATACTCTATTTGTGTCATAAAAAACAAACCAACCTGACAATAACCAACGTCAGAATCGCGGAAAGAGTACCCTACAAGAACACGTCTCACCGCAGCATGGCCCTCAGGGTGTCCAACCACGGATGACCAGGGAACGTTCGCGGTAGGTCCTGCTCACATTAACATTGAAAATCACAATTCAGTATTCACCATTTGCATCAAACATCAACAACATAACACACCCAAAAGGCCAAAATTCAAACAAAATGCCAAAAATCAACAAACTAACATGATCAATCTGCTTTGTGGCAGGGGTGACCTTATCTTGAACAGCAAATGTTAAATCATCATAATAACTATCAGGCACTGTAGATTTCTTCTTAGCAGCCCCAGATAAAGAAAACCACACTTTAGGCCTCAAAGCTGGAGGGATACCCTTCCTAATTAGCTTCTTTAGGGCCATTGCATTCACCATCAAAGAAAAACTAAGGGATGATTTAGAAGATGCATAAGTCTGCAAATACCAATCTACCCCTTTGCTTGCTTCCATTGCCCACCAAACCCTATCTTGTTCCTTCATCTTTTCCCTCACATCATTTAATATGTTAACATCATCAACATTACCTTCTACCATAAACCCATAAGGATCTTGAAACTTTACAACAATATTTGCCCTTCTGGCATGAATACTTGGCCTCAAAACTTGTGTTTCTTGATGGATTCCCAAGGGTAAATCCGTCTTTCTTTGAGTTTTGTGCATCTTTTGAGTGCCAATCGAAGATGGATTGATGGGTGTCGTTGAAAATTTATAAAAAAAAAGTGGAAGAAACCGTGAACTTGTGATCAAATCTTGAAGATCAAGAAACTGGTTTGTGGGTTCCTTGAAGAAGAAGAAACAAGAACAAAATGGGTTGGGTATATATACACGAAAGAATTTCAAGAAAGTTGAAGGGTGAGAATGGTGAAATTGAATTCGACAAATTTGAAGGTTTCTCCAAATGGGTGTTTGAGAAAATTGAATTTGAAACCATCAAAAGATGATGTAACGTTAGATAGTGGCAAACATGAACAAGAAACAAAAAGGTTGGATTTCTTGAATTTTTAATGAAGTAATAAAATGTTGAACATATATTGTATATTAGATTTACAAATTTAGATATGGAAATAGTCGTGAATATTGAATAATGGGTCTGCTGCCGTTTCTCATGATCTCCGATGGGTGAGAGCCGGCGTTTTATCACATAACAAATTACGATATATGCTAAAGTTGCTAATATGTATTTTAATATGATTACGTATTTAAGCAGAAAACCATATAAACTGTTGTAAGTATTGTTTTGTTTGTGATAAAAAACAGAGAAAATTGCAAAAATAGTCCATGTGGTTTGATCAAATTGTAAGTTTGGTTCCCCGATTTTAAAAATTGCAAATTTAGTCCAAACATTTGAAAGTTTGTTGCAAATTTAGTCCCCACCGTTAGTGTCCGTTAGTTTTTAACGATATGGGGACTAAATATGCAATATGATCAAACCATAGGTACTAATTGTGCAATTTACTCTAAAAATTAAAAAAATTGAAAATCAAATAAAATTTAAAAGAAATAAAAATCAAACATAAGAAATTCAAATAAACATCAATAATAAAATTCAATAATTTTTAAAAAATAAAATAAAGGTTAAAAAATAAAATCAAATTCAAAACTAAATAAAAGTAAAAATAAAACGCATGTAAAAAGAGAAAGCGAGAAGTATTGAAAAAATATATGCAATTAAAGTAAAAAAATTAAATAAAATCAAACAAAAACTAAAAATACAACTGAATAAACATTTATAAAATGTAAAATAAATATTGAAAAAATCATGTTGAAGATAAAAAAGTAAAAAAAACAATTCGATTTCATTTTTCGTTTTCTAGATTTATACTTTCACAAGGTTTTTGGATTGTTCGATTTAAACATGACATATGAATTTCGTAAAAAATATTTATAAAAAATAAAAATTCAAGCATACTTCTCATTTTATTTTTTATAATTATTTTTTACGAAGTTCATATGTTATGTTTAAATCGAAAAATCCAAAAACCTTGTGAAAGTATAAATCCGAAAAACGAAAAATGAAATCGAATCGTTTTTTTATTTTTTTTTAACTTCAACATGATTTTTCAATATTTATTTTGAATTCTATAAATGTTTATCTGGTTGTATTTTTAATTTTTGTTTGATTTTATTTAATTTTTTACTTTAATCGCATATATTTTTCAATACTTCTTGCTTTCTCTTTTTACATGCGTTTTATTTTTACTTTTACTTAGTTTTGAATTTGATTTGATTTTTTAACCTTTATTTTATTTTTTTAAAAATTATTGAATTTTATTATTGATGTTTATGTGAATTTCTTATGTTTGATTTTTATTTCTTTTAAATTTTATTTGATTTTCAATTTTTTTAATTTTTAGAACACATTGCACAATTAGTCCCTAGGGTTTGATCATATTGCATATTTAGTCCCCATATCGTTAAAAACTAACGGACACTAACGGTGTGGACTAAATTTGCAACAAACTTTTAAATGTTTGGACTAAATTTGTAATTTTTAAAATCTGGGGACCAAACTTGCAATTTGATCAAACCACAGGGACTATTTTTGCAAATTTCTCTAAAAAACACTAATAAGTTGCTAGTTGAGGAGTACCGATAGCCCATACATACATACTCTTTTTAACTCTCAACCGTTACCTTATTTCTCTTCTCTCTCCGGTCGAAAGAACAACTCTTTGTAAAATTTCTAGCAATATGTTTTACAGTTACTTCTGGGTGATATTTTCGGGTCAAATCTTTTTAAGCATAAAAAATATTACATAAATGCTAACAAGGAAAAATACGATACATGTGTTTATAGAAAGAATACAATGATGCATATGTATTTGTAGATATAACAAAGAATATAATGAAATGTCTATTGCATACATCTGAATGTTTGTTAACTACCGTATTGAAAATGTTAAAATAATAAAGATGATTCATGATCATATATTACACATATACTTACATTGAAAAAATAGCATAAATTATAAAGGTTAAATTGTTAGTTCAGTTTATACTAACGGTTAATTCTAAGTTTCAAACTGAGTCAAACTGTGAAACAAATTGTTTGGATTTCAAATATCAGATTTGCTTCGGTTCAAATGATTTTGTAAGTTAAATCATTTTCTAATATATACAACTAGTTATTTTTAATACGAAATATTTTAAAACCGCTCTTTTTATTAATAATATTTTATAAAAAATGACATTTTTCAAAAATATTTTCGTTCAAAACGACATGTTTAAAAATGATTTTTGTAAGAATGAAAGTTAAAACAAATAATATGATTGTTTTATTACTTAAATCGTTTGATAATTTCTAAACCTTCAGTAATGCCCATTTAATCAGGGGCAAAGTAGTCTTAATTTTTGATACAGTAGTTTAAAGTTTATATACATACATATGTACGTACGTACGTACATACATACATATACATACACATTTATATACACACATATATATACATATATATAATATATTAAGTTCGCTTCTTGTAAAAATTTACTCTCGCCGTCCGCCTTCTATAAACTAGTTCAACCTCCACCACTGCATTTAATATTTTCTTGATATAACGCGTCAAATACACGAAGTTCCAGTCTAGTAACTATTATATAACGCATTGAGATTATATATCTTTTCTATGTTCTTTCGAACTAACAAAACCGAACTACTAAAACCTCAAACAGTAAAACAACAGACGATAATCTGATACCTTCAACTCAATCGGTATGATTTGTTGTTTTTTAAAAATGTAGTTAACCCCTCGAAAAACCAGTAGATTCAGAATGAGAATACCCCGGAAATAAGATCTCGAAGACAGAGAATATTCTATAGGGTGTTTCTTTCCCAGGTCGTGCAACACACCACAAAAATTGTGACCTCATATTGAAAATTTCTTTTGTTGAGTAATATAGTTGTTTCTGACTTTTTCTGTTTATTTAGTACATTATATATATAAGCATGGGAAAATTTAGGTAACCTGTTCTGTAATTTATATATATTTTAAAGATATTAAATATTTGTCATAAGACACAATCTAAGCCATGTTTTGCAAATGCGTCACATTCTTGTTTACTCCTATTAAAAAGTCAAAAAAATAAAATACACATCACACACACTTTTTCTAAAATCATCAAGATTTTTCTAAAATCAAGATAAACAATATATATCTTTCAATAAACTAAAACTACATCATTTTATTAAAGAATATGCTCTTTAAAAAACAAAAATTCTAAAGACTATGAAAATTTCCTAATAAATAAAGATATTTTTAAATATGAAACATTTTAAATATTTATTTTAAATTAATTTTTTTTTAAAACAAGAATTAAAAAGGAAAATAAGAAATAATTAAAACTGAAATTTTAACATAGCAACCAAGAGGCCTAGATGAAAGAAAATGAGTTACATAATCTATTTTAGTAAAAGAAATTCTTAATCAAGTTTTACCATAGCTTCATTATTAACTAATATCATAAGAGATCTAAATATCATTTTGTTAATTATTAATTGTTTCTAGACATTGGCTGCACTTAAAGAGAGGGGATCATATATATTAATGGAGGAACAATATGTCTTGAAAAAGGTATGTTGAAGTACATCGTTTTGGTATCTGCAAGCATACCGAAATATGATGACCACAGGGAAAGACATAACGGGAATGAAAGTGGTTAAACTCAAATATGTCTTATGCATTAGTAGCATTAGAGTGAATGCGATAAGTTAGTGGCCAAGAATCATAGTTGATAAAATATTTGATGCTAACTTTTGTGTTTTTTAGCAGGGAAGCTTTAAGATTTGTATACTATGGACTTTCAATCACATCCATGAAATGAGACATCCAGAAAAAACAACAATCATCATTAAAGGTAATGTCAATTATGTTTTGATATCAAAATCAAATATGAGTAATAGTTGATTTTCTACTCTTCTGTACCATTTAGGCTTCAACAGTCTTTATTAGACCCCATTAGATCTAACCCTGTACATATTGCAATAGGATCTTCTAAAGTGAATAATATTACATTTTAATAATCACTTTGATGTAGTGGTAGGTTAATTAAACCAAATCTTTTAATTGATCTGCAAGCAATATATTAGATCGTTTTTCTTACTTTTTTTTATATAATAGATAATGAATTAGCATATTTAGAGCGCATCCATTTATTTCTTGAAATACTTGATCACTTCTTTAGTAATTTGTGTGAAATCTTTTTGGTCTTTAACTTTCATAAGGTGCACAAAGTTCATACGTCTGATATTTTTTGTTTGGTACTTTTGTTAAGTTTCTTTTTTTCGTGGCTTATAATTGTGTTTCTACGAAGCTTTTGTTTCTTTTATCTACTTTCATATTTCATGCTCCATCCTATGAGAACTGTAATTCTTTTACCATCTTAAACTAATGTAGGTCGGTACTTTTAGCAGTTAATGCTTTTATTGTTTTATTTTACTTAAAAGATAGAGCACAACACGAGGACTAACTCACACTCAAAGAAAAGCATAAAGGAACTAACAACCATCATACACTACTAGAAAAACTGCAATAGATGACGCGCAATGCGCGTCATCTATGGGGTCAAATGACGCGCAAATGCGTGTCAAGGAAGGGGTAGTCATAAATGAAAGATGACACGCATCCGCGCGTCATCTCTTTATGACACGCGAAAGATGACGCGCATTTTATGACGGGCAATAGATGACATGTATATCGTATCAAGGAAGAGGTAGTCATAAATGAAAAGATGACGAGCATGCGCGCATCATCTTTGTGAATTTTATGACGCGTTACCAATGATACGCAATGCGCGTCGTAAATTTATCTGCTTTATAAAATATATATTTTTGATTATAAATTTACCTGCTCTTTTTATAAAATTACAAATCAATAATTGTCGAATAACAACAAGATCAAAATTTATTAATTAAATACTAACCAAAAGTATTAAATTGTTTCAACTTCACTTACACATACATAATATTCTAAGTTCATTGTCTAATGTAACCCGACCTAAACATAAATAAAACTTGTAACATAACACGACCACTCTTCCCGAATAGCATCCAAATCAGCATCACTGTATTCAGCTCTACCTCCTCCAACCTAAGAAAAAACCAATATCACCTGATTAAACTTGTGTATTTGGACCATTCAAATGAACTAACAACATCTATTTTAACAAAAATCATCCAAAATTCCAAATCCCACGTATATATTATACAAAACTCAACTCCTTAATCAGCAAATATATAGACAATGGCACATGATGGAAAAGATTTCATAGTTGTGACCTGGAACAATCTCTTATTCCACTCATAGTTGAACTGGCTTTAATCATACGGGGGAAGCAGTATTTGTAGATGACATTCCTTCACCTCTCAACTTCCTTGTAGATTAACTGATCGAATAGTTAGGTTGGCAGGATGTTTTGATACGTTACCCGTCTAACCCGTCCATTTTGCACCTTTAGCTGTGTAGATTAACTGAATATATTTAGATTATACACATCATATCCTAGGTGCCACAATAAGCAAAGGATTACTTCGTGGATCTGGAACCTTAGCAGGAGGCAGACTTGCAGGTTTGGTATCAATTTTGGCAAATGATTTGGGAAAGAATGGAAAGGCAGCAGTTATTGGCACTTTAATATTTATTTTTGGTAAGTACAAACGTATTAAGTGTTGGTAATTTTGGTAAGTATTGGCACTATAAGTCTACCACTCTAATTATAACAAAACTAATATTAAAAATAGTCTCATTTACAGGTCCTGTTTGATGAACTATGTTCAGCGAAGGGATTCACGTGTATTGCCACAATCACAACATCGACAAACAACGAATTGGATGTTATGCAGAATGAAAGCACACGGTGCAGGCATGTAGAATGAAGCCTAGATTCTATCTTTTCATTTTGTTGGGTTAAATGTAGTGGGTACAAAACGAAGTAGTTTCTTTCTAAAACTACAAGTTCACTTTGAAGTCTTTTGAGAACAATATGATTTTCTTCAGCAACTTTGTATTTTGATGTTTTCTAAAAAATAGATAAAGTTAATATTATTTCTCTAAAACGGTTGAAACATGTTGTTATTGGCACCCAATAAATTGTTTAGTTTTATTGTATGTGCTTACTACAAATTTATATGCTCATTTTTAGTGGGTTCATTAATTGTTGATATACACAATTTTATTTGATCCATTCACTGCAATTCAGTTTGTTGAGGGCAAAATTTTATTTGTTTCGATTACTGCATTTTTGCCTATTCATTGACTGCAATCTGGTCAAAATATTAGGTATATATGAATATAATAATATAGTTAATTATGACTTATGTAAATATTTTATTTAAGTATTTTATCAAAATTGTTTTCCTTATAATAGATAGATTTTAGCGATTAAATTTGACGTTTTCAAATCCGACTCTGCGTCACACGGTTTATAACAATTAATTTTTGATATTCTCATTACAACTTCAAATTAACTTATGTTTTCTTAACAAATTTGTTAACTCTTGCTTTTTTTTTTTCATTTTCTACCAATGTATTACACGGGTTTATAGGCTAGTATAAAAGTATACTCTCACCTCACACATCACCCATCAAATTAAACCTTCATTGTGGTGTAGCGGAGCTCCCTCATAACACCATGATGCTACCTAAGCCTCATGTGCTCACTTCCTTGTAACAAGTAATTTTAGGTGTTTATTAGCGAACGGTCAAAGAGAAATGCTCTAAATCTAAGACGGATTATGCGTTGTTTTAACATGGGCTTGGGTTTGAAAATAAATTTCATGAAAAGCACTCTGATCTTTCAGGGGTGGGGTCAATGGTAGCTAATTTAGACTCTTATTATATGGCTAATTAATATGCTTTAACGTCATACGGGAAAGCTTTCATTCACCAGCTATCTTAGTCTTCGTGTGGGCTCAAATACGGAAAGCTTCCATGCATACACCTATATATATCTTGGTGATGTGATAAACTCGATCTCAAGAACGCTAATTAAGAAGCTAGGGACTTTCATTGGAGCATAAATCACCTCAATGGAATCCTATCCCTACTTCATCACGCGGTTAGCTACGTCCAAGTGTCTAGTGGTCTCAATAATCTAATATATCTCATTTTCCTAACCTTCTTTGTGTGCAGTTAATTAAAATGGTCAAAATAAATGAGAAAAACCCTTTCCTATTTTTGGTTGAAAACTAGAGAAAAGATTAGGAATTTAGATTGAAACCTATGGTATATATAAATTTAAGTTTCAACTAGTTATAGTTCCTTTTGCTACCTTCTTGCTTGTTTATATATAATAAAATTTGACTACTAAAAAAAGTAATTCAGGCATTTGTTGATACTTATTTAATTATTATTAAACAACAACGTAACTCCTCATTGTGAGAGCTAGAGTTTACTCAAGCTATGGCTATCACGCATTAAGCACTATGTACTAATGTTTAATGTCTTATGGGGATTGTACGTTGTTTTTGTACTACTACTTCAACGTTGGGTACCATCAGCCAATGAACCAGTTGGTTCCTGTGGCTATATGCATGTATTATTCTCCCTTTAATTTGTGGTTCTTATCTTGGATTGTTGATGCTCTATTCTCTTGAAGCACTAGCTACTTTTGTTTAGCGTTTTTGGTGGTTCCTATTGTTTGGTTAGGCCTTCGTCTTCTCCGATGATTGTCGTCGACAACCCCCTTTTGTGAGGGAGTTTACTATAGTTATATGTACTACTCCTTAAGGAATTATATATGTACAGATCGATATGGTTCATGTTTGACCAATGGCTTGGCCACCGCCGCAACGGCTGTTTTGCCGTCGTCTCCTCCTCACCGGTGGTCGTCTTGACGAATCCAGTTTTACATACCAACTAAGGTTGCCCACCGACTTTCAGATCTAGTCATTGTGGTGGCCGGCCGCCGGTTTTCAGATATAGTCGTGATGGTGGCCGGCCTCCGACTTACAGATCTGGCCGTGGTGGTACGTGGAAGGCTTTTATTGATATGTTCGTGTATTGTTGTTGTCGATCACAGTGAGGCAACGCGTCCTTGATCGGCGAGTTTCATCTTGAACCTATTGGCTTATTGATATAGGCAATGATGATGAGAATAATGATATATTGGCGTGGTAAACTCTTAGTTTACAGCCACAATGAATAGTTTTTTTTTCTTAACTCTTGTATTTTTGTATTTTGTTCTAAAAAAAGTAAGCATATGGGTTAACATGAGGTGAATAAGGTGGATAAGTACATTTTTTTTATCGAGCGATAAATGATTGATAGTGATTGCGGTATTTAACCTTCTTTAATACGTTAAACTAACACTCGGGACCGCCACAACACGTGAACTTAATAACTAGTTGATTATAATTTGAAAATCTTAAATAAAATAAAACAAATCGATCAATGTCTTACAACATTAAAAACTTTTAACTTCCATTGATCAGGTAGTGATATGATAATAACACATACTTCATCTTACAAAAGATAGAAAGACAATAATTAAACATGTATCACAATACCATATTACATCAACACCACCTTAATTACTCCTACGTACCTACTAACTCCTTTTTATTTCACATGCATGCACATGACCTAATTAACTAATATCATCCTCACTCATGTCCACCCTCTTTTTGCTTCTTCTCCACCACACCACCACCACCACCCATCCCAGGGATACCACCACCACCACCACCCATCCCGGGGCCACCGCCGCCCCACCCCGGCATACCGCCACCGCCAGGTACACCGCCACCGATACCAGGGTCCATCCAGGGATGCCCACTCCACCACGCCCAAGCCACCCAGGACTACCACCACCACCCCATCCACCACCACTAACACCACCACCGCCTGGACCGCCACCCGGGCCTATGCCGCCCCATCCGCCACCCTCACCGCCACCGCCTCCCGGACCGCCACCGTATCCGCCACCTGCACCCCTCCCCTGTTCCCTATCCCCCCTCCCCTACCCATCCCCCACCCTGCACCAAACCCTGCAACACCTATTTGCTTTGCTTTCATAGCTTCACCACTCTCTGCAAACATTCACAAACACATATATGCAACAAAATTAACACATTTTCATTAATTCAATCAAAAGATTAATTTCCATTTAATTACTTTTTAAAGAACGGATATAGTTACATGATTGAAAAACATACTTTTAGAGGTATCAAGATTATCAGTTTCTTTATTCGGGGTATCAGAAGAAACAAGAACAGCTGCAAACAGAAGAGTGAAGACAACCAGCAGAAAGCCTTTGGATGACGCCATTGTTACCCAAGATCGAAGCTTTTTTGAATCTTGTTGATTGGATCCATTGATTTATACCAATTTGGTGTAAAAAAGCCAAAAATGGCATTGAAGACGCCATTAATGGAAGCTTCAGAAACAGTGATCTTGAGTGCAGGAATTAGGGTTTGACATTTGACGGAGTGTTCTATGTTGATACAAATGGCACACATGCATCCAATATCAACATCTGGCAGATAACGTGTCGTTGTAGATGATGATGGTAGCTTAATTGTATGTATACACACGGAGGTGTATATATATCTCTATATGCATGTATGAGAGATATATAGGTATGCATGCATAGTGAAGTGGTATAGCCATTAATGAGTGGAAGTAATAATGTATATCTGCAACATTTGATAATGATAAAAACATTAAAAGCTAGCTTTTGATGATATGATAGATCGATATATAGATGAAAGCACAAACTGTGTACGTGAATATTTGGTATTGTTTTGAAGCCGTTGTTTTGTAATATACTTGCATTTTAACTTTGCACAACTGCACAAGTTAATATAGTTGTTTGGGTTAAAAGCATATATATTTCCTCCTCTAAAAATCTTTAATGACATATATACCCAAGCAAAAAATTTAAATGCATATATTCCTTTACAAAACCTCATATTTGACAAATTTATCCATTTTCATTCAAAGTAGTTTATGTAATAACTAATTTGCCCTTATTTTTACTAAAACTTCATAATTGACAAATTTCCCTTACAAACCTTATTATTGGCAAATGAATTAAAAGCATATTTCCCCCCTCTAAAACTCTTTAATGGCATATATACCTATGTGTAAGTGTTTATTAATTTTTTTGGAAGGGTAATATTGTCATAATAATAAATTTGGTATATATGCAATTAAAGTTTTTGCTTGGGTATATATGCATTTAAGGGATATATTTCGTACTTTTTTCACTTTTTCATATTTAATTATCATAATAACATGATACACTTGATTGAGGATGTTGTATTGTTGTATATATAGGTTTAAATTTAATGACACAAAGGTAATTTGTTTGGCCTTTTGATAACTTTTAATAAGAAACTATTCGAAAGGGGACGACAGCCTTCGACGAATGATGGAGTTAATAGGAATATTAATCAGTGAGTTGTTTTAGGTTATATTTTATCTAAAAGAAGGTCAAAACATTGTTATTTCTACGTTGCTCCTACCCCTGCTCTCCGATGAAGAGAGACGTAACATCCTTTATCAGATACTTGGTCAACAATTGGGAAGGGGACGACAGCCTTCGACGAATTGTCTCCACTATCCATGCTCAAGTGAGAGTGGAACTAAATTTTATGCACGTTTTGCGTTTCTCTATGTTGAGACGTAAGTTTTGTTTGAAAACGCGTCGGATAAATACAATACATGTTCATTTACATTAAGTTTCAACGTAAATTTAATTCGGAAACGAGTCGGCGCAATTGTAAGTCTATGTTTCGACATAAATTCTGATTAAAAAAAGCCAGGTCAAATATAATACATCGCTTTCATTTAATCGTATAACTTGAGTCACTCTATTGACGTAAATTTAGTTCCAAAACGAGTCGGAATAATTGTAATCTATACTTTATCATGTCTCGTATGATGCTGCAGCAACGTGCGGTGGGTAAAACACTAGTTTAACCTTATATACTTAGATTTATAATATATTTTTACGAAAATATAGGGTTTTTTTTCGTCATTTTCAACCACTTCTAATGTAACATTTGATTGTTACTTGTCAGGTGCCTCATTTCACCAGTGTGAGATGTAACATGCGAGTATGTTCTATATATGACCAATTGGGACTGGTTTTAAATGGACAAATGGACAAAATTATATATAATGCTATTTTGTTTGTTATCAAGACATACAAGAACAAACGGTGACAATATTGTTAGGTCTATTGTAGTATCCACTTCAGAAAGTGTTGTTAATATTCAGTTGAATGCTTGTTTTCTAGCATTTGGTTGCCATATGTCACATGTTTCCTTGTAATCCAAAAAATAAAAAGACATGAACTTGATTAACAAAATATTCTATGAATAAAAATAATTAAAGTTAAAAATAGGAATGAATATTAAAAAAACATGAAATTAAGCTACTTAATTTGCTACGTGAAATACTTGGCGAGTTGCAATTCCAGATGAGTCAACATATGGATTTGCTAATGGCATCAATATTAACTTAAAATAGATTTTGGCTAAACGGTGTGTAATACACCAATAATAATTCTTATTAAAGCTTCTGGCTCATGAGTAGTGTTTTATTATTATTTTAATCAATAAACTTTAATAGACATACATACATAGACAGAACTTAATAATAAAAAAAGAATATTTTTTAGTTTAACAAAGCAATGTTTATGAAGGGTTAAAGTTTGTGCAGTGGTTTCTTGTTTAGAGCTATGTGGTTTTAAAGTGGTTTATGGTGCTAGTGTGCTGACTTTGATTTTGTTAATTGTACTTGTAGCTTGGTGACTCAAAAGACATGCCATGTCTAAAGTCCGCTAGTCACATCAATTTAAAAAAATAACTACGATCCGCTCATTAAGATAGCAGACTTTTCATAATCCACTATTCAAATAACTGTGCCACTTTTCAAGAAAACTAGAATTGTCACTTCTTAGAAAAAAACTGATAAATGAAGGGCATGGACATATCACCATAAACATTGTTTTGAAAACTGGATTGGACCGGCCGTTCCGACTGGTTGGACTGGGAACCGGACTCCAATCCGGTCCGGTCCGGTTCGCTGCTTTAAACCGTTTTGGCATTGAACGGTGGTCGGACCGGCGTTCCGAACGGGAACCGGAACGGTCGAACCGGATGAACCGGGGGTTGGACCATTCGAACCAGGTTTTCATATATATTTTTTATTTTTTAGTATTTTTCACATATATATTTAAAAAATAATTATAACTTTATCCGGTTCTTATATCCGGTCCGACCGGTTGAATCGGTCGGACCAATGAACCAGTAAGACGTCGGGTTCACTGTCAAATCCGGTTTTAAAAACATTATTCGTAAAAATGTCACTTTTATTATAAAGGACACGTGTGTGTAATTCACATACCAGTTCATAACTTGTACCATGTAAGAAGGTTAGGTAAATGTACTTCATGTCTCGGTTATTAGGTGATGGAATCCCTCGCTACCCTTTAAGAGTTGAAGTTTTCACATAATAAAAACTCCTTTCATACTATAAGATAAGATTGACTAGAGAAAGAAGATTTGTTTCGTTATTTGTTAAGCTTAGTGGCAAGGTAATTAGATGATATACAGTTGTACATTATGTTATTTAAAAGACATTGAAAATAAACAGTGAACTATAAATTTTATTGCGTCCTGTACAAGTTAGCACATCTGTTTATTATTTGGGTTCTCGGTTCCTTCAAATTGTGTGTTCCACTGTTCCTTGTGTTCTCCTTCCCAACAAAACAACAGCCATCACCGCTACCAGGGTACGGTCTGTTTGGCGCGGTGAAGTAATTTTGATGGTTTACTGTTTTCTGGTTGTAATTAGATGACAAGGTAATTAGATTTGTTTCATTTTTTGTATGCTTGCAATCGTTAAGGCTGTTTTATTGATATATTCTACATATTGCATTTGTAAGACTGGAATATAAAACAAATTTTTGGATATATGAAGGTCATTGTTGAGTTTGTGAATAGCCAATTAGCCCATTCACATGTCAAGTGCCTTTTGGAGCTCAAACCAAGTCAAGGTATATAGGTTCTAGCAGGACAGAACTTTATGAATGGAATCAATCGCTGAAGTGAAAATTCAAACCTGCACAATCGAACTCTTCATTTGTATTATTGTACATATTTCAGTTCATATACCGTCATACATGACAAGTAGCAATTAATACGTATACATATGGAACGCACCTCCCACGTTTTAGATAGTCTGAATTTATGACTTGCAAACCACAAACTGGAGCCAAACCACCTTCGGTTCATCGTCAAACCATCATAAGAACAAAGTGCGTCCACAAGCCTTAAAAGACAGATGAAAGAATAGTGGTACTTACAACCGTTCAGCCAATCATACATCTTTGGCAATGACAAGCCCACTGGGTATGGCCTGTTAAATCTTGATTTAGTGTTATCTTGATCTTTGTTGACCTTGGTGCTGATTTTGGTCAACACTGGTTTCTCTTTAGGCCCGATTCATTAGTATCTGTAAGAAACTGAAGGCCCTGAACGATTCAAGTGCAGAACGTCAATGGTATATATGATTAAAATGAGAAGAGGAAAAATGTTCGAAGATGTCACAAACCTTTAAAGAAGACTCCTCGAATGTAATTTTTGAATGTTCTCCTACCTTAGCTTCAATATCCTATTGCATGTTGAAACATGTCATATGAGATCAATTTATTTACCAGCAAGAAGCCAATGCATGTCTCAGATCTTGCATGATTCACATAGTAATTATATATACCCATTTGGCCCACACGTGTTCAGGTAATAATATGCAAGGCTCATCACCCATGGCCTTGTAACCTAGAGGCATTAGTGATTTCCTTCCACGAAAGTGGTGTGGGTTCAAATCCACGCAAGTGCAAGGTCAGATGGTGTTAGGAAAACAATTGATGTTCAAAAAAAATTTGCAAGTGACAAAAACCAGGAAGCTTTAGAGATATGCCGAGAAACTAGATATGGCAACATGGGTTGATCGCCCGTTTGGGTAACAGGTCTAAGCAGTCCAGCTGGCAAGGATGTGTAGACCCACACACTTTTTTGGCCAATTCTTAAAAACAAATAGTTGATTATGCTTATTATAGTAAAAAATCCATATTTTTTACTAAAACGTCTTAAAAAGTTGCAACAAAACTCAACTTTGGATAATTTTCCATCTGTTATACCCATTCCCATTGTAGCTAACCTTTTTGTTTGACCAATTCGTTTGAAGTTTGAACATATTAATATTCCAAATCAACCCATTTAAAGAATGCTTGATTAGTTTTGCATCAAGCTCCCAAACAGTCTTCTAATATAACTCAGTCGTCTCAACAGGCTTACAAACCAGATAACGAGATAATTAAAAAGACAAATGAAATCCCAAATAAATAGACAAAATATCTATAAAAAACATGTAAAATCCCACCCTACCCTCCTCAGATCCTACATATAGTTTGACTATGTGTGGGATCACTGGGTATGTTTGTTTGTTTGTTTAATAATAACAGGCAACTTATAAGAAACTAAACATTCTAGAATAGAGAAAAAAATGAAATATTCTTGGGGGCAACCGAAATAACAGTGTGTTGTGTAAGCAAGTTTATACCAAATAAGAAAACTTATAATTTCTCACCTTGAAAAGCTTGGCGTTTATCCCATCTTTAATCCCTCCAGCTACTTGCATTAAATAGTAGAGACCTGAATTGGTCATATCCTATTGGCAAAAATCAAGTACAGTAACCAATAAATCTTTCACTAAATAAATACAACAGAAATAAACATAATCTTGATTGAAAAAATTCTCACCTGCTTTCCTTCAATAAGATCAAGCTTTCCTTCCTGTTCAGCAATAGAGAACAAAGAAGCAAAGTTTCAGATTTGTTAATTTTAAAAAAACAACAGTGAGAAAACTTACCAATCCAGCCATCATTTGATGGATCATATCGATGTCATAACCTATCTGATTAAGATTGGACTTCACATCATTTACCTGCATAAAACTCATATTAGTGAACAGATGGACTCTAAATCCATTTACTTATAAATGGGTCAACGTGGGTTCGGTGGTACTTTTATTTATCCTAGATGGACTCTAAATCCATTTACTTATAAATGGGTCAGCGTGGGTTCGGTACTTCTTTTATTTATCCTAACACATGATTAATATAAATTCTTTAGCTAATACAAAATTGGGTCAGATGGGTACGGGTGTACGACAAGTCAAAACTTGCCCAATGTTCAATTATGATGCATACAACCTCCCAATTTGCTATATACGTGCACATAAATTTATATTATAATTTTCTTAATTATACTTAATGCATTAATTATTATAAGAAAAGTACAAGACTCAATAAGAAGGGTTTTGGTCAACCCAAGCCAACACAATCCAACCTGCACCAAAACTTTATATGTCTTGACTTGTTACGCAATCAACCCATTTAGCCACCTCTAAATAGAATGACAGAAATCAGTTGTGTAGATGATGATGATGATAAGTAAACATATAATTTTGTAAAAGTAATAACCTTATAACTCATTTTATATAATAAAAAATTCATAGTAATAACTTCTATTGCTGAACCCTACATTATTCACAATTGTATCTATGTGTTTTTTTATTTCATTTCTCCATTAAACTTTTTGGCTATAACTTTGGCACTCATTTTGGTTGGATTGTACACAACATTATTTTGATGTACATTTATAAAGTGCAATCTATTTTCCACCATAAAACTATTTATCTAAACTTCAAAAAAATAATAATAATAAATAAAAGAAGACTTGGGCGAGCCTTTCAAAAGGGCTTTTAAAGCACAATCAAAGTCTAGAATGATAAAAAAGCATTGAACAACGAATTAATTTTAGTCTAGTTTTTTTGTGGTTTAAGTTTAATTTTGGTCTAGTTATCTAGAAAAGATAACTCTTAGCTTATGTATAAAAAGGAGTGCTTTCAAGACGGACAAATATGATGAACATCTAAAATAGAAAGAACTATCTTACATCATCTGCAATCAGTTTAGTTATTTCCTTCTGCTCATCTAATTTCCAGTCCAGGTTTTCTAGTCTTTTCGATAGATGTCTCTTCGTAGACTACAGATGCAATCAGAAACAAAAGTTATCAACAAATACTAACAAGCAAGAAATTAATTATAGAAAAAAAGCAACAATCAATAAACAAAGTACTACTCACAGCTAATGCCTCAGATACATTCTCTAATTGTTTTGAGACCGTTGACACAGCATTTGCCATATTGTGCTTAGTTACGAACATAACATCAGAGAAAGACAAGCCCTGAAAATGATAAACAAAAATTGAAATTAACTGCTACAAACCCTGCATGAATGTGATTAAATGGAAATACATCCAGTCAAACGATTTGTTAACTTTTATAAGCAGTATTGATCTTACCTTCCACCACATATAACATATCCCATTGCTCCTAGTGCTGCAGCTGGCATCAGGTAAGATGAGTAGCCCCCTGTGTGTCACATTTACTAGAAAAATTAATTTCTAAGCATATGGGAATCGAGCTCAAAATCCACACAATCAGTTTGGGACATTGCAGTTAAACCAAGAACAGTTTTACTAAAGCAAATGTCAGTTTTACAATTCACATATTGGCATGTTACATGTAAAAGTTATGGATCTTGGTTTTAAACATATATCAAGTAAAAAAAAAAAACATGCATGAGATTCTGTTGTTTTGTTCACATTAGGTGCTATTATCTTCATCACACCTTTTATGAGATAAATGTTTGATTGAAGGTGAAATGTAAGTTATATAAGATGGTAGCAAGACTCACTGTGAGTACACAAGCTAATCATAACATGAAGGCAAACACTTGCATGATATATGCACATATAAACGCATAGAAAGGGTAGTATACCAAGAGTGAGAATTTTGAAGCATAAAAATTAAAAATACAAATATTGGGCTTATGCTGTTATTTGTTCCTCTAGAAAAGAATGTAATATATGATGATTTCTACATACCTCAACATGGATTAAAAAACATAAAGTAACGTTATAAATATCTATCAAGAACATCCTAAATAAACTAAATAAAGCATGAGTAATAAGCTCAAAGATGTATAAAATGAGTTCAAGTGCCTTACCACTTGAACTAGAATTTCCATTGAAAATGGTAACAGGCTTGGAGAGGGACAATTCCCGGATCTCTTGTGCCAATTGTCGTATCTGAAGAATGGTTGGAAATGAAGGGAGAAAAAAGTAAGGACACAATAATAATATAATAAGCATGAATCATGTGTCCTTGACATCATATGCAAAAATGCTATCCCCAACCAAAGTACCATTTGTTCCGGTGACTATTTGTAAACAACTTCTAGTGTACCCGATGCTTGACTTGACTCCCGCTTTGCGGAAGGTCCAAGGAGGGTCCGGATCGTTGTGCGAACCTTACCTTACACTTGTGCAGGAGGATGTTTCCCACAGCTTGAACCCATGACCTCAAGGTCACAATGTTGCAACCTTACTAGTTGCTCCAAGGCCCGCCCTCATTTGGAAACAATTTCTAACATTTTCTATTACACTTTACAAGTAGTAAGTACAATATACCAACAACAATATAGCACATGCAGTCGTATTTCTTTAAGTAGTTTTTCAAATACCTGTGCTGCAAGAGCGGCACTATCGTACTTTCCAGGTTGCATTTCAATTTCATTAACACCCGTCATCAACTCCTGGAGCTCTGATAATATATCCGAGAGTTTTCCACTCCTCAAGATAACAGAACTAGTCAGACCTGTTCAACAAGATAAAATACAATACATAAATGTCATCAAATGGCAGATACAAGGTCCCAAACTTGGCAACATAGCTACAAACAACACTACAATAGCCTCTGAATGATATGTTAAATCAAGCAGCCCACTTTGATGCTCATCACACCAGCTTTCCTGAATTACTAACAGAAAGATCATACAGAATAGGTAACTAAATTAGGCAACAAATGTTGCCAACAGCGATGATGATATTACTTTACAGCGTTTAACAATGGCGACACCAACAAGTTTAGTATTCCGGAGGCTGCTAATCTGTTATACTCATCACCTCTGTCTCAGCCAACTACTATAGTCTATACAATCATCATTCAACGGAATTTCTCCGTAACCACCACCAGAAGCAATAAACCCTAATTTCCAACCATAATTCTTATTAAACATAAATTCTAACAAGAATAAACCCTAAATCTTCAACAATTGTTAACGGAACTCACTACCAATTGGAACTAGAACATTGTTAAACATTTAACAAAGATGAATCTACAATAAGCATAAGAGTTTGGAGTTGTAGGGTTGGTAGAATAATTAGCAAATAAAATGCAAAAAAGAAAACCTGCTCCGACGAGGATGAGAACTTTGGAGGTGCTAACTCCGGTTTGCATCGCCATTGTTGATGAATTTCACTGTGTAAACTTTCGATCGATCGGAGACGTACGTGAGGTTAGGGAAGAACGGGGGAGACCACTAGATGTGTTCAATGGGGAATATTATGATTTACGGAAAGACGAAAAGATCTTTTAAGATAAAATTATACCAATGAATCTGAGTGGATCGTAGGAAGACGCCAACTAAAAATGGGAGGCTATGGCAACTAGAGTCATTCAAGCAGCAAAGGAAACGTTTGGGACTATAACAAATAGGACAGTCGGTCATAAGGAATCCTGGTGGTGGAACGAAAATGTACAGGAGAAGATAAGAATTAAACAACAAAGTTTTAAAGAACTTTTACGCTGTAATAATGAGGAAGAACGAGCAGAGCTAAAAGATAAATACAAAGTGGCTAAACGAGAGGCGAAAAAGTCTGTGTCAGAGGCAAAGAACACAGCATACGAGAGGATGTATAAGCGATTAGAGACGAAAGAGGGTGAACATGACATGTTTAAGATTGCCAAGGCAAGGGAACGTAGAAGACAGGACTTGAGAATGGTGAAGTTTATAAAGGCCGCGGATTGTAAGGTCTTGGTGAGAGAGAAAGACATCAAAGGGAGATGGAAAACTTACTTCGATAACCTGTTCAACATATCGAACCGTAATCAACAAACGGAGATCGATGAAACAACTCAAACGACGCAACAAAACAAGTGTTATTGTAGAAGCATCACAGTCGATGAAGTTATGAGAGCTTTGAAGAAAATGGGAGGGCTAAGGCGGTGGGGCCAGACAACATCCCGATTGAAGTGTGGAAGTACCTTGGAGATGGGCCTACAATGGCTAATGGACTTATTCAACACTATCTTTAAGACAGGAAAGATGCCAGAGCAGTGGAGAAGCAGTGTCATAGTCCCCATATATAAGAAAAAAGGAGATGTCCAATGTTGCGCAAATTACAGGGGAATAAAGCTATTGAGTCATACGATGAAACTATGGGAAAGAATTGTTGACACCAGAATTAGATGAGAAACTCAGATAGCGGTAAACCAATTTGGATTTATGCCAGGACGCTCTACAACAGAAGCTATACACGTCATAAGGAGGTTAATGAAGAAATATAGAGAAAATAAAAGAGACCTACATATGGTATTCATTGACCTAGAAAAAGCCTATGACAGTGTGTCGCGGAAACTCATCTGGGAAAGTCTACGACTTAGAAGGGTACCAGAGAGGTATATCAAAATAATACAGGATATGTATGACGGGGCAAAAACGTGTGTACGAGCACCTGTCGGAGACACAGACTTCTTCCCGGTGGAAGTGGGACTCCACCAAGGATCGGCATTGAGCCCATTCCTCTTCACAGTAGTGTTAGACGAGATGACCAAATCTATACAAGAGACAGTCCCATGGTGTATGCTGTTTGCGGATGATATTGTCTTAATATCAGAATCTAAGACGGTGCTTAACGAGAGATTAGAACAGTGGAGAGCAGCACTAGAACACAGGGGCTTAAGGATAAGTCGCTCTAAGACAGAATACATGCATTGTAACTTTAGTGGTGAGGCCGAAGAGGACACCCAAATCAGTATACAGGGCATGGCGGTCCCCCAGACGTGTAGGTTCAAATACCTTGGCTCGTATATACAAGAAGACGGAGAGATACACAACGATGTAGCCCACCGTGTGCAATCAGGATGGTGCAAGTGAAGAGCAGCATCATGGATTCTGTGTGATAAGAGGTTCCCACCAAAACTAAAGGGAAAACTATACAGAATAGCAGTACGGCCAGCTATGCTATATGGCACAGACTGTTGGGCTATAAAGAAATCGCAAGAGAGACAAATAGAGGTCGCAGAAATACGAATGCTGAGGTGGATGTGTGGATACACAAGATTGGATAGGATCAGAAACGACGTCTTTCGCCAGAGGCTTGAGGTGGCATGTATCACAGATAAAATACGAGAGGGAAGACCAAGATGGTTTGGGCACGTGAAGAGGAGAACGATGGTAGCACCTGTTAGAGTAGTAGAGAACATAAGAGTAGAGGGTAAGAGGAGTAGAGGTAGACCTAGGTTGACTTGGGATGAGATTATTAGGCGATATATGATAGACTTGCACCTCTCTGAGCACATGATCGAGGATAGGAGTGAGTGGAGGCGTATAATAAAAATTAAGGACTTTTAGTGGGATTTGTGGGTGGGACGGGTTACGGTTACATGTGGCGGGACCTCCCGCGTCAGGTGTAGTTTTTCGTCATATAACCTTTTTGGGTGTTACATGTTGCTTTTTATGATGTGCGCACTATCTAATTCTGCATGTGATATTTACCTATGTGTTGAATGATATGTGATATATATGATACGTAATATGTGATATGTAATATGTGATATGTATTATGATTGTTATGGCTACTGCCTTTGTTAACGAGTCGGGGGTCTCTTCAGAAGCGGTCTCTCTATCTCTCAGGATAGAGGAAAGACTTGCCACCACATACCCCTCCCAGACCCTGCTCTTCAGCGGGATACACTGGGTATGTTTGTTTGTTTGTTTGTTTATCCGCTAATGTGATCCCGTTGAAGTCGTTCTTCCGGGAAAAAAGCTATTATTTTATTTTATTTTATTTTATTTTATTTTATTTTATTTACGCACGTAATGGTGGGCGGATGGGTTTTGGGATGGAGGGCGGCTACACCGCCACTGCCACAACATCGGGTGCTAGGACTCGATCAATTTGTTTATGAACATGTAGATTTTTGTTTTACGTGTGGTTTTATGTTATAGAAAACTTTTTTTATAGTTTTGAGTTTAATATGAGATTACATTTTTTAAGTGTTTAGTTTTTACCTTTCACCTCACGCTAATACTTTTCGAAACACCTAACTTAAACAAGGTACTAGAAACTATAGAGACATCTTGCGCTATATTATGCATACTACTTACTTTAAAGAGTAAATTGTCATTTTCGTCCCTGTGGTTTGGTGAAAATTATCACTTTAATCCAATAGTTTGTTTTTTCGCATCTGGGTCCCTGTGGTTTACAAATCTTGTCATATTCATCCAGTCCGTTAACTCCATCCAAAATTTCCGTTAAATGAGGGGTATATTGGTCATTTTACATATATGTTTTTATTTTTCTTTTTTTAAACCTGATTTAATACATACTCTTTAAATACATTGCTATTTTAGTCCCTGTGGTTTGAGCGTATTTGTCAATTTAGTCCAAAAATGACCACCACACCACCACCCGGCATAAGAACCACCGAACCACCACCACCGCCCCATCACAAAGCCACCAACACCACACCAGAGCGCCCACCACCACCACGCACATTAAATATATTTTATTTTATTTTATTTTATTTACGCACGTAATGGTGGGCGGGTGGGTTTTGGGATGGAGGGCGGCTACACCGCCACCGCCATAACATCGGGTGCTAGGACTCGATCAATTTGTTTATGAACATGTAGATTTTTGTTTTACGTGTGGTTTTATGTTACAGAAAACTTTTTTTTATAGTTTTGAGTTTAATATGAGATTACATTTTTTAAGTGTTTAGTTTTTACCTTCCACCTCACGCTAATACTTTTCGAAACACCTAACTTAAACAAGGTACTAGAAACTATAGAGACATCTTGCGCTATATTATGCATACTACTTACTTTAAAGAGTAAATTGTCATTTTCGTCCCTGTGGTTTGGTGAAAATTGTCACTTTAATCCAATAGTTTGTTTTTTCGCATCTGGGTCCCTTTGGTTTACAAATCTTGTCATATTCATCCAGTCCGTTAACTCCATCCAAAATTTCCGTTAAATGAGGGGTATATTGGTCATTTTACATATATGTTTTTATTTTTCTTTTTTTTAAACCTGATTTAATATATACTCTTTAAATACATTGCTATTTTAGTCCCTGTGGTTTGAGCGTATTTGTCAATTTAGTCCAAAAATGACCACCACACCACTACCCGTCACAAGAACCACCGAACCACCACCACCGCCCCATCACAAAGCCACCAACACCACACCAAGCGCCCACCACCACCACGCACATTAGATCGTCGCTACCATGTAAACCTTAAAATCGACAATCAATATTGGACTTGTAACATACTACTTCGAAAATGCATATCAAACCCTATTAATACCTCTACAATACTCGTTTTCAAGGGTTTCATATACGTTTTCGAAGGGGTTTGTTATAAGTTCGAGATTAACGGTTTGTTTCTAGGGTCTACATGGTGGTGGTGATCTAGTGTGTGATGGCGGAGATCTAGTGTGTGATGGCGGAGATCTAATGTGTGGTGGTGGAGATCTAATGTGTGGTGGTGGTGCCCGTCTGGTGTGGTGTTGGTGGTTTTATGATAGGGTGGTGGTGATGATTTGGTGGTTCCGATGGAGTGGTGGTGGTTTTGCGGCGTGGTGGTGGTGTGGTGTGTAAATACGAGGTCCAACTCTAGATGGTTCCGGTCTTGTTGAACTTCGATTTACCGATGCTCTCTGAAGCTTCACACCTACGCATAATGAAAACAACACTAGTTAAGGCGTTCCAAGGGGGAAATATCCCTGGAACGACCCTCCGGCGTGAGAGTAAGTATTGGTTGAATGGAAATATGTGATAGGGATAATTAAGGGGGAGCTTTTGTGTGTATTCTTTTGTGAGGATCTCGATCCTCCTTACCTGGTATTTATAGTGTTTGCCTGCTGCAATCGTGTGCTGATTTACAGGGATTATTTCCTGACAAATCCATTACCTTTTATATTCTCCGACCGTTACTGAATTATCAGTTATGATTGGGGTGATTCCGATGTAATTAAATGTGGGGCACATGTCCTGCTGGCTTACCCGTTCCACCCATTGGGCCAGGCTTTCGGGTTCAGGTACCCGGTCTTGTGTTGGTTGTTTGTACCCTACATCTACATGGTGGTTCATCACGGGTGGTGGTGATATGGTGTTTTATGCCAAGGTGGTGGGATTTTCGGACTGAATTGGCAAACATGTCCAAACCACAGGGACTAAAATAGCAATTTATTTAAAGGGGATATATTAAATGGGGTTTAAAAAATAGAAAAATAAAACATATATGTAAAATGACCAATATACCCTTCATTTAACGAAGAATGTTGGATGGAGTTAACGAACTGGATGAATATGACAAGATTTGTAAACCACAGGGACCCAGATGCGAAAAAATAAACTATTGGATGAAAGTGGCAATTTTCACCAAACCACAGGGACGAAAATGACAATTTACTCTACTTTAAAATATATAAGAGTAAATCTCGGTTTTGGTCCCTGTGTTTTGCAAATTGACTCCACTTGAGTACCAACGTTTATTTTGTCTCCATTTGAGTACCAAATTTTAAAAAAGTTGTCTGTTTCAGTCCTTTTGACTAACGGTGTTAACATTTTCTGTTAGATTTTTTAAAAAGACCAAATACCCCTAAGGGTTATAAAAATATCACCATCTACACCACACACCACATACCACCACCGCCACACACACACCACCGCCACCACACACCACCGCCACCACACACCACCGCCACCACACACCATCTCGATTTCGATCATTATTTTGTGCTGATTGAAGGTGGTTTTTAACTTTTTTAACGAAGATGTGTTGGTGTTGTTTATAATCTTGCACATTTATGTTTTACTGGTTATTTTAATTCAATTCAGGGGTTTCACAAGATTGATCCAGACAAATGGAGTTTGCGAATAGAAATTTCTTAAGAGAAAGAAGATATCTTCTAAAGAACATTCAAAGGCGTAAATCGAATCAATCGACATCTACAAGCAGCTTTTCAGCTATGAAGAATCTAACACGTTAATTGAATCTGAAATAGAAAGATTACACAAAGAGAAGAGCGAAATGATGCAATAAGTGATCGAATTAAAGCACGAAAACATCGAAACACATTAGTATATGGAATCAGTAATCGAAAAACTCAAAGCAGCAGAGCATAAACAGAAGCAAATGGTGTCATTTCTGGCTGAAGTGTTTCAAAACCCAACATTCGTGTCGTCTATACGCGAAAGAAACGATCAAACACCTCGAATTTCATCTCCAAGAACATCTCGAAAGTTCATTAGACATCAACCCCACGAACAGAGTCCTCTGTCCGTTGGTGGGTCATCCCCCTAATCGAGTAGCTTTGTGGCTTCGGGGTAACCGGTGATAAAGATCTAGAAGTCGCGGTCGAGGAGGAAGGAAGGGGATGTTGTGGGAGTGGGAATGAAGGCAGACGACGTCGGAGGTGAAGATCTGGAAGATCTGGACGCGGCCGCCGACGGCGTCGGATGCTTCGAGGAGGAGGAAGGGGATGTTGTGGGAGTGGAGGCGGATAGCGGCGGCTAGGCCGGAGAGGCCGGCGCTGATGATGATGGCTCCGGTGGTGGTGGGGCTTGTTTGAGAGGTTAGGGGTGGTGGAGTTGTGAGGGAGACTTGTGGTGGGGGTTTGAGGTGGTGGTGGTGGTGGCGACGGAGGTGGTGGTGGAAGGTCCGACGGTGGTGTGTGGTGGTGGTGGTGGTATGTGGTGTGTGGTGGAGATGGTGATATTTTTATAGCCCTTAGGGGTATTTTGGTCTTTTTAAAAAAATCTAACAGAAAATGTTAACACCGTTAGTCAAAAGGACTGAAACAGACAACTTTTTTAAAATTTGGTACTCAAATGGAGACAAAATAAACGTTGGTACTCAAGTGGAGTCAATTTGCAAAACACAGGGACCAAAACCGAGATTTACTCAAGATATAAAATAGACTATAGTTTAAATATGTAAAGAAAAGTTTACCATAGATTTAATATTTAATTTCACCAAAACTCTTTAGTAAACTTTTATTATGAACTAAGTTGCATCAATCCATCACATACAACAAACATAAACATATCACACAATATAACAAGATAATCATAATTGTCATCAAACATCCTTCTGATTTTTTATTTATCAAAAACTTTAGTGCTAACATCTTTATCGTTCACATTTCATAAACCAATATGTAAAACAACATTAAAAATAGTTTCAAATCTCACCACTTTTGTGATGACTATCAACTTTGGACTTCTATGCGTCCCACTTATACTCAATGTATGGCTCAACCTTGCCTTATGTGCACGACTGCACAAGGCCTTGTGCAAATTTAATCCAATATGCCTTTAAGGGCGTGTTTAGGATTCCGGTAAAACTCCTTTTTAACTTCTTAACTTCTCAAAAGGAGTTTTGAAGAAGTTAAAATTTTTTACTTCTCAAAAATCTCCTCCTCACAATTTCATCTACATCCAAACATAATTTTATCTCTTTTTAACTTTTCTTCTTCTTAAAAGTGAAAAGGAGTTTTGAAGAAGCAATCCTAAACACCCACTAAAAAACCAAATCAATGTAATGCATCAATGCGACTACACAAAAAAATCTCGCGAGAACCACAGTCGTTATTGACCTAGTTTTTCAATGTTGCAATGAAGCTCATTAAACCAACATAGTTCTTGACCACATAATAAAATCAATTAAATAGCTACTCAAAACATGTTAATTCATTAAATATTAGTATTTCGAAATTCTTCCCGAGGGATGAAAGCTACCTTGGTCATGTCTACGTGATGAAAAGGAGAGAATTTTCTTGTTCATGATACATTATACAAAATGATAGAACTCTCTAACAAATTCGACAAAAGAAACCATTCAGTAAACTTTACAACGATCATGTACGAGTCAGTTTGAATTTGTTTTAAGTGAATTTTTGTCAAGATAACCTTCACCCAAATATGTTTATTCTTCTTCTGTGTCAGTTCTATTGTTGCTTATGTTTGAGTTGTTAGTTATATACTTATATCCGAACAATTTAAAACAAACTATGAAATTGAGTTTGTGCACTAAATTGGGTTCATATAAAGAAAAATGACAGAAAAAAACATAAAACTAATAAGAAAACAGAAAAAGAAAAAGAATATGTATCGATCAACATACAACACGAATAAAAGAAAAGCTACATCAATGACCAACTATAACAATTTCGGGCGTGTCATCGGCTTCCGCCCTTTCAGCATATTTATCGTCTTTGGTGCCTTCAACGATTCTGGGTTTCTTTCTGGACGGAGTAATGACACAATTAGGGTCCCCCGGGTCACATGCAGGACCTGCAGCAGCTACGATTTCTAGAATCAAAACCGAAGATATCAGGAGAGTTGTAAGGCAAACAAAACCCATCTTTCCCATCGTGTGCTTATCTTTTCTAAAAAGTTTTTAAATTGTGAAGGAATTAGAGAGGGAGTTTATGAGACAATTTTGGGGTTAAAATTAAATTAAAAAACTGATGGTTATTAAGGTTCAACACAATTTAATGGTTTCCCGGAAAATTTGATACCCCAAAACACTCATTTTGAAACTTCAGTTGAGTTTTAACTTTTTAACCATTGATTTTTTTTCAAATTGTTATTCTTGAATATACATATATATATATATGTGCGAAACAAAAATTTAAATATAAAAATACCTTGGCGTTACCGAGAAAGATCCTTGTCACCATTTTAAGTTAAGAAAACTTCAAATTTTGATTCCTAAAATGTCCTATGCCTAGAGTTTCCGCCTTGGGTGGTATAAAACAGTCCGAGCAGCGATCAAACTTGGTGAGTTGTCAAAGCTAGATTCCTTGCGATCCAAGTCACCGACACCAGGCCATGGTAGTGGTGGAGATAACAGCTGCCTAACCTTGTCAGCTGCCAAAATCTGTTCTTCCCTAACTCCTTCGTTATGCATTAGTTCCCTGATCATTTGTTCAAGAAATATATTGTTATTGAGAGAGTATAAATTCTGTAATACTTATTTTATAGAAGTTTGAATAAAAAGCAACAGGATCTTACATTAGCAATGATGCAAGTTTCGTGGGCGTGCATTCACGAAACAGGGCTTCGGGAATTACAGGGGAATTAAGAAGGATATTAGGGAGGGAGATGTAAGGTATTTTAGCTTTATAACGTATGACCCATTCGGTTAAGAAATGGGCCCGATAAGCTACAACACAGGGTAATCGGGCAAGCTGCAACTCTACTGCTACTGTTCCTGACGTGCATAATGCCACAGTGCTTGCCTGCATAACATAATGGTCACATTCTATTACTCTAAAATCAGTTTGTAAACATGAAATTGATAACAAGAGCATACATGAAGATTTACATGATATATCATGTTATTGAAATTTATTTTTGTATTTACTTTTGAATAATGGGAAGTATCACTTACACTAAAGGCATGATACTTTGTTAGTGATGATCCTCCTGGAACCAGCACTACGGGTGCGGTCCACTCATTGACGAACTTTTTGATGTAGTTTTCCACATGTTGGCTAGGTGCCACGTGGATTACTATAGTGGGGTCTTTAACACAGTATTTTAAAAGATTAATGGTTTTTGAGTAAATGGGAAGCATACGGGTCACTTCTTGTAATCTGCTCCCAGGAAGCAAGGTAAATATTGTTGCCCCTTGTGTCAAAAGCATACAAACGTTTTTAGCAAGAAGATAAAAATATCAAAAAAGAGATCAATTCAAGCATTTCCAGAAAGAATAATAAGTAGGAATCTTTTCACCTGAAGAGATTCCGTATTCACTTCTGAACAAGTCAGCATTTCCTTGCACCTTCCATCCCTTTTCTGATGTAACCTTTGACATTAAAGTTAAAGTCACAGCATGGATTATGTTAGAATTAGCCGACAAACAAGATGTTCAGTGTAACACTACAAAACCCAGGAATATAACAGGCTTTAAAAAAAGAATAAACTTGTACCAAATTCAGCTCTAGAATGTCATCTAAAACTGGATGACCAACAAAAGTTGCAGGTAATCCATGAGATATGCAAACTTCCTCTTCAAATGGTAGGATGCATAAGACATGATCCACAAACTCAGAAAGCTCATTAAGTCTTTCCTCGCCCCCTTTCCAGGCCCAGAAAGATGGTGCAACGTAATGAAAGTTTAAAGGTGCGTAAGAACCTTGTTGACAATATCTAGCTGCAAAAAACATTCCCCCATTGTCCTACATCATAAATATTATATATAAAGGAAACTGAAGTACGTGTTGAGCACAAGGAAGATGGTCAGAGAATGAATTACCCTTTAGCTGTTTTAGGAGACGAAAAGAAAATCCTTTGGAATCGATTGTCACTACAACATGAGGACGAAATGAGATTGCAGCTTCAACTGTTTCCTTCAGTCTAACCTGGAAAAATGAAGTAATATAATAATAACAGGTTAGTGATACTAATATGTGATCCCTGCTGCTTCCATTTTATTTAGTGAACTAAAATAACAGATCTATATTCTATTTCAGGTATTTGTGTATTTATAAAATAAATTACTTTCTAAGTTTTTAAGGAAAGAACTTCACAGTTTAAAGACTTTTTGATGTCGGAACCTATTATCCAAATAAAAAAATTCATATGATTTTGTTACTGATCACCAATATATTTCATTTAAAGCAGTAAGAAGTTGTCAATTTGTCATTACCACTTTTGTTCAAAACATCAGGTTATAATCATTACCTGTTGAGTCACATTGTACTTCATTATGAACAGAGGGACCATCATACATGTAAAGTGTAAACAACGTAAAAGACAAAGGGAGTGTTAGATCAATAAATCTTCACAATTGCTGAAGGCAAAGAAAGTGCAAAAACATACTTGCAACTTTTTTAGATGTGGCAACAACTCCCAGATCCCCATCACAGCAATGTCTTCCATAGGGAAAAGGGATTTCAATCCTTGCTTTGCCATCATAGATCTGGTAAGTGACAAAATCAATTTATGTGCTTAATTAATAAAAGATGGTAAAGAATATATGCAAGAATCTGATGCACACACATGCACGCTTGTATACTAAAAAACTGGGATTTCATTAACAACTAAGGAGGGGTCATTGTAAAAAAGAGCCTGATAGCTAAAATCCAGTCAAACAGCTAAAGTGCTAAGTACACCATATTTTTAGGGAAATACAAAGCAAAATACGTAAGAACAACCAACTGATTAGTGAGAAAGCCATATTCATCGTCTATCAAGTATCAAGCAAACTATATCATTAATCATGAAAAAAAAAAGTCCACGCTGTAACGAGGAAACCAAATCAAACAGTCTGAATAACTAGATTGAAAATACATAGTCTACCTGGTACCCATCAAACAAAATCAGGTAACATGTATAGTTAAAGGTAAGAAGACTAAAATAAATGCAAGGTGAATACATGCCTATAAAACATTACCCTCCGACACCACCAACACGTATAGGGTATGGTGAAAGTTTCTTCAGTGCAGCCATCAGACGAGAACCGATGGCATCTCCAGAAACCTCTCCTGCAACTAAAAAGATCCTCATTTCCCCATCTCTGGAAGCCAGATCAACTGCAGCTTGGCTAGAAGTGGAGAAATATTTTCTCACTGTCGGCAAAAAGAGCAAAGTGGATCTTCTGTTTGGATTTTGGGTAATTTTAAGCAGCATTATGACGTTTACTGCACAACAGAACTCAGATTAATCAAGACTTAACATTATGATAACAAAATACAGGAAGCTAATAATGAGTTATCCTCAAACAAATTTAAACTGCATGAAAGTATGAACTACGAATAAAGGAAAACTAACATCCTTTCTGGTACCAGAATACAGTAACCGATCAACAGAAACGAATTTTACTTCAATTGTTGTGCATTACAGTTACAGCTCTTCTTTATAAACAGAAGTGCACATCCTCTCATAGTCAGAATTGCAAAAACATTAAAAAAAACATTGATTTCAAAGCTGAAAACTAACCTGTAGTACACCAATCCTTGCATTCTAAATTTTAATATGATCATATTATCTTCACTTTAAATTCTCACCTACACAATTCAATTCAACTAACTCCATACAATGATTAAGGTGCTTATTTCAGGCTTTCACGAGTCAAATCCAATTCAATTTTGAAACTGGAGAAGTAGCTTTGACTTGAAATAGTTAAACAATATCTATTCTTCCAACTGAAAGTATCAGGCATACAAAAGTTACGGTTACTTTAAATAATTAGCAATAATGCACGATGCATCATACAGTATATGTGTATAGTTATATACTATACTTTTGCGTATATATACACATGTACATACATGTATAATTGCATAAATATATAGGAGGGGGGGTACCTGAAGGATGCAAGATCGGTGTAGAGGCCGGAGTTAGAGCAGGTGATTGAGTGTCGAATGTCGATGATTATTAAGAAAGACCGATTAGGGTTTCAGAGTGAAACTTTCACTACGGACTTCGGCTCGTCAACTTGAACGAGGGGACTGAGATTGGAGTGGACCGAAAAATATGGATACCGAAAACGATTAAAAGTAAAAACCGAATACCGTACCGACTTTGTAGGTTCGATATCAGTCGGTAGCGGTAGCATTGGAAAACGCATTACCGGAAATGGTACTAATGGTGTTCGGTTGATATAGGTTTGCACGATACTTGTACATGTACTCGATAAATGTTGCTTCAAATTCCTCACGTAAAGGAGACTTGAAAAAAGAGCAGTGTAAGAGAGTGACTCATTCGGTTCAGGTTCGTCCTATTAGTGATGTAACTTTATTTTCCTTCATCTTGAATCCTATAGGCTTCAACCAAAGATAACTCAGACTGAGCTCGGCACTTAGATGCTCAAGTCAGTATGTGTACAAGATGCGTCAAATATAAGCATATATGTGTGAGAGTGAGAATGAAGATAGTGAGTATGAGATGTTAAAGTTGAAGAAGATATCGAATGAGGATGGTATTTATAGTTGTTATTGGTCCAGAAGATGTGAGTTTTGATTCTATTTTAGGTAATCCGTAGTCAACCATTCAAACCTTGACTCTCTTGAACATAGAGTTCTATACCCTTTTGGTCTTCTAACATAGAATTAGTGTCTTTTGTCTTTATAGTTGACTTGGATATTTTATCATTCTCAACTGCAGCCTGCTCTTACATATTTGTCCGACTCGGATCCTAATTTTATATGTTTTGTCGTCTTGTGTTCTGTTCATATTGCTTGGCAACCAATGAACGTCTTCCTTCCTTGTTAAGACTCCTTGCTTTCCTTCGTCTTCATGAAATTCCTAAGTGTCGAACTCGAGATTTTACTTCTTCCCTTACTGAGCCGCGGCTTGGGGTAGTATCCCTATGTCAGACATGACTAAGGGTAAACATTCCTTATTCTTTGTATCCTTATACGCGATGGTAGGGTTATAAAAAAGACCTATTGTTTTATCTAGTCGAGTTGGGAGATATGAGTGCTGAGACGCGGCTGGGGTCCTCCCATTGTGCTAGCCGCGGTCGGGGCTCTATGTCTTCTTAATTTGCAATCTTTAAACCTGTTGAGGTTTTGGTTGTGAGCTGCGACTGGGGTCCTCTCCTTGTGCCAGTCGCGGTCGGGGCTCTATGTCTTCTTAATTTGCAATCTCTAAACCTGTTGAGGTTTTGGTTGTGAGCTGCGACTGGGGTTCTCCCCTTGTGCCAGCCGCGGTTGGGGCTCTATGTCTTCTTAATTTGCAATCTCTAAACCTGTTAAGGGTTTGGTTGTGAGCCGCGACTGAAGTACACCTTCTTGAGCCGCAGATTGGGTTGCCCTATTTTGAATATTTCCATTTGTTTAGCATATCCATACTATCACACTATGTTTAATTCTTTTGACCATGATTGTCTTGTGTTTCAGGTGATACCTCATCACTTTTGGTTATGGTAATGTATTCCCGCTTTATTGTTACTTGCTTGTTACCTTTACTATTCAGTCGCGAGTTGTGCAAGTCGTGGCTTAAGGACATTATTTATAAGTTAGAGTTGGGATGTTGTATCATACTTCTCTGATCACGCGTACCCCATCAACAAAAATGTCTATTGTCTTGAACAATAAACAAACTCACAGGGCAACAAAGTTCCGCAGTCTAACATTACAATGAATTCAATGTTTTTTTTTTATTGAAAGAGACAATATATTAAGAAAGGCCCAATTTGTCAAAGGGTTTAGCAATGTCTATTAAATTTTCTACCTACACCTTCTAGTGCATCTTCATGGTGGTAGTGGATAGGCTAAGTATGTCATTGTATATTAATCATGTATTCAAACTTTATGGTTGTCCTGATAATGACTCGATCTTTCTGGGTAATTTTTTAAAAGTATTACGCTTGTTATGTCAACTACATACCATCTCTAGATGGATGGTCAAACAGAAGACCTTAATTGTTGTTATAGAGACTTATGACACAGTTTAGAAAAAACCCAATCTTTGGCATAGAAGGCTAACCTCGTTGAGTCGTGCTACAATACCACGTCTCATATATCCATTAAAATGTCACTCTTTGAAACACTTTATGTTTATCCACCCCCAATATATATATTTCTTACATTTCTAAGGGAATGATGGCGGCTTGTGTGGATAAAATGTTGTGTGACTGAGAGGCAATGATTGAGTTACAAATAAGTCCTTACGGATTGCCTAAAACCGTATGAAACAACTTTCAAACATCCACATGTCTAAACGACTAATTGAAATTGCCACATGGGTTTTATGTTAATTGCATCCTTATAGCCAGACGTCACTATGGAGTACTACCAACACAAAACTATCTCCAAAGTACTTTAGGCCATTCTTAATCATTAAAGTGTTGAACCAGCATTGTGCAAATTGGATAACCTCAGGAAGCTCATATACATAGTACTTTTCAAGTTTCTCTTGAAGAAAGCATATGGTCCATCATTGCAGATTGTTCCTCTACATAATGGCCTTCGTTATTATATGCAGCCTTAAATAAGGTCATTAAGTTGTTAAGCCACTTGATTGCACTTAGAAAGCTTGTTGTTGAGTATTAGAGTCTTGAAAGCTAACAAGTGTAAATTAGATAAAGCTTAAAGGAGCTGTTAAAGCTTCTTGATAATAATAATAATATGCATTCAAGTAGTCAACATCTTGTGTTTTAAATTCTTCATCGTTTTGTTTTCAGATCTGAAAATGTCATCAGAGTTCTAAGATCAATCCAATCAATGGTAGAGCAACCGGCTAAATGACTATTCGGTTTTCAAAACATTGGTAAATATGATTTTCACTTCATTTTCACATTTTAGCATCTCGTTTCCTTTTGAGGCGTTGGTCATGTTGTTAACCAGAATCTTGTATCTACTTTCCTTAAAGATTGATCATTGTTGTGGATGACATACTTTTAGATAAAACTATTAACGTTTGAAAGATACCACTAAAATTACGAGCAGAGTTACGTTACAAGGGTGATATTGCTTGAACACAATAACAATCAAATCGGAAACTCTGTCAAGTCAAAAAAACCTGTTTAACACATAAGTTTACTCTATAAACTCATAATTCTTCATTGCTGTCCGGAGTTGCATCACCCATAAGTTCTTCCAGGGAAAATTCATCTTCTTCGATGATCTCTCCATCTTTACCATCCCAAGGTTCGGTCTTCACAATTGTCGGTGTTCCTTCTAATGGTAGGGTACCCTTTCCTCCCAGTCCAGCGGCTTTCACAAACTCTCTGCCAATTCAAACATATAGTAATGAATGATCTCACTTGATGATCATATTTGTACTACTAATGCCTAATGGTGATGATTTCAAGCATTAATTGGTAAACATTATACTTTGTATCTATGTTGTTGTCTTTGACTCAGATAAATATACGGGTAAATGTGCAGATGTTAAATAGGACAAGAATGCAAGACAGTGAAAAACATACATGATCTGATCTCGTTCAAATGCGCTTCGTAGTGGGGCGTATGCACCTTTCTTTATGTTCAATGCTACCAAAGCCGGATATCCATAGCCACCAACACCAACATTCTTCTCAAGCTCAGGCTGTTTGCCTGCAGCAGCCCATACATAGCTGCCCCAAATTTAACCAAACCAAACATTTATTATCTCCATAAAACAACCAATTTTAATAACTTAAAAGAAATGGACAATTTTATATTTCACCTGTATGGACTCCTTTTGAACTTTTCTGCAATCGATAGTAGTGTTTCTAGATACTTGTTCCTTCCCTCTGCCTTAGAGTCCAATATGTCGGGGAGGAAGGCAACAAAACATATGGCTGCTGAACCACATTTCTCTTCCATTACATCCTACAAGAGGAATATTATACTTAAACCAGGTGGCATACTTCTAATGCTGTTTTTCATGATTTTTCAGCAATGAAGGGAAAAAGGTGGTTAATTAAATATTTAACCAACTTACTGGGCTAGTCAACTCGGTCACTTCAGGAGGAGCGACGTTTGTTTCTAGCTGAACAAGGGCAAATGACTCAATTGCTGATGCAGTTCTTGCTCCTTCATATGTGATTGGAGTATCTTTGTCTGCACCAAACACCAAAATAGTGGGGAAACCTTGCACATTATATCTGCTCATTAAAGACTGAAAACCATAATCCATTAGTAAAAGATAAAGAAAGTTATAAATGATGATAATAAGAAGTAAAATTAGTTTAACACCAAGAATCCAAATTCAAGATTACCTTCTCATCATCACCATTAACGTGACCAAGCTTAACCTTCCCCTGTAAGTTCTTTGCAGCCTTCTTCCATTCAGGAGCAAGCTTCTTACAGTGTCCACACCTGAAGATAAGACATGTGGAGAATCTTAAAAAAGTGCAGTAGTCATTTACTCATTTTCAATATATAAAAACCACCAGATAAAATGACAGGATATAAAGTAAAACAATTCTGAAATGTGTTGAAGGTAAAAGCTAGCGGGACTGCTATGGTTGATGAAAAGTGTGCTTAATTCGATAAAGTCGCTTATAACTACCGTTTTCATTAATGCAATCACTAGTATTCTATTTTATTCTTTTTCAGATTAGTGGTGCCTTGAGCAACTAACACATTAAGATATATTTCAAAGCCTGAATATTAAACATGGGTCAGATTAACAATAAACCATTAAATGAATAACAATCAAGTAATTAAAGAAACTTGTTTTGTCTGCAATATTGAGACTGTAAGAGCATTGGCACTTGGCAGACACTGTGCTAATGAAATCACTCAAGAGTAGTGTAATTACCAGGGTGCAAAGAATTCTACCATCCATAGATCTTTGCTTTTAACAACCAATTCATCAAAATTCCGTGAATTCAGTTCGACTGATAAACTTGGTTCTGATTTCTCACTTGATCCTCCTGTCGCTTTTCCATTTAATCTGTCCTTGAGGAGTGCCTTGACCTGTGCACAATAAACAATCCATGAATACTTCAACCATTACAGCATGCATTTAGAAACTATACATGACAGGCACAAGATGAGTCTTCAATCAGTGAAGGAACTGTTAATTGATACAAAACTAATCTCTTCATATCAAATTTTAATGTCAGGGAATAATTTATAATGAAAGAGGTTGTGAATGAAGGTGAGGATTTATAATAATCGACCAAGATTTTAATAAAATTCTTGCTAAATTGTAGAGAGCATCCTAACAGTTTCTCCGCTACCATGACAACAGATATCGTCATACATAAATGAGAAAGATAACAATTCTATAACATATGTCAAACATTAATTTCAATATGATAACCTGTTGGAGCGCAAATTCTGCTATAGGTTTTGCTTCCCTGGCACCTTGGTAATCAACAGGAGGTTTTCCAGGCACAAACACTTTAATGGTTGGAAATCCTTTGATACCATATTCCTGCATACAGCAAATGAAAAAGAATTAGACATTATGCATGAATTGCCATACAAATAGATACTCAAAACAAAAGAAATTTGAAACAAGAAGCATCTAGCTGGTAACAAGAGACAATCATAGAATAGTAATAATGTCAAAAAAGAACATATTGGCTATACACTTTAAGCCCCACATTAGCAATAACCAAACTTTTATTTCACATCCCTGGTGTTTCTACCAAACAAAAGCAAGCCTAATCAAGTTTACGATTACAAATGTCTTAACAAAGTAAGCCACCATCTAGCAACTGTTAGCTCAAAGTTTAAAGCCACCATCTAGCAACTGTTAGCTCAAAGTTTACATCTACACCAGTTTAAAACTATCACTAACAAAAAAGGCTTTCCATAGCAAACAGTGAACTTGTGGTGATATTGCAGACCCTCAGATGTCTAAGATACGGCACATGTAAATTAAATGCACCTCACTGAGAAGGGAAGCAATTAAGGTCCTAATATTAACACACACACCCGCATAAATCAACACCCCCTTATAGCCTCGTATGTCTATGAAAAAGAGAAAAATTCCAGCCAGAGAAAGACCTATAGTACGCGTGCAGCAAAATTCGACACTGAAGACGAGGAAAAGTTTAGGGGGCTCTGATAGCTTATATGCCCCATATAGGTATAGGGCTATACGACTGGTATAAAAGTCTGTGGGGTGTTGATTTATATTGGGTGGGTGTTCCAATAACAGCTCCCAAGTGATTATTCATCAAAAGCTAGGATGCCAAATTTATAGTGCATCATACTATCAGAATTCACATAAGAATTAGCTAAAGATAACTCCTAATAAACCAATTTAGCAGAATGATAAAATGAACATCTCACAAACAATCAACAAACACTAACCTGAGCAATAGCTTGGTGTGCATCAGCATCAATAGCTGCCACCGTTACCACACCTTTCAAAACAGAAGCCACCTTCTCCCACGTCGGAGTCAAAGCCTTACAATGACCACACCACGGTGCAAAGAACTCAACCAAAACAACACCATTCGAATTAACAACCTAAAAGAACACCACAATCAGTCACCAATCCAAACATTCAAATATCTCAAACTCCTTTCATGATTTCATCAACACTCAACAGTCCAAAAATACAGTCACAACAGCAAAGAAACATAATAACATATAACAAATGACATGTAATACAATTTCCATAACACCTAATCAGGCGATCCATAACATTTTCAAATCTAGCAACGGCCTGACATATTATATTCATCATAACAATAAGATCAAATTATCGGCATTGATTTTGTTACCTTAGACTTGAAATTTGAAGGAGTGAGCTGAACCACTGGTGATGATGAACCGTAGAATGCATCAACGAGGTTTATGTTTGAATTTACTGATAACAAGAAGAAAGATATACAGATCAACAGTTTTGATGAGTGATTCATGTTTTCTTACACACATACAAACACACAGTGGAGATGTAATGATCGAAACGAAGCGAAAACCTTGCGGGCGCAGAGTAGAAAAACCCCTTGTAGTGTGATACCGTGGACCGGCGATACGTGTTTTAGCCAATGAAATTGTTACATGTCATCTTGTTATGTAAATTTTGGAAAGAACTGACACGTGGACGAGCAAGATTGGTTGATTGAGCTGAATGCAAGTCGTAATTTGAAACGTGTACGCAGGTGATTTTGTCAATCTAAGGTATTACAATTTGTTCTCGAAGCTACAGTGTGTACACAAGAGTTGGATGATTTAATTTTAAATTCTTTAAGGATGTATAAAAAGTTGTTGTGAAAAGATATTTCAACAGTAGATTTTTTTTAACGGAGATGTGTTATCTTGCTCGACAATTAATCGGGCCTATTTATTCGTTTTTTAGTCGGGATCGTACCCCCAACTCTTTCAGGAGGCCTCAGGTGGAACTTATTACTAAAAAATATTTTCTTAACTCTAAGCATTTCAAACGTAGATGATAGTAAAAATGTGTGCATACCTACCCCACGGGCGGATTTATGTAGATGACATCGGAGTCATTGGAATACAATAAATTTTCACGAGTATATAAAGATGTATGCATGTATTTTTTGAGTGACAACAATGTATTTTTTTAAAGATGACTCCATTAATCTTGATTTTAAAGAAAATGATGAACTTAAGTTGAAGTAAAAGAAAAAATGTGAGAAATTATATTCTTAATTTTATTTTTTACAAACACTGCAAAACTTGCAATAAGATTAAAATAGTGATGCTACGGAAATATTTGAAGAAGAAAAAAGTATATTTAGTACTTCAGCAATTTAGCTTTTGACTTTTTTATTTACTTACACGACCCTGACCTAGAATTTTTATATATTGCTTTTATAAAATTGAAGCATCTATAAATAGTGACTTTATAGAAATAAATTTTGAATCCAACACTACCTACCCTTTGCTAAAAGTACATCGCACATGTTAAACAAATGTTTAAAAATATAGAACTGTAAAACAAACCCTTATTAAACGGTCTTAAACGAACATCTAAATGTTTAGAATGGGTCTTAAACATGTATTTAGGTGTTTTTTTCTACTAAAACAATTACTATCAATCAAATCAACATAAAGTTCTATTCAACAATGAGATGGTGTGCATTTAACCCACCCGCTTTAAATTACAATGTTTTCATACCCCTACTAGATCATGTCTCTAAACCATTATACCAATCATGTCATGAGAAACAATGATAAAATATGATCTACATAGTCAAAGTAATTACAAATTTTTAAAATTAAACCAATAACAAAAGTTTTTACCAAGCATAAAGTACACGAGTAATGTTCCTAGTGGTTCTTAAAAAATACCATCATAGGATCATACACATCTACTTTAGCATTGACACCAAAAACAAAATCAGCATGCGCATAATCATCCTTGTATTGTATAACAAGTTTATCAGCATCATGATCCTTGAGACTTTTAAGCAACGTCTTAACATCTTGCACGTCGGAGAGCTCATCAGCCCCTCCATAACCCAGGTACATCGGGAAGTCTTTTGGGATGCTTCTCATGTTGTATGTTGGAGGCGTAGACTGACCATAATGCTTTTCATTATCATCGGCATTGCCATAATCATACATTGTTATAGTCCCGGTCCGGATCACTACATAATTTTTGAGTTATAATCATCAAACAAGCAAAGGATGTAAGTATTTATAAAAAATCTTTATCAAACATCGCCTAATTCTCTTCTAGTCATACATTGTTGAAACGAACCAAATTGAGCAATTTGGACGGTTTTAATAGTTTAACAGTTTGGCCTATTGGTGAAACCGGAGCGTTTTTTATCGAAGGGTCATCACAAAATTCTAGTGATGAGGTCAAAGTATTTGTATCTTAAGAAGACCAAACATTTCTATATAAACACTGACAAATTCCAGTGATGAGGTAAATGAACCCTAATGACCTTCCATTAGTTTCACCCATGGTTCGCTCTGTAATTTGGGTTTGACGGTTTAACGACTTGGCCAATTATTTGAAATGAGAAACCAGTTTATAAAATGTACAGGTTGTTTAACTTTTATTATTATTATTATTATTATTATTATTATTATTATTACTATTATTATTATTATTATTATTATTATTAATATTACTATTATTATTATTATTATTATTATGATTATTATTTATTTATTTATTTTTGGAATATATGAGTTATATATGTCATATATGCATGATATTAATCATCTTTATCATTTAAAGAATTAGTAAAAACTAATAATTTTAGAAAAATTGGTTCAAACCGATAAAACACGATTTAGCTAATCCGTTTTAAGTTTTAACAACTCCAAATACCCCAACAAACGGGGCTAGTTTAATTTATTGTTTTCTAAATACATAGTTAGTGATTTAAAAAATATTTTGTATCAAAACTGTTTAAACATGACCGAACACCCTATTTTTTCATTAAAGAGTTAGTTAATATGCTTTAGAGTTTTACTTTGAGCGAGATGGATCATGTTCTTAGTCGACGTGGATTGCGGTTCATGCTCAAGAAACTTATCAGTCATCGACGAGTTCACACAACAGTTTTGTCCTGCATTCACCATAAAACATATATTTATGCTGCTCTTTTGTGCAGTAAACATTTAGTTAAATGCTGAAAATACCCGTAAATGATGTCATCAAGTCGCTACAATTGTTACCAGGCTTCTTACATATAACACTTAGAAGATCAGCAACTGCTTCCCTGCACTCAATCAAGTAATTAGAACACCAATATTATGATTAATTCACATCAAATTGTACGTCTCAAATGCTTAAAATCATCAAGAATGACTGTTAATTTCAAGTTAAACTAGGAAAAGATGCATATTTCTTACGCTCTTGGAGCAAATTCATGAAGACCCAACCAATATAAAGTCTGTTATAATAATAGAAGAACAGTTAGTTACTAAAATATCGTTTTAAAGTAAGAAAACAATGATGGATTTACCTCGCCTAAGAAAGCATCAGCACCAGCTCTAGCGAGAGCAGATGACATTTGTCCTAAATAGGCTATGGGGCTAAGTAACACGGCTGATCTCAACATGTTTAACGTCTGGTCTTTTGAAAATGCCGAAAATGCGATCAATGTTCCCTAACAAGTCATTAAATTTTAATTTTAAAACACAACTACATATTTAAAACAACAGAGTTTAGTCATTACGTTTTACCAAAAAAAATTGTGACATCGTTTGGCGTCACAAAACTTACCAAAGAATGACCAACGTAATGTAGGTTTTGGCCCGTTTGATCGTGTACAAATTGGACTGCAGCCGGCAGATCATATGCTACTAATTCGTCCCATGACCATTCCCAATAGGCCTACAAAATAATGTACGGAATTAAATTGTCACAACTCAATAATAATAACAATAATAATAAATAAGGTAAATATAGACTAGATTTTATCGATATATATACATGTGTATACTATTGTATCGAATCATTCATGTGACATGTTAGGTTGCATCTGTGTGTATAGTCGTGTGTATATTATAGTATTGGGAGACACACATAAATATACAATTATTGATCATGTGGCATGATAAAAAAATATAGACCGGATCACTAGGGCTAAGCGACGTATGACCGCGACTAAAATTGGTTCCACGAGTGTTTGCTATCCACACATCAAACCCATTATCCGCCAAAATAAACCCAAGTGATTCATCTCGAGAGTTTAGAACCCACGTCCCACCATCCTGTCAAACACCAACACATGAGTTTCTGTTCAGAAAAATATTACCGTATGACTGATTATGAAGTTACCATAAGAACCCCATGTTGTAACAACACAGGTGGCTTGTCCGCCTTTGCGCCACTGTGTCCTTTCGGAATACGTTGCATGCTAAGTATATAACCATCTTTAGTTGTCACCTAAAACAAAACAAAACGTATAGTGTTATCTACTTAAGTACCGAACAATACTTAAGTTCATAATGTCAACCCTTTCATCATGCTAAACATTAGTTAACCATTTGACATGAGGTACGTTTATTTAAGAAACGAATGAAAATAAAAAAAAAAAACTTTATGTTCATTTAATTAAACAATCGAATATAAACACATGATGTCATGTTCATTCGTAAACATTCACTTATGTTCATACATATATGTTCGTTTACGTATTTCTTCGATCGGATTTATTTATTACCAACCAATTTGATTTTAAGATTTAAGAACTATCCGGGTTACCAACTTATCAACTCATTGGATTTTAGAACGATTAGTTATATTCATCAGTGGTTGTTTCGAATATTACAGAACATAAACATCACCGACACATTCATTTCTTTAACAAACAAACACGAATGGGAAATCTGGTTGTTCAAGTGTTTATTCATTTGTTAAGTTGTATAAAAGACGACCAACAAGCCTTTATTTGTGTTCGTTTTGTACTTCAAATCATTTACAAGCCTAAATAGTTATAGAAAATAAGCTGCAAATGGTTTTAACATTGTGTGAAGTTCCAATTATATTTAAAATTATGTTATCTATAGCTTTAATGATCATACACATGTATATACTAACTACTGATGAAATAAAAATTGAAAAAAGAAACCACACACCTGGGGGTGAGCATAATACGGGCCGACTCGAAAAACCGAACCACAAAAACAAAGACCGGACCGACCCAACCCATTCTACATACATGTGGTCCGGTCCTTGATCCAGTCCAGGCCCAATGAAAACCCACATTACCCGAAAAGACCAATTAATTATATATAAAAAAATCCTAAATACTTAATAAATATATATGTGGGTTATGGGGTGAAATAGCGAATGGCGGTAATTGACTTCTTTAAAAAGTGATTGTTGTTCACCCTCTTTTCGTTGTGGTTGCTTAGTTAACTTCTCATCATTGTTGCTAAAATCAACGTGCTTATCTTTTCTTCAAAATCACTATCAATACAACTTTTATTATTAACCTCTATGATTTAGTTTTTTATATACTAGATAAAATTATATTATCATAACTCATGGGATATATACATTGAATATTGATATACTACATTGAATATTGATATAGTACATTGAAGTACATTATGAGCATCAATTGAGAACCAATCTTAATGTCATTATTTTTCATTATAAAGTGTTTAATATTTTTAGCAACATAATTCTATTTTGGGTCGGCCCGACCCAATTTAGAACAGACCCGTCAGGACCGAAACCGGACCGGACCAACCCATCTTTATATGGTCCGGTTCTTTATCCTTAGATTTCATACATTTTGGTTCTTGGTTTGGGCCGGTTTGAGCCGGTCCGGTCGGGTTTTAGCCCATTGCACACCCTACACACACCTACGTTTTTAACAACTTACTTACCCTATCAAGTTCTATCTATAGTATTACGATCACAAATAACACGTACCTTGTGTTCTTCACACGTGTACCCTTGTGTCTCGATGAGCAAGCTACATATGCCAACCTGATCATCCAACAATGATGATGAATCGTCTTGATTGTTGGCTGAATTTAGGTTACGTACTGCTTTAGAGATCGAGATTAAGTACAGAAAAATAATAATAACAGTGCTAATTGTATAAGCCATTTCTGTTTACTTGGAACACCATTGAGTGCCATATGTCTTTTATAAAGGCAAAATAAACCTTAGTTTAAAACGACGGTTTTATGGCCCTTGGACCATATGTTTAACCTTAAGCATGTGTCTTCACTCAAGATTTCGTTGCAGCCACGGTCAAGAGAAATTTTGGATGCATATATTATTTGATGTATATGTATTTATGTTAAAGTTAAATAAGGAGTCATAAAAATTATTAATTGATTCATATAATCATTAAAAAATTTATTTTATAAAGTTAAAAATGCATAATTTGTATATGCTTTGTTAAACACATTGATTGTAGAGTCATCCCTTGCAAACACTTTCTACACGGAAATATAATTCTAAGTTCATCCAAAGACTTTGAAAATGACAAGGATCATGATACCTTGGTATGCAAAATTATAATCTATACTTAATAAATATATTAATTGCTACGTCATATATCACAGTTCTATGAGCTTAGTCACAGTTCTATGAGCTTAGTGTATTTTTTCCGTCATGTTTGATTATTATAATCTAAATTATAATTTAAAATAGAGTAAATTGTCATTTTCGTCCCTGTGGTTTGGTGAAAATTATCAATTTAATCCAATAGTTTGTTTTTTTCGCATCTGGGTCCCTGTGGTTTACAAATCTTGTTATATTCATCCATTCCGTTAACTCCATCCAAAATTTCCGTTAAATGAGGGGTATATTGGTCATTTTACATATATGTTTATATTTTTATTTTTGTTAAACCCGATTTAATATATACTCTTTAAATACATTGCTATGTGGTTTGAACGTATTTGCCAATTTAGTCCAAAAATAACCACCACACCACTACCAGTCACAGGAACCACCGAACCACCGCCACCACCCCATCACAAATCCACCAACACCACACCAGAGCGCCTACCACCACCACGCACATCGGATCGTCGCTACCATATAAACCCTAAAAATCGACAATCAATATTGGACTTGTAACATACCACTTCGAAAATGCATATCAAACCCTACTAATACCTCTACAATACTTATTTTCAAGGGTTCCATATACGTTTTCGAAGGGGTTTGTTATAAGTTCGAGATTAACGGTTGGTTTATAGGGTCCACATGGTGGTGGTGATCTAGTGTGTGATGGCGGAGATCTAATGTGTGGTAGTGATCTAATGTGTGGTAGTGATCTAATGTGTGATGGTGGTGCCTGTCTGGTGTGGTGTTGGTGGTTTTATGATAGGGTGGTGGTGATGATTTGGTGGTTCCGATGGGGTGGTGGTGGTGTGGTGTGTAAATACGAGGTCCAACTCTGGATGGTTCCGGTCTTGTTGAACTTTGATCTACCGATGCTCTCTGAAGCTTCACACCTATGCACAATGGAAACAACACCAGGAAGGCATTCCAGGGGGAAATATCCCTGGAACGACCCTCGGCGTGAGAGTAAGTATTGGTTGAATGGAAATATGTGATAAGAAGAATTAAGGGGGAGCTTTTGTGTGTATTCTTTTGTGAGGATCTCGATCCTGCTTACGTGGTATTTATAGTATTTGTCTGCTGTAATCGTGTGCTGATTTACAGGGATTATTCCCTGGCAAATCCATTACCTTTTATGTTCTCCGACCGTTACTGAATTATCGGTTATGATTGGGGTGATTCCGATGTAATTAAATGCGGGGCACGTGTCCTGCTGGCTTACCCGTTCCGCCCGCATGGGTCGGGCTTTCGGGTTCGGGTATCCAGTTTTGTGTGGGTTATTTGTACCCTACGTCTAAATGGTGGTTCCATCACGGGTGGTGGTGATATGGTGTTTTATGCCAAGGTGGTGGGATTTTTGGACTGAATTGACAAACATGTCAAAACCTCATGGACTAAAATAGCAATTTGTTTAAAGGGAATATATTAAATGAGGTTTAAAAAATAGAAAAATAAAACATATATGTAAAATGACCAATATACCCTTCATTTAACGGAGAATGTTGGATGGAGTTAACGAACTGGATGAATATGACAAGATTTGTAAACCACAGGGACCCAGATGCGAAAAAATAAACTATTGAATGAAAGTGACAATTTTCAACAAATCACATGGAGGAAAATAACAATTGACTCCTTTTAAATATTTTAATCGTTAGTTGACTCACGCTAACTCCACAATCAGTTACACTATTTTAATATAATTTGAATATTATTCATTTAATTTTAATTTAATCACCAAGGTATTTTGACCACCCAAATTCACTTTCTTTTGTGTAATTTATTTCTAATAATTCACAAAATATTTATTCAAAGAATTAGCTTTAATAAGTGACACGTTACATGAACTTTAATATGTAATTTAATATTTTGGGTGTAACTTTAATATGCAATTCAATATTTTGGGTTTAACTTTAATATGTAATTTAATTCAGAGATTGAAATTGTGGGTGTTACAAAACTCTCTCTTTAACTATTTAATTTAATACTTCATTTATTTAAAATGTGTATACATTAGTTAGTAGCTTAGTTGATAATACAAAAGCAGGCTGTAAATCGTAACCAATGCATGGTATAAAAGAAAAGCTTGCATATATATATATATATATATATATATATATATATATATATATATATATATATATATATATATATATATATATATATATATATATATATATATATATAGGGGAGGGATCCCTTGAAAACCATATTATAAATGAAAACCATGAAAACTAGGGGTTACATATATGTAAGTACATATTACAAAGTTTATAACTAAAAGTTACATATATGTAAGAGTTATGTATATGTAAGTACGTGTTACCAAGTGTACAACTAAAGTTACATACATTTAACTCGTACAAGTTACGTATACGTAACTCGATTCGTTATCATCATCAACCTTGGAGTTTAAACTAAAAAATAATTAATGACCTCAAAAAAGAAGATTAAATTTTAATTAAATATACTTTAAATAATTAAAAAATTAAATCAATTATAAATTATGTAATTAGATAGTGGTGGTTTTCACGGTTTTTAATTATAAACATAGTTTTCATTTGATCCATGCCAATTATAAATGAAAACCTTGAAAACTCAATCTTAACCATTAATTATATAGATCAATGGCTATTAACTAGTAGTGTCAATTATGTAAATAAATATAATTTAAATATTCAATTTAAAAGAAGAAAAGGGTAATTTAGGGATTTCATAAGATTATGAAACAGTTAATTAAAATCAGTTTCCTAAAAAAACTCCTAAAATCTCTATTCTTTTTCAAACGAGAACTCTGTAAATTTGGAAGAATAGAACTTGCTATTCTATACAAAATCGTTGATTTCTTTGTCACAAATACATACATTCGGAAGAAATCGAACGATATTACGTCGTCGTTGGTGATTCTGCAACACATGTGCTCGGAATCGTTGTTTTTCGAAAACCATTAGGTATGTGTTCTTATTAATGATCGAAACTTGGAAATCGAACGAAAATTGGGTTATACATAATCATAGAAATCGATTCTAAGGTGTGTGTAAGTTGGGGGTTAGGTTTTTTGTTGTTAAATTCAATTTAAATTCAATTAGGGCTTTTGATACGTATATGTACGCATGTATTCTGCGATTCTATATCTCTTAAATTTTGACCTGGTTTAAAATTCTTGTATGTACATGTATGTATGTGTCGTTTTAGTTTGAAAATACACAATATGTATGATGTTAGTCTGTTAATTTACATTGGCAGTAATAATTTTAGGAATGCTTGGTACAATTTTAATTTGTATGTACCAAAACAATGGGATAAATGTATATGAGCAATGGTAGATAATGTATATACAATTTTACTTTATAATGTATTTAAATTGTGTGTTGGTATAGGATCAGTGACCAATGGCACAAGTATGCTGAAGTTTGTTACGTATATGTACCAAAATTGTATTGAGAAAATATTCTATATATATAAGTAATGAGAATGTTAATAGCATGGTCCAAATAGCTATTTGGATGTAGCATTATAAATACAGATCCCATAACATGCATAAAAATATTGGTTGTTGGATTCTTATCTCTGTGATTAGTTGATTTAATTGAATATATAAGATTGGTGTTACATATATGTACCAAAACGATTAATGAGGTTATGAAAAATGTATGGAATCAATGTGTATGTTATTAAAAATGCCCCAGATACCTGGTAGGATGTAGCATTATAAAATACAGTCCCAAAAAAAGATGTAGATATTGAATGTGGCAATTTTATCTTCATGATTAGTTGTTTTAAACTTGACTATAGCATTTTGTTACATATATGTACCAAAAAAATAGGATAAATGTAAATTAGCAATGGTAGATAATGTATATATAATTTTACTTTATAATGTATTTAAATTGTGTGTTGGTATAGAAATGGTGAGCAATGGTACAAGTATGCTGTATTGTGTTACGTATATGTACCAAACTTGTTTTGAGATAATATTGTATATATACAAGTAATGAGAATGTTAATAGCATGGACCAAATAGGTATGTAGATGTAGCATTATAAATGCAGACCCCAGAACATGCATAAAAAATTTGGTTGTTTTTCTTTTATCTCTGTGATTAGCTGATTTATCTCTTTGATTAGTTGATTTAAGCATTATATGTATGCATTTGTAGTATATTCATAAAATCCCACATTATGCCACTTTATAATAGCATATAATATTAAAATAATGACTGATACGTATGTTCTATAGAGAAATGAAATCTGCAGAGTGTAATTTGTTTCACTAATTCATATGTAGGTAAGTGTTTAGAGGAGGATACTGTTGTATCGGTGAAGATGTCATCAAGTAAGTGTGGACATGATACTTTAATTCGTTTGCATCATATGTAAAATTTAACATTATTATAAAAATATTTGTTATCCAGGTAGGAAAAAAAGTGAAAGGATTGCAAAACTCTACACTTTTAACAAATTCAACAACACGACGGACGATCCAATTGAATTGGATGACTCACTGGAACAAACCTCTGATATAAAAGGTAGTTTCTAATTTGATTTTTGTAAATAAGTAATATTAATAGTGAAGATACTAATTTTTTTATTTAACCATGGTCAGATAAAGATACCAATTCATTAGACTCTATGGAAAAAAGCGAGGTAAAGAAGGGTGGTGCTGACGAATATGGTAAGTAATAAATTTAAATAATCAATGTTTATATCCTTTACTTTTGTATAATTTTCTAGAAAATGATCTATATTTGTATAACAGTGGCGAGTAGTAGGAAAACTATAAAAGAGAAAATCAATATCATAAAAGATGTGAAGGAAAATTTTCGGAAAATAAATGAAAGTATGATGAAAGATAAAGGTAAATCATTTTATTTTATATGAACTATGGTTTTACTATTGAATTGAGTATAGTTAGTTGAAAGTATGCATGTATTTTAGTGAATATGATGTAATTATATTAATAAACACTTATTTAAATCATTTAATTTTTGTATGTAACAAGCTAAAATAGTTGGTGAGGCATCCACAAACGTCGATCATAATGTCATTAATGTTGAAAAAGGAATGGACGTGGAGAAAAGCAAAACATCATCGGATGGTAAGCGATTAAATAGATATTCATATTTCCTGTACGTATACAACCTAAAAGTTATATATTTTTATTGAAGAATAAAATGAAATGTTCAGGTAATAAGAAGGTTGATGGATCGATTAAAGGTGGACGATTTAAAAGTGTATGTAAAAGGAAGATTATTGGACGTAAGTAAAATTTATATAATACAGATACGTTGTGGTTGTAATTATAATCTTTTATTACGTAAATATTTTCCTGATACAGGTAAACGATCATCAGCTAATGAAGATCCAATGGGTAACAATGAAACAACTAGAATGACCATTAAAAAAATGAAGAGAAGGAAGCTGATTAGAAAAGGTAATTACAATCGATATCACGATGATTTCCTTATAAGTTATATAGAAATTGCTGTTTTGAAAATTAATGATATGTATTTTAATTATAAGTTATAATCTTGTTGATAGAAAAAGGTGTTTTTGAATCCAAAATTAAGGATGAGATGAAACAACGGGTTACAATGCACCGGAAATGGTTTGGAATACGTACGCGTTCGTCTCCAAAGCAATTTTACACTGCCGTGTCGCAGTTAAACAAGATGCAAAAAGAGGCTGTGATTAGCATGGGATTTGGAAGGTTATTAAGGTTCAAAGTCGATGGTATCCCATCTAAACTTGGACATTATGTTGTGGACATGCTGGACCCCGGAAAGTTAAAGATTAGAACCACTAAAGGAGATGTCAATGTTGATAAAGAGGCCATCTACAGATTAATAGGGATTCCGAAAGGGGATATAGGCCTATTGAGCAAAGAAAGTAAGGGGAAGACTGAGGATTACTCAAAATGGAGGGCCCGCTATGGTGGCGTTAATGTAAGCCCATCCGAAATTGTGGATAATATATTGGAAGGTGATTATGATGACTCTTTTCATTTCAAGCTGGATTTTTTGGTGCTTTTCTACAACACAATGGTTGTTAGTCGTAAGAATGGGAGGTGTTTATGTGAAGTGGTTAAGCACATGACTATGAATACAAATTTTAAAGATTATGATTGGTGTGGATGCATTGAAGATGTCATCAAAAAGTGTAAAGAAAACTGGACGAGGTGCAACTTATCATGTGATTTTGTTGGACCATTGACTATTTTGACGGTACGTAGAAAATCATCAAAACTTATTTATGAAGTACTTGTTTGTGCTAAGTTAATTAAATTTATGCTTACATATACGTTTTATACACTCATGATTATTGTTTGAACTTTTATTACAATAATGATACATATATGTATGTGATATCAAGAGTATTATAACTGAATTGTTCTCAACTTTAAGGATACAATAATGATACATATATGTACGTGATATTTAAATGCAGCTTTTGTATGTGGATTGTGTTATGTGCCCGGGTTTTAATTGTGATAAGACTATGTCACCACTTGCGTTTTGGAATATGGAAAAACTAAAGAAAAGGGAGGAACACGAGATTTTGAGGGTTGGTGGGTTCGGTATGTGTCACACCCCAACCTTGACGGCGGAATCGTCGAAGTGTAAGAGTTACGATTGTTCACAGCCACATAACGCTATTATTTGTTCCAAATATATTAATCAAGATTCAATTGTAACAATACAAGTAAACGTTTAAACAAAGATACATCCAGATCATTCGTTTATTTCTCTAAGTCCAATCCTAAGTGTGATAAGCTTCAAAGAGTAACCTGAAACATGTTAAAAATAAAAGGTCAACTAAAAATAGTTGGTGAGCATTCTACAGTTTTGGATACATAAGTATATAAAAGATGACAATTCAAGTTGTAAATTAGTGAATAAAGTGACTAGGGATGTTATGAACAATGCACAATCAAACCTCGACAATGTTTTACAAGTATCAAACGACGTTAATATTCTATTAACGTTAAAAGTATATACGATCAGCTAAGTGTACTTGAATCAACCAAGTAGGATTGTCTTACCCATAGATCTATGACTTCGCTGGGCTAGCAATAGTTAATGATTGTATATATAATGCCATAACATGGTAACCACAAAAGTTCAACTAACCACAACTCACAAGTAAATTGCCATAAGTTTACAAGTCTCGAATAAGTTTATAAGTGCAATGATATAAGTTAACATGTTTCACCCCAAAGTGTGAAAATAAGAAAAAGGGGTATAGAAATACTCACTTGATGTTTAGTTGTATAAAAGGAGGTTAAAAGATTAACTAGCAACTCTTCAACGTAGTCCTTCACAAGATACCTAATATATATTTATATTTACAAATTTTACGTTAACAATAATGTTAAAGTTCTAACGAGAACTAGGGTTTCAATGGAATGGTGGGGTTTTTATAATTACGTTCAACAAAATATATTTGATTTTGTTTTGCGTTAATGGAAATGGAATATGCTATTTAATCGTTTTAATATAAAAGAAACCATTTGTAATAAAGTCTAAATATAGTTTAAATAAACTTTTAAATAACCATCATTTAAACCATAATATATAGTTAATATTTGAACAATAATAATTTAGTGATTTTAACAATTGTTTAAAGTCTATTTTTATAGGAAATTAAACTAGTTATTTTATTTATTTAAAACAAATAATAAAATAAATAAATGAAATGTTAAGATAAATTTTAGAAAATATTGCGGTGGTCTTAAAATATTTAATGTTTGTAAAAACATTTTTAAAATTTTTTTAGAAATTTTTCTGAATTTTTTTAAAGCTTAAAAATGCTTAAAAAAATGTGTGAGGTGGCCCGGGGTCGAACCCGGGACCTCTTGGATGGCAAAGGGGGGCACGGACCAGTGAACCAAGGCTTACAGCCGCGGTTGAAATCCGTTTTTAATTGTTTTAAACTAAGTTAACCAAAACCCCAAATATCCATTCGAGCTCTAGTTCGAATCCCGGCCAATTGGGCTCGAATTCGACTTTCTAAACATCTGAAATCATGGGGCTTTTGATACCCATGTAAAAACGAGTGTGTGGGTGTGTTCAATTACCAATATGATGACGAATTGGTGATGAACCCAACAAGAACAGGTCGCGGCTTTGGAGTGGATCGACGGGTGCTCAAACATTGATTATACTCAAATTAAACTTGAGGGAATCTTCGAATGATGATATTAATGCAAAGCCCACTGTTAATTTTGATTAAAATCGATTGTAGATGGGGTTTTCATCGACCTGCAGGTCCGCGACTTCGAACGGGTTTGAAATGGTTCGAAGGTGGTGTTCGGGTTTGTTTTGAATGAATTCGAACTCGAGGAAACGCTTTAAACGATTTAATGTTCGTTAGTGCGGTGTTTAATTTGATTATCTTGAAGATGTTAATGCGATTGTGGTGTGTAAAGCTGCCCAAAAACGTGCGCGGATAGTGGGGAAGAAGAAGGTGGGGCGGTTTGGGTTAATTACACTTATGGTCCCTCAACTTCCTAACAATTTTTATTTTAGGCACAAACTCTATTAGTTAAAAGTTAATAAATGATAAATCTTATATTGTTTTATCTATTTATAAAATTATTATTATCATTGTTATCATACTAATAATTATTATTTTAAGTTTCTTATGTTAAGTTATATAATACTAAGCAAACGTTTTAAATACTAATAATATATATATGTATTTTTTTTAAGTAAATTTGTTGAGCACCAAATTATCAAGCATAACAAGTCCTCAAAATGAAATAAAGGCTCTTTTAAAATTTAACAAAGTTAATTTTTTTTAATTAATAAAAATACGAGATGTTACAGTCTCCCCTACTTTAAGAAATTTCGTCCCGAAATTTAATTATGAGAAATAAATTTTAAGGTTATGAGGAGACTTAGATGTCATTTCGTGTTCACGAGTGCACTCTTGGGAATGTTTAATTTCAATAAGTTTTACTATGATTCTTAGGTTTGTTAAGTTTCACCGTTCATAATCTTATATGTTCCTTGACAAAGTGTGCAAGTCATTCCTTTAAGATTTTTAACTGATAAACGTTGGTATTCCAAACGGTTCAATACGGTTAAAAAAAAAATTGTTATGTGTGAAACGCCATACATTAGATCGATACGGGACTCGGCTTAACGAACATGAAAGATAAGTTCCGGATGTTTTTGGATGGAATTCATAAGAGCTTCTCAAGCAAATAACTTTAACGGGTATCTAGGTGATCGTTTCTTGTTTGCTCTTGTCAATGAGGGTTCAAAGTGTTATTAGTGTAACGTTGATACAAGTATCGTGTTTGTTAAGATTAAAGATTAACTTTAGTATGAGGAAAACCGTTGTAATGGGTTTTCAGAATAAATGTGGTTTTAAGGGAAAGACATTCAAAAAGATTACTAGAGGTTGTTATAAGGAGTTCAAAGATGGTCCAAGAAATGACACAATAATAAGAATTGCATTGATCAACGAAGATAACGTTCGCGATTGGATTAAAATTTAAATAATTCAGGATATAACTGATAAAGAGAAACACAAGTAGCTTTCCAAGTACGGCTTGCACACGCGGTTCATCAAACCTATAATCACAGCTGAGAACATTCGTGTGGCTAGGAAGCCATGAACACAAATTTGTAATGTCTTTATTTAGCAGGAAGGTTGTTTAGGAAGCTATCATTACGCAATCAGGTTTTAATGATAACTCAAAATGAAAGTTGATAAGTAGGGAATAAATGGTTCCATATAGCTAGATCAAATCAAAACATGAGAATAACGGGAAAGAAATCGATTTAAGAATTTACATGCGTCAAGCTTGGAATCAAAATCAACTTAAAACAATCGGGTCTCCTTTCAAGTTCAGAGATCATGCTTTGGCTTGATAGATCAAAACACCAACATTGTTTCACCCTTCAAGTTACTACATGCTTCTCGTCACTTGATTACAACCTTGGTAAGTTGAGGATCAAGAAATGAGAATAGTTATCAAGGTGTGGTTTTCACTCCTAACTTGATGGTGTATTCCCAGGGTATGTCCACTAACCTTCTAAACAAAAAGTTCGATCCCAACTCATTGTTGAGGATCCACAGAAATAAAACGAGGTAACTCACCATTAAGGTAAGGGACGTCTCCACTATCTTAACGGTAAAGTTTTACAAAAACAAAATATAATAGGATGAACTTCTTCATCAAAATCCAGAATTCACTCCTACTTTGATGAGGTCGTGTCATTTGAGAAAATACAATCCATAAGAATGAAATTATCATCAAGGTATGGAATTCACACCTATCTTGATGATTGAATTTCATAATAACAAGAAAACAATCGAAGATTGACATTTGTCACCAAAGTACGGGTTTCAATCCTATTTTGGTGAGATCATGTCATTTGTGAAATGCCATTCCAAAGAAGATAATTGAAGTGAATCCTCAAGATAAGGTAATCACTCCAATCCAGAGGATGAAATTTCATAAAACACATGATTGGAAACCATTTATCGAAACGAATAGAGAATCATCAAAGTAAGGGAATCACCCCTGTTTTGATGAGTTAGAATTGTTTAGGAGGTACGAGTGTTATTAGTCATAGACTGACTTACAAACTCTTGCATCTCCCACGGTTTAACCATGATTCAAAGTTTGACTTAACAATGAAAGGAAAAGGATATCATTTAGAATTTCAGAAAATTTCAAGTTACATCAATGTAACAAAGAGAAAATCATGATTACAAACTTAAGATCAAGGTTTGAGATAACAGAAGTTGTTGTGGTGTTCAAACCTTGGATGTCTTAAATCAGGAAGACGAAATCAAAGACAAGAATGATTCAACACCATGATGAGATGTGAACATTCGATTCACAATCGAAAGGAAAATACAAGGACTTCTCAAGATATGAGGTCAACCATAACCTTCTTGAAGACACGCGTACTTATAAGTGGTAACATAGTTATAATTAGTTTATTTGATCATTGAGGTGAGTGACCACTTATAATATTTAAATTAACAAAGTTAACATTCAATTAGCAAAGTATTCCGAGATGTAGGAATTCCACCTACAGCATTGCATGTTCTTAGTTGTAGGACACATCCTTAAGAGGATTTTGGAATCATAAGTAACGGTTTAAAGTTTTAAAGATCATAAGATTTAGATTCTCAATATCTTTGGGTATATTGAAATCCATGTTCACGTTGGTCAAGATAAAAAGATAGTTACAAGAAATGCCGAGTTCAATACTGTTACACGTTACACGTTGAGCGTTGAAACGTAAGAGTTGAATTGTAGGATGGGTTTAATATTAACAGGAATATTATTTAGGTTAAGAATGAGAAAATATTTAAACTTTGATGATAAACCAGTTCAAGGATTCAAGGATTTTTAAGATACAAAAGGATGGTTCCATTTGGTAACGCATTACCATTTGGAATCGTTGACACGTCAAGGTAAATTGACTCATTTGCCTTAGAGATTTGTGTATTTTGACCATAGTTTATCACTCATCCCAGAAATCCCCAGGTAGCGTTACGGTTCCCTCAATGAGATTTATACGAATACGCTTGCCTTAGCCCGAGGGCTTTTTGCCAGGAAATCCAGAATACAGGTGTCTATGTGTCACACAATATTTCTTAGGTTTATGAAATCAAAACCTTGATGAGATTTTCACAGATTAGACATAGAGTTTAAGGAATTAAATCCACGATGATAAGTGTAGATTCCACATGTCGTTGAGAATAGGTTTAGGAAGTTCATTTGTCGGGGAGAGTCAAAAGTCAAAGTTAAGTTTAAGGAGTCAAGTAACTAAGTTTTAAGCATACATAAGGCAATCCTATGCTAAGGCATCAAGTTAAAAGGCATAGCATTATGTAGCATTTAAACAATATGTAAGCATAAAAGTTTAAGGATCTTTCTATGAGGTTCATGCAACTATAGTCTAGGTCACCATTTCTAATAACCTAAATCCCTATAGTTATGGGCTATGATACCAATCTGTCACACCCCAACCTTGACGGCGGAATCGTCGAAGTGTGAGAGTTACGATTGTTCACAGCCACATAAAGCTATTATTTGTTCCAAATATATTAATCAAGATTCAATTGTAACAATACAAGTAAACGTTTAAACAAAGATACATCCAGATCATTCGTTTATTTCTCTAAGTCCAATCCTAAGTGTGATAAGCTTCAAAGAGTAACCTGAAACATGTTAAAAATAAAAGGTCAACTAAAAATAGTTGGTGAGCATTCTACAGTTTTGGATACATAAGTATATAAAAGATGGCAATTCAAGTTGTAAATTAGTGAATAAAGTGACTAGGGATGTTATGAACAATGCACAATCAAACCTCGACAATGTTTTACAAGTATCAAACGACGTTAATATTCTATTAACGTTAAAAGTATATACGATCAGCTAAGTGTACTTGAATCAACCAAGTAGGCTTGTCTTACCCATAGATCTATGATTTCGCTGGGCTAGCAATAGTTAATGATTGTACATATAATGCCATAACATGGTAACCACAAAAGTTCAACTAACCACAACTCACAAGTAAATTGCCATAAGTTTACAAGTCTCGAATAAGTTTATAAGTGCAATGATATAAGTTAACATGTTTCACCCCAAAGTGTGAAAATAAGAAAAAGGGGTATAGAAATACTCACTTGATGTTTAGTTGTATAAAAGGAGGTTAAAAGATTAACTAGCAACTCTTCAACGTAGTCCTTCACAAGATACCTAATATATATTTATATTTACAAATTTTACGTTAACAATAATGTTAAAGTTCTAACGAGAACTAGGGTTTCAATGGAATGGTGGGGTTTTTATAATTACGTTCAACAAAATATATTTGATTTTGTTTTGCGTTAATGGAAATGGAATATGCTATTTAATCGTTTTAATATAAAAGAAACCATTTGTAATAAAGTCTAAATATAGTTTAAATAAACTTTTAAATAACCATCATTTAAACCATAATATATAGTTAATATTTGAACAATAATAATTTAGTGATTTTAACCATTGTTTAAAGTCTATTTTTATAGGAAATTAAACTAGTTATTTTATTTATTTAAAACAAATAATAAAATAAATAAATGAAATGTTAAGATAAATTTCAGAAAATATTGCGGTGGTCTTAAAATATTTAATGTTTGTAAAAACATTTTTAAATTTTTTTTAGAAATTTTTCTGAATTTTTTAAAGCTTAAAAATGCTTAAAAAAATGTGTGAGGTGGCCCGGGGTCGAACCCGGGACCTCTTGGATGGCAAAGGGGGGCACGGACCAGTGAACCAAGGCTTACAGCCGCGGTTGAAATCCGTTTTTAATTGTTTTAAACTAAGTTAACCAAAACCCCAAATATCCATTCGAGCCCTAGTTCGAATCCCGGCCAATTGGGCTCGAATTCGACTTTCTAAACATCTGAAATCATGGGGCTTTTGATACCCATGTAAAAACGAGTGTGTGGGTGTGTTCAATTACCAATATGATGACGAATTGGTGATGAACCCAACAAGAACAGGTCGCGGCTTTGGAGTGGATCGACGGGTGCTCAAACATTGATTATACTCAAATTAAACTTGAGGGAATCTTCGAATGATGATATTAATGCAAAGCCCACTGTTAATTTTGATTAAAATCGATTGTAGATGGGGTTTTCATCGACCTGCAGGTCCGCGACTTCGAACGGGTTTGAAATGGTTCGAAGGTGGTGTTCGGGTTTGTTTTGAATGAATTCGAACTCGAGGAAACGCTTTAAACGATTTAATGTTCGTTAGTGCGGTGTTTAATTTGATTATCTTGAAGATGTTAATGCGATTGTGGTGTGTAAAGCTGCCCAAAAACGTGCGCGGACAGTGGGGAAGAAGAAGGTGGGGCGGTTTGGGTTAATTACACTTATGGTCCCTCAACTTCCTAACAATTTTTATTTTAGGCACAAACTCTATTAGTTAAAAGTTAATAAATGATAAATCTTATATTGTTTTATCTATTTATAAAATTATTATTATCATTGTTATCATACTAATAATTATGATTTTAAGTTTCTTATGTTAAGTTATATAATACTAAGCAAACGTTTTAAATACTAATAATATATATATGTATTTTTTTTAAGTTAATTTGTTGAGCACCAAATTATCAAGCATAACAAGTCCTCAAAATGAAATAAAGGCCCTTTTAAAATTTAACAAAGTTAATTTTTTTTTAATTAATAAAAATACGAGATGTTACAGTATGGGAGAGTTAACGGAGCAATATGTTGATGATGAAGAGTATGAAGTTGAATCAGATGACGATACGCGGCGCAAGGGCAAAACTGAAAACGACGATGATGATTCGTTAGGTTTTGATAACGAAACGCTAGAGGTATGTATCTTTATAAATGTTAAAGCATAATATCAAATGTCATGCATAAATGTAAAAAAAATACTTTTCATATCCGCAGGGGAATCTAGGACTGCTTGAATCGATTAAGAGTATTAATATGCAAGGTAAATTAAAATTTGAGAATGCTCTACGGGCAGCAAAAAAACTATTCCCTGAAAGTGAAGAGGTGAAGACGTACCAAAAGATATATCAGGAGCTATATAGATATCCAGAAGATATTGAAGATGTTGGGTCCCAAAATGTTGATATACATACACCAAAGAATCTGAAAATACCAATCCATGACCCTCAAGTGCGGACACAACTTGCTATGGATGTATCAGAAATAGTTGAATTCGAATCAGCTCAAAAGGACAATGATAAGGCGTTGAAAGATGTCAATTCTGAGTGTCCAAGTTACAGTTTAGGTCTAACACAAGAGTTCGTGGATATATCTGAAAGGTTTAAAACATCTAACATTGGAAAAGAGGCCTGCAACGATGTTGATATTAACATGAAATTATACAAAAGTGTTGCGGGAAAAGGGAAACGTGTGAAACAGCCTTCGACAAAATATGTATCGCCTTTTATTAATAGACCAATTGACATGAAAAGGGGAATGTCGAAAGAAGAAATGAGGATATGGAACTACCTGATGTCTGGAATTGTTGATGAGAGGTAATACCATATTTTGGCATAAAAAATAACGTTAGATTGAATACTAATATAAATATACTTCTGTTGTATGCAGTAAATTTGAGGAGCTAAAAAACTTACGTGTCGATGGGGAATTGGTGCACAAGTAACATATTTTGTTTTATTTATAGTACCTATTCACAATTGATAAATTATTGTGGTTTTTAGTTTCTAATACGTACACGTAATTTTTTTTTTGAATAACAGGACAATTGAAGAAGTTAGAGAAGCTGCCACAACTTTTAACTAAGTTTCATACATACTTGATTTCATATAGCCATAGAATTATGTGAACATATGTAAGACTACCAATGTGTTACAATATATGTTGACAAAATGGTACATATATGTTTCAGTATTAAAACAAAATTAGAATAAGTAGTGTTTTATAAACATCTCAGTATGTAATACAAGATACTATATGTACTTCTAACTGTTACATATATGTTTCAATAAAAACAGTATCTGGTACGTATATGTACTTCTATGCAAACAACCATTTCTACGTTAATGTATGTAGGTATATATGCACGCAGCTAACTGAATATTCAAGAACAGATTTGTTAGGTCTTACTAAACATAAGATGAAACAATTAAACACTATAAAATAATGCAAGTTAAAAGTATTTGTATACAGATACATACATTAACGTATGAATGGCTGATTTTATACAAGTACATATACGTACAAAAAATGTGATTTATGTTTAAACATATATGTAACAGTAAGAAACTATTTTTTTGGTATCTATATATGCATATATGCACCCCTCCAATGAAAAAGATTTTTATCACTGTTACATATACGTACCAAAAATATTATGTTTTGTATTGCAACCTATATTGTGTTTTGATGATGGTACATATATGTTTCAGTATTAAAACACAATTAGAATCAGTAGTGTTTTATAAACATCTCAGTATGTAATACAAGATACTATAAATACTTCTAACTGTTACATATATGTTTCAATAAAAACATGATCTGGTACGTATATGTACTTCTATGCAAACAACCATTTCTAAGTTAATGTATGTAGGTATATATGCACGCAGCTAACTGAATATTCAAGAACAGATTTGTTAGGTCTTAATTAACATAAGATGAAACAATTAAACACTATAAAATAATGCAAGTTAAAAGTATTTGCATACAGATACATACATTAACGTATGAATGGCTGATTTTATACAAGTACATATACGTACCAAAAATGTGATTTATGTTTAAACATATATGTAACAGTAAGAAACTATTTTTTTGGTATCTATATATGCATATATGCACCCCTCCAATAAAAAGATTTTTATCACTGTTACATATACGTACCAAAAATATTGTGTTTTGTATTGCAACCTATATTGTGTTTTGATGATGGTACATATATGTTTCAGTATTAAAACAAAATTAGAATCAGTAGTGTTTTATAAACATCTCAGTATGTAATACAAGATACTATATGTACTTCTAACTGTTACATATATGTTTCAATAAAAACAGTATCTGGTACGTATATGTACTTCTATGCAAACAACCATTTGTACGTTAATGTATGTAGGTATATATGCACGCAGCTAACTGAATATTCAAGAACAGATTTGTTAGGTCTTATTATACATAAGATGAAACAATTAAACACTATAAAATAATGCAAATTAAAAGTATTTGCATACAGATACATACATTAACGTATGAATGGCTGATTTTAAACAAGTACATATACGTACCAAAAATGTGATTTATGTTTAAACATATATGTAACAGTAAGAAACTAATTTTTTTGTCTCTATATGTATGATACTTTCCCGTATATGTAACACACCATTAACAATGGACTTCGTACCAACTAATGTGTATGTTTTATGGTTTAGTATTCATATATTTGCAACCAAAAAATGGGTCGGAACGAATTTCTATCAGTTGACTAGCTTAACCCCGGGACAACAAATTTATAATGACGTAATTGACTGTTGGGCTAAAGTGCTAAACCATGATGAAAAAGATAGATGTCCGAGCTCACCCTATCGTTTGTTCGTTGGCGTAACTCCATTTGTAAGTATATTTCATTAATGATTTATTTAAATTTCATATAATATAAATATATATATGTATATATATATATAGTGTTTAACTAGTGACCTATTGTTAAATAAAAATACAGCTTGGGTGGATAATTGAAAGCGATAAGGAAACGGATGCAGAACGTATCAACCACTTTAAAACCAATTTGGAAAGTTTTGTTGAAGATTTTGAAGGAGTGTTTGACATAAAGCAGTTTGACATTATATTCTTCCCCATTTTGGAAAAAAACCATTTTTATTTGGTTTGTTTTGAGATGAAGTATGCGAAGATCACAGTGATCGACAACATTAGTGATTCACAATGTCTAATCAGTTTTGATGATGATGCCGAATTCATTAAGAAGGGAACACCGTTAAAAGTGGTAAGATGTATTCTTTAAGGGTTTATGTTCATTTAGTTATTTAAATATTTAAAGTTTTTGTATATGTGCATACCTACATAAATTTATTTTCACTATGCAGAAACATATTTTTATGTCCTACTTGAAATCAGTAGAGCATCCAAAATGGAGAGAAATAGAATCGGCCTACCCTCAAAAGTTACGTATCGGTTGGTCTACGTCAAAGAACTCTACAGATTGTGGTATATTTGTTATGCGACACATGGAAATGTTTATGGGTAGTAGTTCAAAAAAATGGGATTGTGGGTTTCCATCGGAAGAGAGCAAAATGAAGACATAAATTAGGAATATGAGGAAGAAGTACGCCGTGAAGATCCTTACTTCTGATGTGAATATATATAAGGAGAAGGTGTTGAAGGAAGCAGAAGAGTTGGATCAAACAAAAGAAAGATAGATGATAGTTTGAATTAGGATTATGATGTAATTTTTTGGATAGAGTCGGTTTAATTTTAGATGTTTTCAAGACGTGGATGATTATCTAAACTGTTTTTTGAATGGTTTTAATCAAATGAATTACATTCAGTTGGTTATGTGATGTATCGATTTTATTTTGATGTATTACTATTACTCGTTGACATACTAATATATTATAATTATTAATGAAGTAAACAACCACCAAGTTAAACGTATTAGAAAAATATTACGTGTGATACGTATATGTATCAACTGGACTACCATGACCTTACAAAATATTACGTGTGATACGTATATGTATCAACCAGACTACCATGAAGTAAACAACCACAAGTTATCGATAATGTTTATAAACTTCAACATATGTAAGACTTCGGCACCAAGGACTACCATGACCTTACAATATATGTTTTAATACTGTTACATATATGTTTCAGTTTTAAAACAATAATATCAGTAGTGTTTTATAAACATCAACATATGCACATCAAGACTACCATTACATTACAATATATTTTTTCATACTGGTACATATATATTTCAGTATTAACACAATAATATCGATAGTGTTTAAAAGCATCGAATACGGTTCGTTTAAACGTATTAGTAGATACCATAAAAAGCATTATATCACTGTTACATATGTGTTTCAATATAACAATGATCTGGTACGTATATGTACTTCTATGCAAACAACCATTTGAAGGTTAATGTATGTAGGTATATATGCACGCAGTTAATAAAATGTTCAAGAACAGATTTGTTAGGTATTATTAAACATAAGATGAAACAATTAAACACTATAAAATAATGCAAGTTAAAAATATTTGCATACACATACATACATTAAAGTATGAATGGCTGATTTCATATAAGTACATATGCGTACCAAATATGTGATTTATGTTTAAACATATATGTAACAGTAAAAACTATTTTTTATGTATCTATATATGCATATATGCACCCCCCCAATGAAAATAACTTTATCACTGTTAAATATATACGTATATATGTATATGAAAACAACCACTCGTACGTTAATGTATGTGTCTATAAATCCAAATTAGTAACAACCAATATAAAAATGTACTAACATTATTAATTGTTTACTCTTAAAACAAGTAAATAAATATGCCAATAGAAAAAAACTCAACAAACTTATTCTTCCATTTCTTGCTCTGAACCTTCCTCGACATCTTCCTCCTCGCTTCGATCCTCACTCGAATTATACTTTTATGAATGACTTGATGAATCCTCAATTTGATCAAGTTTTCCAGGCCTTTTCCTGTTTTATTGGTTTAATTTAACGGGACAATTACGAGTATCGTGTCCACGTACGTATTTCTTGCAAAAATTACATAACCTTTTAGGCTTCTTACTTTTAGACTTCGCCTTCTCACTAGGACCAATCAACCGCCTATTCTTTCCACAACTTTTGTTCCTTATACCACTTGGAGGTTTGAAAGTGACTTGGTGGGGTTCTGGTTGGTGTAACACCTCCTCAAATACTACACCTTTGTTATTATGTGAAGGGTCGCATGGAAATTCACTAAAAATTTGAGACCTTAGATTTTGCAGATGGTCATCAAGCCATGTGAGACGCTCCGTATTCATCCTTAACCTATCCACACATTGTTGCATAGTATCCATCAAACGATGTCTTAGAGCTGCATTTTCAGAATTATCTGCACAATATCTATACTCCATACTAAACACGCTTTTGGGCAACGCATCTCTACGCCATCTTCCATGCACGTAATGATGGGGAACTTTTTCAATCTTGTGATGTCTGAATACGCAGAACATGTGACGGCAAAGATATCCAATACGGGTGAATGACATGCATGAACATGTAACAGAATTATCTGACAAATCAAGATTGACCTGCTAATAAAACATTTACCGAATAAAAACACTAATCAGACTCACATAAATGACACAATATTGGTATAATCACATGTACATACATATACGTACCTTAAATTCATTTAGAATTTCAGCTTTGTTGTCTTGATGTGCAATGCAGTAGTTGTATATTCCGTTAATTACCTCACGATTGATAATATAACATAATGTTTTGCCCTTATGTATCTCCTTTTGCACCTCCAAAAAAAAGTTACGTGTGTATATCACAGAAGCATGACGTTCAATTAATAAGTTTGTGAGGTACTTAGGAACTGTGGTGGTGGTGTTGAATTCAAGGACACGTTGGTTATATCGTTGACCATCGATAGCATTGTCGTAACTTAATAGAAATTGGACAAGTGTGTTAGACGGGCTAGAATTTATTTTGAAATATGAGTTTGAGCTCTCGCACCTTGATGTGGTTTTCATCAAACAACACATTAAAATATCCATAAAATAACCAGGGACCCACTGATCTCTAATGGAAAACATATAAGATAGCCATTTGTGATCTTGTAAACCATGCTTTTCCATTAAACTCTTCCAGCGTAACTCAAATTCAGGGTTTTAGGTACACATTCCAAACAAGCTTATGAATGGATGCACGTAGATTTGTGTTATTCAAAATATGTCCAGACACCTAATTATGATAATAAAAGTTAGAGGTATCTGCACAAAGAACATGATATATAATACGGGAAAAAAACAGAATACGTATACGTAAGTTAATCTATATTTCATTTTCACTAACAACAATAAAAATATATAAAACACATAAAAAGTTTTAAATTAGATTATTTACACATACCTTGGACGGGAGCTTATTAGTGATATGCCACATACATAGCCTGTGGATTGAATTGTCCATCACCTTATGAATAGCCTGTTTCATTGCAGCGTCTTGGTCGGTTAGAACTAACATTGGCTGCTTGTTGTTATGAGCTTCCAAAAAACACTTTAGCAACCACGTGTATGATTCGATCGACTCATCGTACAACAACGCAGCCCAAAAAATAACACATTTTTTATGATGATCAACTCCAGTAAATGGAACAAAAATCATATTATACCTACATAAAAACACAAAAATGTAATATATATATATATATATATATATATATATATATAAAATATGTATATACATAAAATTATCATTTATAATGTACATACTTGTTAGTCTGGTACGTTGCGTCAAACGCTAACACATCACCAAACGCCATATAGTTCACCTTCGACACATCAACTACCCAAAATAAGTTCCTAATTTCATCGCCAACCGCTAGAAATTTAAATGTGAAGTTGTTTTGGCATAACATCCGGTGTTCCATTCTATCCTTGAAGTATTGGCCATCACTATCACCAATATAATTAGTGATATCCCTACTAAAATTTTTGTAATCAGTCTTTGTTCCTCTAACCATGTGATGACCACCCTTCAATGCAACTTGCAATCTATGTGCTTTAGAAGGTCCGATATTTGCCAAACGACATTTAGCAATGTACTCCTTATCAACAAAATCAAGCTTACGCTTCTTTCTTGTCAAATCTAAATTATCCAAATTCACCAAACCATGATTATGTGCCTCAATAAAACCGTATACTTCAAACATTTCAGTTCCTTCTACAACTCTTAACTTTAACCGAGCACGACAATCACAAACTTTAAAATTTCTTCTTCGAACCCGGGACTTTGTGGATATATCCATAGTGTCAGTTACTTTCCCCGTAGGAATACCAGCCTTGTTACACAATATGTATCTATGAGTTACAACACCTTTCTTCTTATTTTTAATACCTAAACGGGTACTAAAGCCGGCCTTCTCAGCATATGACTCGTACATCCTTACAGCGTGATCCCAACTTTCAAATCTTGTTCCTACAACCGGCTTATGCTCATCGGATACGTTAGGAGTCCAATACCTAGACCCACTGGGGGACTGATATAACGTGCTGCGCATAGAATCTGAAACAACAAACATATATAAAGAAATTTCCAACAAAAATCAACAAAAAAAAAACTAATATGACGAACAAATTTAATACCTTCATTCTCAACACCGGTTAGAAATAAGGAATCGTTTTGAGTACTTGTATGATCAAATTCCTTTTCAATCAGATCATGTGTTGTATCTAAATAAATTTCACAAAAAAAAATATTATCTACATAGTCATATATCAAATACAATACTAAAAAAATGACACGAAGACGTATGGTGAAAACAAAAAAACCAACCGTCTTACTATATCTCTAAACATTATTCAACTTTATGATACGTATACGTATGCAATATAAAAACGAAGATCATAACATCATGATCGTTACCATCTTCATCTTCTCAACTAATTAAACACAAAACTATAAAAAACAAAACACATAGACAAATATCAAATAAACTACAAAACCATTGGCACGTATACATCAACTGTGAATCTATATCTATAAATATTATTCAACTTCATGGTACGTATACGTAAGCGGTGAAACAATGTAATTTCGAATATCATGGTCTTTACCATCTTCATCTTCTCAACTAATTAAATACAAAACTATAAAAAACAAAACACATAGACAAATATCAAATAAAATACAAAACCATTGGCACACTATATCTATAAAATATTGTTCGAATTCATGATACGTATACATATGCAGCTAACCACAAACCATAACAACGATAAGATCCTTTCGTTAACCGCGGACACACAACGATTTCTTCATTAACCGCAAACCATAACAGGGCAATTTCGAATATCATTGTCTTTACCATCTTCATCTTCTCGAATAATTAAATTGCTCTGGTCTGCGACAATTGATTCTGCAAATGTATCATGCGTTATACCTACTGATATCACATCCCGCAACGTATCATCGACATCAACAAGATTTTCGAATACATTGACATCGACAATTGAATCAGTATTCGCATGGACTTCGACAATTGAATCAGTAACCTCATTGACTTCGACAATTGAATCAGTAATCGTATGGTCTTGAACAATTGAATCAATAATCGGATTCATTTGGTATATTTGTTTTGCGAATCGTCAATTGAATCAGAAATCGAACACTGTTTGAAACAATGAAAATCGGTTACAGTGTTCTTCTTCACGTCATTTATGGAAGATCTGTTTTCAATTTACATATAATATTGTTTAAAGTTAAAACATATAATAATTTCCAAAATTAAAAATGGTCAAAATTACTTAAATAACCCTTGTTATTAAACAAAAGTGATTAATTTAAAAAAAATATGATTGGTGGATGGAGTTTTTAAGGTTTTCATTTATAATCAAGATTTTCATTTGATCCCTCCTCTATATATATATATATATATATATATATATATATATATATATATATATATATATATATATATATATATATATATATATATATATATATATATATATATATGGGTTAGGTTCTTTTCAGGACTTCGTTATAAATAAGAACTCACAGAACTAATGTTAACCATTGATTGTTTTGATCAAGAGTTATGATTAAACATGTTCACTAAATGTAAATTATTGAATTATTTAATTGGTTAATTTAAAGAAAATGGTATATTAGTAATCTGTTATATTATTTTCTCTCTTCAATTAGTTAGTAATTAATTAATTTTATTCTCTCTCCTCTTTTTTCTCTTATTTCTAAAAATTCATCAATTACATTTGAAAAAAAAAGAAATTCTTTAAAATTGAGTAAATTAGTATGTGATGCGTCATAATTGGTATTTGTTTAATCTTTGCATTCGATTGTTTTTTTAATTTTTCACGGTGCTCGTTGATTTACATATATGTAAATCTTTAGACTGGTCGTCTACTCAAATGTTAATATTTTACATATACATAAATTTTCAAATCAATAATCCATTTTTTAAATTGATCTGGTATTTACATATATGAAAAAATATCTTCATACTAGTCATTTAGTTTTTAAACTTACCACACATTTACATATATGTAAAACTTTTTCTTATAGTTTTTTTTGTATACATACAGGTTTTACATATGTGTGAGTCAACTATTTACATATATGTAAGTCTTCCACACAAACTTAAACCAAATCTTAAACTAAAATTCAAGCTAATTAACACAAACACTTGAATCAAAACATAAAGTCATACCCTAAATTTAACCAAACGATCATTGAATTTGTGAGAAAATAGATTATTACATTTGTGTATGTAGAAAAAAAATATATAGGTAACAAAAATATATATGTGTAAAATTAACAAACTATTTATTTCCATATATGTATAGGTAAAAAAGATAACTGATTATATTTATTTATGTAACGAAATTGGATGCAAAATTAACTCAAATATATAAAATCATTATCAAACCATTATCAAAGTATATTTAACACTTTTTATGAATATACTATGAAAAAAGGTTAAAAAACTGTCCAAAAATCAATGCAAAGTTGAAATTGAGCACTAAAATAAAAAAAATAATTAAAAAATTTCATCCAATTAATGGAAGATAATTGTGTAACTTCCTAAATTAATTATATAGCATTAAAGACTCATATTAAATGCATATATTAAAGACCATATTAAACTTGTTGTATTAATTAAAAAATAAATTAAATACATAATAATCAATGGTTAGGATGAGTTCTCGCAGTTCTCACGATCTTTAGGAGTCCTGAAAAGATCCTGACCCTATTATATATATGTATATGTATATATATATGTATATATATATATAGGGGAGGGATCAAAGGAAAACCATGTTTATAATTGAAAACCGTGAAAACCACCACTATCTAATCACATAATTTATAATTGATTTAATTTTTTAATTGTTTAAACTATATTTGAGTAAACTTTAAACTTATTTTTTGAGGTCATTATTTATTTTTTAATTTAAACTCCAAGGTTGACGATGATAACGAATCGAGTTACGTATACGTAACTTGTATGAGTTAAGTGTACGTAATTTTAGTTGTGCACTTGATAACACGTACTTACATATACAAAACCCGTTACATATATGTAGCTCTTAGTTATACACTTTGTAATACGTACTTACATATATGTAACCCTTAGTTTTCATGGTTTTCGTTTATAAACATGGTTTTCATTTGATCCATATATATATATATATATATATATATATATATATATATATATATATATATATATATATATATATATATATATATATATATATATATAAATCCAAGCTATATCATCTGTTCAATCTACTGCGAGATTTTTTACCCCTTTTTAATCATCTTTAGTGCTTTATATAAAGATATATACCATAAACACATAAGCAAATCTAGATAAAGACAAGTTTATACAAAAAAAACAAAAAAAAACATATATTCTTAATGCTGCAAAGAGACAACTATCATAAATATGGTGGCATACTCGCGTGACTTTATGTAATAACTAGTTTATACCCGGCTTGTATGGCTACACGGATTTATTATAACACAGTTTCAAGCCGTATTATGATTTATACATTATAGTAAATTATTTTATAAGCGTTGCGCAACATGGTTTTTATATAGATGCAACCAAAAATCTAAGGGGGTGTTTGATTGGTAAGAATTCATGGGAATCTATTGGAATTGAAATTTGAATTCCATTCCTTAGATGTGTTTGGTTGGACAAAACAAGAATACGGAATTGGAATTAATTCAAATCAAATCCCTTGATTAGGGGAATTCAAAATCCTTCTATGTATTGAAGGAAAGTTTAGTAAACCACCGGAATGTTTGTGAGTTACCGAAATAACCCATACGATTATTGCTAAACAACGCCTTCTCCATCATCTCTTGTATGTTCATTCTAATCCATCTCCACCATGTTTACGAGATCTTCATCTTTCTCCGGCGTCGCTACTTTCTCCGGCGACTAAGCTGTTACTAGATCTTCATCTTTCGTTGGTGTTGCTACTTTCTCCGGCCCTAAACTGTTACGAGATCTTCTCCTTTCTTCGACGTTGCTAATCCATCTCGAGTTTGCTGGAATCCAGCTAATCACACCAAGATGCAGAATGGGAAAGTGAGATCCGATGACAATGGGGCACATTTAAGCAAACGATTGTCTTTCACAACCGGTGTGATGGGATTTAGTTGGTAAAACAAGGGTTCATTTGAACGCGCGGTTGTCATTTGCAGATGGTGGCCGGAGAAGGTGCTGGTCACAAGGAAGATGATGCTGAGATGAGTCGGTGATGTACTGATATGGGGGTGGGGGTTATTAGAGAGATTTACATCTATAGATATATTTAAGGGGTAGTTTTGTCTTTTGAGGTTTATTTACATTTCAATTCCATTAATAAATATATCAACCAAACACATTTTTAGATTTCTAAAAGAATCCTTCAAATTACAATTCAAATTACATTTCCAATTCCAATTCCAATTCTAATTACTTTGAATTTCACGAACCAAACGCCCCCTAAGTTTGCAACATGGTTTAGATGACAACCAAAAATCAAGTTGTGATTTCAACTTTGGGGGTTGCCCATAACATACCAGAAAGCCTACAATTTGCTTTTTCATATGGTGTTCTCAACGGATGTATAATTATGTATTAGGTTGTTGGTTCATTTGGATAAGATAACACATAAATTAGTGATTGGTTGCAAGTATATGTCCTAAGCATGATTTAAAAATAAATAAATTCCAGAGAGCTATGTCATTAATCCAAGAGGACATTTTCTGCTCCTTCGCTTCAGTCTGCCTTCTTCGGGTCGGTCGGTCGGTCCTCCATTCATCCGACCGGAGGTGTACGCAATTTCCTACTGTTAGAAATAATAATCAAGTCATCGTTTGTATACTTTGTAATAGTTCAGGGGTGTATGTTGTAACATTCCTATGAACTTAGTTAGTTAGAGTTAGTTAGAGATTGAGTAATGGTTTAGATAAATAGTCAGTGGATCACATCTTATAATCCAATCTTTCAATACTTCCTATATTCACATTCACGTGTAACTGATCAAGAGTAATAGTAATCGTTCTTCATTCTTGTGTTCTTGATCGCTTCTTCAACAAGTGCTATCAGAGCCACGTTGATTTAGGGCTCGAAGTGAAGGGGAGGAACAATCGAAAAGAGAATCGAAGTCATGATGGTTTCCACAAAGTTTGAACTGGAAAAGTTTGACGGAAAGAACGATTTCGGATTATGGCGACTAAAGATGAGAGCCCTTCTGGTTCACCAAGGAGTGGTGGAGGCGCTAGTCGGAGAAGCTAAACTTCCAGCCTCCCTGACGGCGAAAGAGAAGAAAGACATTCTTGAGAAAGCACACAGCGCAATCATCTTGAGCCTGGGAGACAGAGTGTTGCGAGAGGTATCAAAAGAAACCTCGGCTGCCGGAATTTGGAGTAAGTTGGAAGGGTTGTACATGACAAAGTCATTAGCTAACCGATTGTACTTGAAGCGAAGACTTTACACATTCAATATGTGTTCAGGTAAGTCTCTTGAAGACCACACTGACGAGTTCAACAAGTTAATTTTGGATTTGGAAAACATAGAGGTCACGATCGAAGATGAAGATCGGGCAATTTTGTTCCTGACCTCTCTACCTAAACATTTTGAGCATTTTGTCGACACTTTAATGTATGGAAGAGATACTCTCTCCATGGATGAAGTGTTGGCCGCATTGAACTCGAAAGAGTTGAAAAAGAGGTCAGATCCGAAAGATGAACTAGGTGACGGGTTATTTGTACGGGGAAGGCCTGAACAACGAAGCTTCAAGAAAAAGGGGTCATCAAGGTCGAAATCAAAGGTCAGTAGACGATGCTACATATGCAATTCAGAGAAGCATCTAAAGCGTGAATGCCCGTAGAGGAAGAAAAAGAGGAATGATTCATCATTTGTGAAGGGTCAAGGATCAGGATTACCTGAGGCCTCAATGGACGGGTATGAGTCAGCTGATGTGTTGATGGTGTCGAAAGAAGGCTCTGGTGAGGAGTGGATCCTTGATTTCGGTTGTTCGTACCACATGACACCTAATCTTGAAGCATTCAGTGAGCTAAGAATGGAAGATTTAGGGGTGGTGCATTTAGGTGATGATAGAGAATGTCCAATTAAGGGACATAATACTATATCTCTTAAACTAGAGAATGGGGGGGCTGACTCTAGAAAAGGTCAGATACATTCCTATGTTAACAAGAAAATTAATCTCACTTGGTATCTTTGAGAAAGATGGTTTCCATGTGAGTTTAAAGAGTGGCAAGGTTAAAGTTGTCAAAGGCTCATTAGTGATGTTGACTGGTACTAGAAAAAGTAATAACATCTATACATTATATGGAAAGGTTGATCAAGAAGCTGTGTATGTGGAAAAAGAGATCAGGAATGATCAGGCTAGATTATGGCATAACCGGACGGGGCACATTAGTGATCAGGGATTCTATGAGTTGAGAAAGCAGCATGCCTTTAGGGATATCCAAGCGAGAGGAGTTGGGTTTTGTGATCAATGCACACTGGGTAAGGCTTATAAGGTACGATTTATGAGTGGAAGACATAATACTCAGGGTATCTTAGACTACGTTCACTCAAACTTATGGGGGCCTGCTCAGGTTAAGTCATTAGGTGGGGTAAGATATTTCATGTCTCTAATCGATGACTACTCAAGAAGGGTGTGGGTCTTCATACTAAGGAACAAGTCTGAAGCACTTGATACTTTCAAAACTTGGAAGGTTATGGTGGAGAACCAAACCGGGTGAAAACTTAAAAAGCTAAGAACCGTTAATCGGTTAGAGTTTTGTAGTGGGGAATTCAATCAATATTGTAAGGTGAACGGTGTTTCTAGGCATCTTACAATACCAGGGACTCCCCAACAAAATGGCTTAGCAGAGAGAATGAATCGAACTCTCTTGGAGAAGGTGAGATGCATGCTAATTAGCTCAGGTTTGTCAAAAACCTTTTGGATTGAGGCTGTATGCACAGCTGCTTACCTGGTTAATAGAAGTCCTTCCTCAGCTATTGACATGTGCACTCCTATGGAAAAGTGGTCTGGGTTTCGGTCAGACTACTCAAATTTAAGAGTGTTAGGCTGTGTATGTTATGCACATGTAGATCAGGGAAAACTCAAGCCAAGGGCTGCAAGGTGTGTGTTTTTGGGGTATGCTGAAGGTGTTAAGGGGTACAGACTGTGGAAGCCAGATGGGGAGAGCCCACAGATTATGCTCAGCAGAAATGTAGTGTTTAGAGAACATGTGATGTATAAGGATGCTATCAGTGATGCTGATGATGTTCATTTTAAGGACCCAGAAGTTCAGATTGAGGTGGAGCCGGTAGCCCAGCCAGAAGAACAAGTGTATAGGGAGTCTGGTGATCATGCTTCAATGGATGGGGTCACTGGGACTGAACCTGGATATAGTATTGCAAGGGATCGCACAAGGAGGCATGTTATACCTCCTTCCAGGTTTAGAACGAATGAAGAAGTGTCAGCGTTTGGTTTATGAGTGTAGAACAAGAAAGTGTGCAAGATCCTCTCAATTATGAAGAGGTTATGAGATCTCCTGATAAAGATCAGTGGGTTGGTGCAATGAAGGAAGAGATGGCATCTCTGCATAAGAATGGCACTTGGGTTTTGGTGGATCCCCCGTATAATCACAAGTTAGTGGGTTGTAAGTGGTTATACAAGCTGAAAGAAGGTATACCTGGAGTTGAAGGTCCAAGATTTAAAGCAAGGTTAGTGGCTAAGGGGTACACTCAGGAGAGTGGGCTTGATTATACAGAAATATTCTCCCCGGTTGTTAAACATTCTTCAATAAGAATAATGTTGTCTTTAATTGCAGTTCAAGATTATGAGTTGGAACAGATGGATGTTAAGACAGCCTTCTTGCATGGAAATCTTGAAGAACGCATTTATATGCAACAACCAAAGGGGTTTGAAGTGATTGGTCAAGGGGGGAAGGTGTGTTTGCTTAAAAAATCATTGTATGGTTTAAAGCAGTCTCCTCGACAATGGTATAAACGATTTGATGATCATATGCTCATGAATGGTTTTAGCCGAAGTTCTTATGATAGTTGTGTCTACTATAAGGAGTATGTCAAGAGTGAGTTTGTCTATCTACTGTTATACGTAGATGACATGCTTATTGCATGTAAGGATAAAAATCAAGTTGCAATCACTAAAGCACTGCTCATGAATGAGTTTGAGATGAAGGAGCTAGGTGAAGCCAAGAAAATTATTGGTATGGAGATACATAGAAGAAGGGATCTGAGACAACTTAAATTGACCCAGAGTTCGTATACTATGCGTGTCTTGGTTAAGTTCAGTATGGAGAAGTGTAAACCGGTGATAACTCCGTTAGCTCAGCACTTTAAGTTGTCTAATGATGATTGTCCATCTACTTTGGAAGAAGAAGATTATATGAGTAAGGTCCCGTATGCTAGTGCAGTTGGAAATTTAATGTTTCTGATGGTATGCACTAGACCAGATTTGGCTTATGCTGTGAGTGTAGTAAGTCGATATATTTCTAAACCAGGGAAGGCTTATTGGAGTGCTGTGAAGTGGATTCTTCGATATCTGAGTGGGTCTATGGATGTGGGTATGGTTTATGGTAAGACTAAACCAAGTGAGTTGCTGGTTGAAGGGTATGTTGACTCAGACTATGCAAAGGATTTAGATAGAAGTAGATCAATATATGGATATATTTTTAAAGTGTTAAATGGTGTTGTTAGTTGGAAAGCCTCATTGCAGAAGGTTATAGCTTTATCTAGTACAGAAGCGGAGTACATTGCCTTGACCGAAGGGATCAAAGAAGCTTTATGGATTAAGGGGTTTGTTACTGAGTTGGGAATGAATATTGCTGATATCACTGTGAGGTGTGATAATCAGGGTGCTATTCAGCTTTTTAAGAACAACGTGTTTCATAAGAGAACTAAGCATATCATGGTTAAGTATCATTTTATAAGGGATGTTATAAATGCTAAAGAGGTAAATGTGGTGAAGGTTGACACTTTGGATAATGCAGCTGATATGCTCACAAAGGCACTCCCAGGTACCAAGTTTCTTGCTTGTTTGGATATACTTGGTGTAGGTTAATATTATAGACTTGGTTATTAAGGTGGAGATTGTTAGAAATAATAATCAAGTCATCGTTTGTATACTTTGTAATAGTTTAGGGGTGTATGTTGTAACATTCCTATGAACTTAGTTAGTTAGAGTTAGTTAGAGATTGAGTAATGGTTTAGATAAATAGTCAGTGGATCACATCTTGTAATCCAATCTTTCAATACTTCCTATATTCACATTCACGTGTAACTGATCAAGAGTAATAGTAATCATTCTTCATTCTTGTGTTCTTGATCGCTTCTTCAACACCTACGATAGGTTAGGGATGATCAAATTAACTCGTGAAACCATAAAACTTACAGATACAAGTGTTAGTTTTCTTATTTAGAAAAGAATAGAAACAACCTTGAGCTAAGAAATCACTTTGGACCAGTGATGGAGCTTGAGTGAAAGTTTTTTTTTTAGGGGGGGGGGGCGGGGGCGAAAGTAAACTATTTTATGGGAGCAGACTCTATATTTATTAAAAAATTCCACTACCGAACCGAAAATTTACACTACTGATAGGGGGAGTGCCCCCCCACCCCACCCCAATGAAGCTTCGCCCCTACTTTGGACATCTCCATCATAGTTCTTGCATAATCAATAGTAGACCTAGGTACAAAGGTGGGTGGGTGGGTGTTTGTTTGTGATATTATATTTCAAGCATTTAGGAACCTCATGGTTCTAAGAGGTTGCTCTAAAGTGCGCAAACCCTTAAACCAAAAGGTGGGATTCAAGGGGCATTGCCCCTATCACGGTCAAGCTGCTTGGTCAAATCGAAATTTTTTTAGTTTGGTAAGTTTCTAGTTCATTGGAAGTTGCTTCATATTCAATAAATTATATGAATAAATGATGAAAAGTTGCATGGATTTCAATCTGAATCATCACTTGAAATTTGTTACTAATCGATAGTAGCTTTGTACTAGTAACATTAATCTATTTCGGTAATAACTTTGTACTTCGGTAATAACTCTATACATCAGTAGGGATTATAGGTCGGTAGAAACTAGAACTTCAATATAGTTAGTTTCAACTAATAAGCGATGTCAATCGATGATAATTACTACAGATCGTTCCTATTGAAGTAACTACCATTAGTTGACATTCACAACTACTAACTGTTTAACTATCACTTGAAAAATTACTATGGTTCACTCAATCATCACAATGCTTTGACTCATTTATAAAGGATTCATCTAGTCAAATATTCCAAGGAATGAGTTCATACAAATGTTGGCATAACTGCATATAAAACATCATATCAGTTGTTGAAACCTTTTGTCATCAGTTTTAAGATTTTGAAGTACCATCAATACAAGTTTAATCTGAAAGTGATTCACATGATTCAAAAGGCTATTTTGAAAACTACAAACTACAAATACTACAGTTTGTTGGTCAGGAATTTGACTTCAGTTGCCTAGACAGCTAGACTTATGTATTAACATCTATGCTTGTCAAGTCCTCTAATGATTCACATTAGGGTTTTGTCACAACGAAAAATCCTATATGTTCTTGATTTTAGGTTATAGTTCTTTGTATCAAATCGTCTTGTTGATGATTTGAGGGTCGTTTATGTGTTTTGATTGATTAGATTGCTTCTAATTGTGGTCTTCTTTTTTGTGTTTTGTATTCGTTGGTTTGGGATCGAATCAAGTTGATTTTACTTTTTTTACAGACATAAAATTTGTTAAGCTAAAACATAAATTTGTTAACTTTGTGTCATGTTAAAGGTCTATGTTACAAATTGTTAACTCTATTGAGCCACCTGAGTAACTTGAAAATTATTAATTTTGACATGTTTCTAAGTCTTTGGAAATTGCCTCATATCGTAGATGATGAAAAATAGCATGAAAATTTCTCATTGAATCAATAAGTTGAAAGTTACCACTAATAATAGTAACTTTATACTTCGACAGTAACTATCTACTTCGTTGATAATCTTGTACATCGTTAGCGATTACAAGTCAGTAGAAACTATGGTTACTGATATCAACAGACATGGTTTCACGCTTTATTCAAGATTGAATTGTTTAAGGTTTGCTTAGAAGCCTTACCAATGAGTTGATGTTAAAGAATTCATAAACGACAATGCTTAACTTATTTACCCTGTAAGATTTTATATGCTCGTTTACTTGAATTTGTGAAAGAAATTTTTTCGGTATACAACCTTTAATAATCAAATAATTAAGAAAGTTACATCTTAATAAGCAATCAAAATAATTGCACTTGAAGTTTTGTCGAAGTCATCTAAGATCATATTTTGCAGCTACAAATATTATGTAATTCTGGTAATACTTTAAAAAGTAATATTGTAATAGTATTAATTTATAGGAAACCTTTTATTGTGGTGGAAATAAGTCTAGCCACAGGATTGGCATATTTTTTTATGTATCTTGCAGAAACCTTGCATCGTTGTTCGTTTTCGTGTTACAATAAAATCATAATTTTCACATAAAGAAATAGTTTTATTCACGTCGAATCCCAAAAAGACGTGGCTAGAAATTTATAAAATAATGAAATAACTATAAGAAAAAAAAAATGTCCTATCTAACGTCATAAATTAACAAAATAATAGTAATAAATCTATTAAAGAATTTAATATAAATCGATTTTCAAAACGTATTTAACTAGATTTTAAATTAAAGGGCACCTGTTACAAAATGTTTAAGCAAAAACTTGTAATTACAAAAAGAAAAAGTTATAAAAAAACCACTCAAATGAGTGTTATTAGTTTTGATCAATTAAAGGTTTTCACTTATCATTTAATTGATCGAGTCGTCAAAACTAAAGCAATTTGCCTGTTGAATGGGTTGATATTGATATGATTTCAAATATAGATTACAAATCAAAGATTTTATAGTTTGATAGACGATTTGAAACATGAAATAGATCGTGTAAACGAGATGACTTCAAACTTTATTATTAATTTGGTATTGTTAAAATGTGCAGTTATATAATTTAATAAGTTTTGTGTTTGATAAACGAAATTTAAATCCGACTTTTTGACAAACCTAATAAAAGTAAATGCATGCGTAAAGGACCAAAATAAAGTATTTGATAATTTAGAGGAGAACAACATTATTAAAAGAGACAAAGTGTGAATTATTTAGCTAATCTACACTAAATGATGTTGCACAAAATCCACCCACCAATCTGCCTTTAGGTCCCAAACCAAAACCTTTACATCCCCAACTCCTTACCTTCAATTTTGACCAACTAATATTACATACCCACCTAAACGAATAAAATTCAAACATTTACAACCTCTAGTTTTTTTATTTTTATTTCTATTTTCATTTGCTTAATATATAGGTGTCACGATCTGGTTGGGTTGATCTGACAAAACTGTGTGTCTTACCGTTTGACTATGATTTTGAGAATCGACAACTTAAAATAGTCAGTTTTACTGGTGTTACAATTTAAATGTTCTGTTACGTTTTTAACCACTTTTACTCACCATTGTTGCACATCCATATAGTTACAAGTTTTAATAATGTAAATAATAAATATCAAACTATGGGTCTTATGTACATGGTCAGTTTCAAGTTTTAAACATGATTGAACCGTCACTAAAACCAAACCCTAAACCGAACTATTTAGATCTCAAAAACAGTTAACAACCAACTTGGTGTACTCTAAACGGTATGATTGGTTTCAAGAGTTCTTAAAAACCAATGCTTTAATGTATGTAAAATCATCATAGTTTTGAATTTCAAACCCTAAACCAAACCAACATACTTCCATTTAGACGGTTCAACGGGTTGAAAACAAACGGTTCAATTGGTTTCAACAGTTATTTTGAACGCTCTAGTTTCAGGCAAGTAGAATAACAAAACCTAGTTATGAATATTGATCTTTAACCTATCCATACTCTCGAACCAATTTCGACTCAGTACCACAACCCATTTCTACATAGGCTGTTTGCAGCCATAGTTACAATTGTGTTAGAACAAATTCAAAACAAACATTGATCCAACACAAGAAGCACCATAAGTTATGAATTGTGACCAACATCTCTATAAATATTTATTTCTAAACATATAAACCAAAACAAAAAGATTGGTAGAAGATCAACAGATCATAGAAACATAAAACTCAAGATCAGGATCATCATCATCATCATCCAAATTGGGGATTTTTTTTCACGAATCACACATTACAACTTCATGATCCTCTGTAAAATTACGACGAACTACACTACAACTTCAATCTCACAGATTTGAAGCAGAATACAGATCGCATAGTAACCTCAAATTACACTAATCTACAATATCATCATCATCATCACCACCACCAACACCACCACCACCACCACCATCATTATAAACGACAATAACAATCTAAACATATCAAGATTCACAAGAAATTACCCAAATTCCTCATCTTCAAATCCCCAAAATCCTCAGATCGAACGAACAACCGTAGATCGAACACATCATCAATCATTTCAACATCATCGAAACTCAGAGGCAAAGTGCAGTGACGTATAAATCATCATCAGGGTTAGAACAAAATCCGATCTCATCGGCCGGCGGTGGTAGGTTGAGATCAAACGGCAGAGGTCGCCGGGAAGATGACGTCAGATCGCCGTCGTAATAATAATCTTCAACCACCGACGACGACGAATCACAATTACTGCGACAATCGTCATCATCGTGAGGCACCGGCGGCGGTTTCCACCGGAGGGTTTTGCCACCACTCTCCGGCGGAATCTCCGGCGGACGTGGGCCGCTTTTGGACTCGACGGTGCTGCTCATACCACTCGCCGTCGGTCTGGCGCTACGGTCACCGGCGGGATGGTGGATCTCGTGCGACGGTGTGATCGGAAAATTGGTTTTCGCTTTGGATCCGCGGAGGGAGCGTGCGGCGGCGTCGTACGCACGGGCGGCGTCGACGGCGGAGTCGAACGTACCCAACCAAACCCGAGCTTTCTTCCAAGGGTCACGGATCTCCGCCGCGAACCGGCCCCATGGTCGCCGACGAACGCCGCGGTACCGAGGCTCCGTCGTCTCCTCCGGCCGTGGTCCGATGGGCTCTCCGGCGGCGGTTTTCGCTCTGCCGCCGCGTCGCATCAGGTGGATCTGATTATTATCTGATGCAATCGGAGATGGGGGTCGTATCTTTTTATCAAGATCTTTAATGGGTGTTGTGATCGGTGATCTGTAACAATCACCACCGCCTTTGATTGATAAAATGAATCATCTTGTTGATCCGTTGGTTTTCAAGATTCTTGATTTTCCGATGGGTTTCTCTCTCTTCTCACCTTATCTTTTGGTTTCTCTCTCTAGAGTTTCATCGTTGTTGGTCTCCGTGATGGAGAAAAGAATGCGTTATCGTTTGGTCCAAGTTTTTTATTATTTATTGTTCTTTTGTGTGTGGGGAATGGACGGAAATGCCCTTTGGGTGGGTGTGTTTTTTTCCTTTTGTAGTTGTTGATTTTTTTGGGGTGGGGGTAGTGTTGTAATTTTGAGGCTATCTTTTTGTAGTCTGAACGGTCCCTCTTTCTTATGCATCTTCTTGGTATTGGCTAAAGTAGTCCTTGGACTTTTGCTTTATGCACATTTTAACTTTGAAAGGTATATTGCTTATTTTTAATTTTTAATTTCAATATATACATGCAAGTCTACATGTTGTTGTGTTTCTTATCTTCTAGTCTTCTAGACATGTATGGTGTTGCTACTAAATTCCAACTCGTGATTGCGATGGGCTGGGGTTGCGGGAATGTCGTTCAGATCCGTTTTTCTCATACCCACACGTGTTTTCCCCTCGTGCATATGTTTCATGTGTGTACGAACAAAGTTTAAAAAGATTGTTAAAGTGGGAGATTGGAGATCTTACATTTATTTATGTTAAAGAAGTGGGCTTTAAAGTGTAAACCCTAATGTGTTTCCTCCGGAGAGTGTATTCGAGTTGCGTACTCGAGTGATGGAGATGATCTGATGAAATAGTGTTCCATTAGTGTTCCATTAGGGCTTTTAACCCTAATGGGCCAGCTCAACATAGGCATAAGCCCAATCATGAGAGTAGTTTGTTTTAATACAAGCAATCCACTTCACTAGGTAGTTTTAACTCTTGGTTACATTATGCACATATTTAATAACATTCTTTTATAATTTCACTTAGTGAATTTCCTATATGTAACTTTGTACGAAATCTAGTATAGACCCAAGGTAGCGTACGGTACTCATCATTTTATTTTAAGTAAGTGTGAAAATGTCTTAGCCTAGAAAACGAGGGGTAAAAGAGGAGTTTTGTGACTTTAGAATTTTCTAGGAATCAAAAGTCACATAACACATACTTTAGTGTGTTATATGGTGCATAATAACATGCATAGCATTTATCTAGCTTTCTAAATCACTCATTTTCGTATACCATTTCAATATATGGAGCAAATTCTAGCTTTTATGTTCCAAATAAACATTGTTATATGACATACCAGAGAACAAAACTACAAACAACATACAATATTCTAAAACATGATTTTCGGAGCATTGGCACATGCGTACCAAAGCTAGAGTTATCCGAACAAGAGTCATCTAGGCTAGTCATTGAAATGTTATCCATTCGAAAGAAGTCATTTAAACAATTGGGGCACTAAACTTACTAGTACCTAAGACACCAATAGTTTTATAAAGTACGTAAAAAACAGTCTAGCGTGCATTTATCGTCAAGAATTAAAAACATAAACAAACAGCGGCATTACTCATAAAATAAGCAAAAAATCACTCATAGAGACAAAAACATAACAGTTCATATCAAATAAAGTGGTAGAGTAATTGTGGTAAAAGTTAAAACAATTTCCATCACCTGCATTTTATTCAGACCAAAACAAAAATCCCTTCTCAAACTCATCTCCTAAAAATAACACTAAATGACATATAATCAGATTCATTCCGAATGTGGAGGTGATGCACCATTTTCATTATCATGATCATGTTCACGTTCATGTTCATGTTGAGGTGAAGGCGAACGCGAATGTGAATCTCCTCCTGGTGTTTTAGAACCACCTGCATTTTTTGATGATTTTGAAGAGGATGACACAGAAGAATGGTGTGTGTGAATTTCACCATACGGATACACAGATGGATCAATGATGGACATGCTAGGCAAACTCATGCCATAGTTGAATGAATATCCCACAAAAGGGTGATCATATTTACAAGTTGGCCCGAATTTGCAGATTCCATAAAGACTATAATGCGAACACACCGCTTGCCCCTGCATTTTGAGCCATTTAGCGTTTCAAGGTTCTGGTAATAAGCACTAGAGATTGGTTAACAAGAATGGAGTGACTTACGGGTCTCAGAGGGAGGCCAAGTGGGCCCAGAGAACTAGCAGCCATTTGAGCTATCTTCTCTTTTGGATGGTGATACTTGCAGTCTGACCCGTATTTGCAGCTTCCAGTGTTCATGAAATAGCGACATTCAGGTTCACCAGGTCGTTCGGGCAGATTAGAAGCAGATGTTAAAGTATAGGCCTGGTCAATGGAACCAGCACCACCAAAGACACTAGTCGAGGTTACTGGGCTTAGACTTCCCTGAGGAAAAAACATCACAATAATTATCAACTGCTCAGCGAAATAAAGACAGTTATAAATAGAAAAAAAAAATCTTGAAAATCATATATTATTTATCATTAAACTGACATAAGCACTGAACTTAAAAAACTATGTGAATGATGAGCCATAAGCTTAACAACCAACCACTCATGGTGTTGATATTAGTGTTTTGGAACTGGTTATCTACAATCACAAAAATCAATTTTTAATGCTTCAGTAAAATGTCTGATTACTGAGAGGCCAAATAATCAATTTCTGATATATGATAATTGGTTCACACCAAATGCAATAAAACTAATAATATAAGCATAAAAGGATATAAAAAATATTTATTTACCCCTTCTTTTAGTTCAATTTACCATGCTTTTTACTTCCATCTCACAAACCTCTATATTTTTCACAAAAGGTCATTTTTGGTCAATTTACCAATTAATTTCTTAAATATTCAGATATTGTCCAACACTTGATCATCTCATTAGGCAGTTATTACAACTTCAAAGTTCAAACATCCTAAGCACATCCATATACTATTTTCTTGATCGTGTTTTTTACCACTGATTAGATGATTCTAGTTATTCAATATCATATACAAACAAAACATACATCCAAACACTTCCGTGTTAAGAAATCCCAGGGGTTAGTTTAACTAGTTTTTGGTACTTATGGTTAGATAAAAGATAGTTATATATACTTACCACGTAAGTGCTCCAGCCTTGTGCAGGGCCAATGCCTTGAGAAGGAGGAAGAATAATTGGTAAATAAGTTTGTGGATCAGAAACATATGTCGGTCTAGGTAATGACCATGCAGAAATACCAGACGAAGCTACATGTGTCGATGCATATGGTATACCTCCCCCATCCACTGATGGTTGTGGATGATGGAACTTGCATGAAACGCCAAATTTACACGATCCAGTTCGTATGTAATGTGGGCATGCCTTCTCTTCCTAATAAGCTAAGATAAATTAGCATTATTACATCATTATTTGACATGAGTGATTATTAAAACACATATACCTGTCGCATAGGTAGCCCAACCATGTTCAACACAATTGGTCCAGCACCACGCCTATCACGTGGATGATTGTATTTGCAGGTTGATCCATATTTGCAAGTGCCCGTCTTTAGAAAATACTGAAAATGATATAACGGTTCATCTTTAAATGCATTACAATTTAAGGGTGTAACAAATGAAACGTCTTAAACAATAGTGCAGCCACATCTTGGTGTGTATATCTTTCTATTTAGGCCTTAAACAGGTGCTTGGGGTGTGCTGCAAAAGTGATAACTTTGAAGCATTTCGGGAAAATTGGTTAAATTGTGAAATTTTTTTTAGTAAATACTTTCAGATTTGGAGCTGTTATAAAAACAAGTATGAACTTTTACTGTTTTTTAAAGAAGAGTCCGAGCTTTAAAATAAGTTGATTTACTAATACAAGTTCTTGAAGTGTAACTATCACTTTCAAAATCATTGATCCAAAGATCCCCTACATCACCTTAATGTGAGATTTACTTGTTCTTCGAAGTCCAAACGGATTATGCACACAGAAAGGGGGAAAAAACATTTTTTCCTCTGAAGATGAAAAAGAAAAATAGAATAGGCAATGAAGAAGAATTGACTGGTTCTCTGCAACAAACATGGTTATGTACTCCAAACTCCAAAGAAGAATAATTGAGAAGTCATTGTAGGATATTAATATTTTTTTAGAACAGCAAACTCACACACCCCTTAAATCCTAGTCCTTAATCTCAACATTTTTTCGTTAAGGAATTTGAACCCTCAACCTCTTGGAGAGGGACACCTTTTTACATCACCTTGGTACGCCAGGCCAAAGGCCCTTTGGTATTTTAGGATATTAGTTAAAAGGAAAAGCTAAAATATGAAAGATTTCCTTAGATTTCTGGTTTTCTTTTCTTTTAAAACATATGTCAGTTACGTTGCAGAAGGCTGCACTGAAGAAATAATCTCAATAGTGATCTATATAACTCAAGCTCAAGTCAACAGCAGAATGATGAGCTTGGTTTTAAAAAGCGTTAGGCGCTCCGAGGCGTTTAAGTCTGAAAAAACGAGGCGCAATGTGTGAGGCATGAGGCGAGAGCTTCACGTATGCTAGGCGTTGTTCTATGTACAACAAAATAAGCCATATGTACAGCCAAAGGTTGCATTTGTCTGAACTTTTTTACATATAGGCTTTTTTTACCATGTAAATCATTCATAATCTCATTATCCCTTTGGTTATTTCTATTTATCATTCTTTTACAGACCCAATCTTGACTAATATTGACCTAGCTGTGCATGAGGCGCCGCCTCAAAGCCCTGAGGCATTTTCCTGATTGCCTCTAGAGCCTCACGCCTTAAGCGCGCCTCAGGCGCTGTTTTTAAAACCAAGACGATGAGTATAAAACGGGGAAATGTCACATAATAGTAATCAAGTTTTTGTCTTTGAAAAATCAAAAGATAAACATGGATTATTGACATTAAGTCGCAATGATTAGTTTTGAAAAATCTCATTCACGCTTTTCTTTCTGAAGTAACCAGAAATTAAAAAGAAGGTTAACAATTGCTTCATGGGAAACTGTTTTTGAGGGTCGTTAAACATCACAATAGTCTCCATGAAGAGGCGCATACACACGGCCCCTAAACAAGCACTTCTTGTTTGGTTTTGCCGATGATTAATCCCACAAAATATTTTTCAAAGATTACAAATGGATCCATAAAAGATATTGCACACATCAAGAACATGACAGCATGAACACGTATGAAGAAACTTACCACGCAGTCTGGCTGTCCAACTCTTTCTGGAAGCTCGCCTCCATGTTGATTGGCCTATAAAATGATAAACTTACAAACATTATGCATCAAACTACAAATCTTGTGGTACATAACATAAAAACAGGCAACTATGATGCACCAATGCTCTTTCTGTTACTTGATCAATCAACATTTCAGTGACAAAACAATAACCTGTTGCTATTGTATAGAACTTCTACTTATCGTGAAAATTAAACCAAATTAAGAAGAGGGTTCCTTTCTTTACCTGCCCAATGTTGGTTGGATGGTTAAACCTGCAACTATTCCCATACCCGCACATGCCAGTCCTTATATAATATATGCAATCGGGTTCACCTGGTCGGTCTGGATAACCAGCACCCACAGCACCATCTTCTTTCACATCTGTCTGTATTCTCAATCGCCTTACAGCTTCTAAAATTCAAGAATTTCAACCAAATATCAAACAGTCAATACTAAAACAAATGTACCCAGTATAATCTCACTCATAGCAGAGCCATTTGCATGAGTATGAGAACAATTAAATCTAAAATTTAAAATTTTCAAACAGTTCATGATCACAGGCGGTGGGAAGCTGATAATAGTCAAAATAGCCGTACGGACACATGAAATTCGACATAGGGCAAAAAAACAGAGAAAAATTAGGGAAATTTTCAACAAACGAATCAAATTGCAACAGGGTAACATCAGATATATACAGAAAGTGAACAAATGAAGCATTAAAAGCATGATCGCATTAAAAAAACTTAAGGGTTGCTTCATAATCAAGCATCAATCTTCATCATTAATCGAAATCAAAACTCAAAATAGAACTGCTTATGATTATAATTGTACCTTCAATGTTATTAACAGACGAATTCGAAGAAGAATTAGCGATGCCACCATTCCTCTGAACACGCCGATTATCCGGCATACCCAATACACTTTTTAATAAACGTAAAAACAGATTCAAATTTACAAAATTAAATAATAATTTCCCACACAGTATCTCTCTGTGCTCTGCGTTTCCCCTGTTTCTTCAATCAAACTAATAATCAACCCCAAAACGATGTTTTAATCAAAATCCACAAATTACAAAACAAGAAATCAAGAAAATGATTCAAAAAAGACGACGCTTAGTTGATCCCGATCGATTTCACAACGAACTCGACGCAAAAGAGTTAAAATTCAACAACCCATCGTTGCTGTTGCTGTTGATGATGATGATCAAGTCTTGAGGGGTATGAATTGGCTTGAAAATCAAAGAGAAACTCAAACCCTAAAAGATTCATGAACGATAACGATCCATCAATGTGATGAATGAAAAATCTGACCCCAATATTCTTTCTTCACCTTTTCCATTTGGGTAATTTTCATCAATTTCTCTCTCTATATATAACTTTCTCTCTCTAAAAATTCTTGATTTTTAGTTTCGGATCTCCTCGATCTCGAACAAGAATTTTGATTATTATTATTAATAGTATTTTCACTTTTATTTTTATAAACTTTTATATAAATTATTTTTTTTTTATGACTCGTGTACGAATGGGAAATTTTGTCGACTGTCAGTTGACTAAATGGTCCTGTGAATCTAGAAGATAGGGAGATTACATTGAGGGGTAAGATGGTAAATTCACATGTTTATACGGTATTTTTTTCGTTTTCGGAAATATTGAGAATATTATTATTATTTCTTTGTAGAAAATCGTCGCCGTTGAAATGGCGGGAAAATGGGTGACGTGGGGGAGAACTAGAGTGATCGTGGCCGTTGGAGTATTGATGGGGACACGTGTCGGAGATCTGAGGGTTTAAGGGTTAAGATACGTGTTGAAGTTGAAAGTTTTGGTATGCGCCGTTAGGCTATGTTGTATTCTTCAATCAAGAAATGGAATACTTTGTACTTCTCTTCGTTTTAAAATATTAATAAAAACTTTATTATTATTTTTTTTGGCGTGTGTGAGAAGTTCCGTCGCGATTCTAAATATTAAAAGTGAATATCAAAACACTAGTTATTACAGTGTAAAACTGTAAGACATCAAGAAATGTAAAAAAAACATGTCAAAAAGGCTTGTAGAATGCTGTAAAACCAAATATTAAAATCGGTTCTGATAGTATCATACTTAGAACAATTTTTTTTTTCTCATAGTCGGTTCGGTTCATCGACACTTCTATGATTTACGATACCAAAACGTACTCGTTTTTAATATGAATCTGTTTTCATAGTTTTTTTTTTTTTATCAAAACCAGGACAAAGAAAAACTAAAAACAGTTGCGTTTTCTGTTTCTCCAAAATTTTAATTAATTTATTTATTTTATTGAACAACAAATGTAAGACTATAATTTGAAAATTAAATGTTATGTTAATTGCACTCACAATTAACAAAGGGTCCTAATGGGGACACTGCTGGGTTTTTTGGGGTAGGCCGGACCAAAAGGTCACGGTTAGGGCTAAAGGTCACGTTTTGGTACCTAACCGTGACCACAAGGTCTTGCGGTCACGATTCCTGTGTCTGTCTTCCGACACCTCGTGACAACAAAACGACAAATGACTTGATAAAGTTAAAAACCGGGCACCAAATCGTCACGGTTTGGCCTAACCGTGACCTCTAGGGTAGGAGGTTTAGTTTTAAGGTACGAGGTAGACTGTGATGTTGACAAAAGGGTCGGGATTCGTGCTTCGAACCGTCACGTGGAGGTCAAACCGTGACCTGTTGTGCACCAGATTTTCATCATAAATACCTTTGAGCTTTCACCCTTCGTCCAACGGTAACACTCGAGATTTTTTCATCATAAATACCTTTGAGCTTTCATTCATCCAACACTCGAGATTTTTCAGCCTTCGTCATTCCAAAAACACGTTAATTCGAAAACAATGTCGGGTTCGGGAGATCATTATCAAAATTCGAAGCTTACAGATTTGAATGAGGTGTCACATATCGAAGATTCGAACCAAGTTGAACTAGTATATGTTTTATTATAACTTATTATTTGAAATATCTAACCATTATCTTTTTTAGGAATATTACGTATACGAGAGTCACCCTCCGTGGGGGGAGGAGAAAATCAACCCGTCGAACACATTTGCTCAAGAGGCGTACAACTTTTTATTTAGATCGACAGGGGACGGTGAAGGGTACAGATATCCCCCTTGAAATTCTTACGGCATGCCCCGAACACATACCACTCACAAACAGAGCTGGATTATGGACCACCGAACTCGGGGCCTGGGGTACGCGCATGTCATGTCCCAGCTCCCACTACCTCCGACTCCTGTGCGCGTGGCCGGCCGGACCACCGCCTTTAGGATGAGGATCGTTCGGAGGTTCCCCGACGGCACGTGGCACCTGCTCAGTAGATACCATGAGCTAGTGGCATGTGTGCCCGAGCCGTTGGTGGACCACCCGAGTTGACAGGGGCAGAGGTCCACGTTCAGGCTGCCCATGAGCCGTTTGGTGGCGGGGAGGATCAGCCCATTCCTCCGCCGCACGACCAGGACCCGCTCCATCATCCTCAGCGCGTGTACTATGCCGTGCGATTGCCTGCTCACATTATTGATATGCTTCAGAACACGCGAGTCAGGGTCGCGAGGCTGGATGATATGAGCACGAGGCTGCAGGATATGATGGACTGGGTCATCCAGCACATGGTCACGGACTATGCCGCCTCGGTTACGCCGTTGTTGTCAGAGCCACCGAGGCGGTTCGGTCATGACGGTGCTGGCCCATCTAGCGCGGGCGGGTCTGATCATGGTAGTGATCCGGAGATGACGGATTAGATAGGTATTTTGTTTATATTTTATTTATTTTTGTATGTAAAAACTCATTGTATATATATGTGCAGTTTCAGTTATGATGGCTTGCATATTTGGTTGTGTTTCTTTGGTAATGTTTCTTTGTTTGTTTGTTTTATATTTGTAATGTTGATAATGTTAATTGTATATGTTTGATAACAACTGATTTTTATAATCAGGTTAACCATGTGATAAAATAAAAACCAACTTGTTTAATAAATAATTAAACACAAAAATTACTTGTAATATGATAAATTAATAATAAACACAAAACACAAACTCGTATGTTACGATTAGGTTAACCGTGTGGTAAAATAAAAATAAAAACAAACTAGTGTGATTACTCAAATTTAGAAAATATATACAACATGTCTGTATAATGACAACCGATTTTTACAAACTCGTAAACAAATGAAACACAAAACCGTCACATTAATAATAAATAAATACTTATAATATGATAAATTATTAATAAACACAAAACACAAACTTATGAGTTATGATTAAGTTAAACGTGTAATAAAATTAAAATAAAAACAAACTGTTATGTTTAAAAAAATATAGAAAATATATGCAATATGTCACGGTTTGGCCAAACCGTGACATATAGCCCCCAAAACCCTAATCAATTCCCCGTTAATTGCATACCCAATTATTGCAACGGATCCCCAGATTAGTCTGGGCTCTAACTGTCACGGTCAGGCCGGCCTAACCGTGACAGTTAGGTCTCACACCCGACTGAATGGTCAGTGGGAGCCCTAACCGTGACTGTTTGAATCGGTTTTGCCCAGAAAAGAGCGGTGTGTGCAGAGTTTCCCTTAACAAAAGTTGCTCAAAGAATTAATCTTGAAAGATTGATGCTTCATCAACATGTACCTGCAGTTTTATAGACTTGTACCTTGTAATAGTAAGCCTACGTATACTCGAGTAACTCTTGAATTAACTCTTTCCATGCTTTACCAACGTGATATCATGTTATTGGTTCGTAATCCTTAAATAAAATATGTGATATTTGATTTGTTTGTAAAATTAGTTCCCAATCAAATGATACAAATGCGTTGTATCTTTATGCATTAACAATTTGTGTAGCATTATTCATCCTCGTACTTTATAGATATAAAAGTAATGATAATTTAATGTTTTTGAAAATATTGCGTGATAAATAAAGCTTAAAATTAATACTACATACAAGATTATCGACGTAGATTATCTAAACTAAATTGCATTTTTTTTATTTTCTAGTAAAAATTAATATAAAATATCTACAATGACTATTTTTAATGGTTTATGTTTTCAATGGCTATATTTTCAACTATCAAATTTGAAATTAACCTTGTAAAAGTGATTATATATTCATCTCAGTTTCAAAACCACATCCAACAGACGTACCAAAGAAGCCTCTCGTAGCATGATTTATTTTTTTCATTATATTAAGTAGCACGAGTTATTCTTCGCATATTATAATTTACCAATAGGATGTTGGAATTTTTTTAATCTACGTCTCGATGAGACTTTCGAAATTGGTTTGAATTTTTGACGGATCGAGATGATGATTCTATTGTGGTGTAAAGATTATAGGAATAAACGTAAAAATAGTAGTATTGCAATCGACATGTGACAAAGAACACTGGTTTGGGAAGAAAGAGAAAGTCTGATTCTAAAGGTTGGTGTTCTCATCCAGGATTAAACTTCATTGGCCCAAGATTCTCATTTCCTGGTTCCCACACCATCTCGCCTAACATAGGTATAAATTGAATCCTTCGAGACTTGCTCGAAATTAATATGGTAAAAGTTCGAGGTAATCGAATTTAAAAAAGTTTGAGCTTCAGCCTAAATTAACTTATTTAATAAATGATATTTAACCTAAGATTTAAATGTCAGGCTTCATTAAACTCATATATACGACTATAATATAAACATAATGATTTATAAGTAATATAAAAATATATAATTACATAACAACTATATGTATCAAGTAATAATTAATAACTCACTTAGAGCATTCACATCCCATTCCTTATAATTATATGAGTGTGAGTTCTTAAATTATATTGAATGATTTAAGTGGTTGTGAGTGGAGGAGAGAGAAAATGTTACTGTTCATATGTAAATTTAAAGATTCACTGTTCATCCCTTATAAATTTTTAATATTTTTAAAAGTGGTTGTGAGTGGAGGAGAGAGAAAATATAATGAAAAAGGTATAAAAATATATTATTTAATTGGAAGGAGAGAAAAGAAGTAGTGATTTTTAGTGTAATTATAAGGATGAAAATAAAGAATGGGATGTGAATGCTCTTACAAAGTAATATACGGGAAGTGTGATGAGAATAAATCCTACCTCTATATTATGAAACGGAATTTTTACTTCCAATACAAGTATAAAACCCCAAACTAAGAAAACCTTCTAACATAACAAACGTTATTACATAAGAAAAAGTTCAAATACAAATTGTATTTTTACTACAAAGTGTGAGAAGACACATTGAGTCAAAAAAGACACAATGAGTCAAAAAAATAAACAAAAAAAAATATATTTCACAATCAAAATCGAATTTCATAAAAGTAATTCGGAGCTTTTGTTTCCCTAGTCGTCCTCAATAAGAAAAAAATAAATGAAAAAATAAAATAAATAAAAAATTAACGTTTTTTTATTGTGTCATTTATAAAAGACACAATAACCTCATTGTGTAATTATGAAAGATACAATGACGTCATTGTGTCAATATAAAAGACACAATGACGTCATTGTGTCATATAATGACACAATGAAAAAAAAATTATTTTTTCCTGAAAGAGAACAGCGAGATGAACAAAGGCTCCGAAGTGTTTTTTTAAAATTCGATTTAGATTGTGAAATATAATTTTTTTTTGTGACTTTTTTAGCCTCATTGTGTCTTCTCACACTTTGTAGCAAAAATACACTTTATACAATAACCTCACCCATTACATAAAGTTATAATATATATTAATAAACAACATATATTCTTACATATAAAATTATAACGATGCATCTGTATACTTGTCACGCCCTGACCGATGGCGGAATCATCGAGGTGGAATCATCGAGGCGGATAAATGTGAATCGATTGTTCATAGTACAAGGTAATAAATACGTTGAAATAACATTTAATAGTCATTTATTTATTGAATAATGCCAGTGAAGTCACAGATTACAACGCAATTAAAATAAAACCAAGTATCGTAACATTGTTTTCTTTATTTTTGACTAAGTCCAGTCCTATGTGAGCAGAGAGAAATCATCTAAACAGCATTTCCTGAAATCATGTGAAAAAGTAACGAGTCAGCTAACAAATTAGCCGATGAGTAGTCACAGGTTTATATACACGTACTAAAGTTGATTAGATATCTTGAAAGAAAACAATTCAATTCACATGATAATGTCAAGACTAAATTGCAACAGTTTATCATAAATGACAAACAACACAATCAAACCTACTGACTGAATTGACTCGGTCCATAGACGAAGCCTTATAGAATAAATGATTCCGGATTCAATCACCACGCAACTAAACAAATGGGGTGGGTTTATCAAACCAATAGATCTATCATTGTTACTGTGGTTGTGTGAATTAATGATCATATTATCAAGTTTATCTAATCATGAACACATAATTGCAAGTAATAACATATCATGTATTTAATTGAATTTAGAATGAAATAGAATAAAAATGAATAAGTATGGTTGAATATTGGATCACATGATTTTCCCAAATAATAAAACATAAAAAAATGGGCAATGAATACTCACTTGATAATTATAAGCGTTTTGGAAATGATAGAAGGTTTGGTTTGACACCAAAATGTCCTCACGTTTCAACCTAAGGTTTGGTATCTTGTGATTAGAATAATAACGAGTGAAGAACTAGACATGGATTAGGGTCCTTAATTGAGATTTGAGTGTTTTTAACAATTAGTAAAAGAATATGATATGTTGGCCAAATAAAATAGAATGATTTATTAAATAATTAAGGTTGAATATACTAGTGGGTCATTATGAAATTGAATACTACTCAAGTATTTTATTAATAATAATTGATTAAGTAATTGTTGAGCAGTAAAGTGTGAAAAAGAAATAATCATTTTAATAATTAAGTAAAATGACTTGGTCCAAATAATCAGTTGAATAATTAATTATTTAGATGATTTATAAAATATTGGTATAAAACGATTTGAAACAATTTAGGTTTGGCTCAAAATGATTTTTATAAGATATAAAGCTTATAAATAAGTTTTGTTAGACATTTAAACTCTTAAAATTAAATAAGAAAATGAGATTATAATTTTAAAATTTTCAGAGATTAATATAAAATTTTTAGATTAATACTAATTAACAAAACAGTTTTATATTAATATTATGATTTAATAATAATTTCTGAAATAAACAAAAAACATTTTAAAAAATATATGTGGGTGCCCAGGTTCGAACCTGGGTTGCCCGTGTGTATACCATGGGTGTTATCGTTGGGCCAAAGCCCTGAATCTGTTTCAATTTGATTTTTAATTAAGAAAAGCATTATCTTAACCAATCCCCAATTCCATAGAACCCTAGATCCAATTCGTTTCAAATTGAACTTGAAAACTTGATCAATAGTCAAATTAAACATAGGGCTTTTGATTAACATCCAAAAACGAGTGTGTGTAGCTAATCACTTGAATGGTGGTGGGATTGATAAAGAAAAGAAGAACTAGGTCACGACGGGTTGAATCTCCACCGAGGCGTTGTTTGTTGATAATATTCCAATTAAATTGGTGTAAAGCTTCCTTAGATGATGAGGATGAGAAGCACTAAACCAATTTCTGCTGAAATTGTCTCGGATGTGGTGTTCGATCGGTTGCAGGGTGCGAAAGAGAATGGAGATTGAAATCAATGGAGATGTGTGTATAACCAAAATTAGAGGTACAGAAACTGTGAAAAGGTTGTTTAGAAACGTTGCCCTCTATTATATAGGTTCAATTGCATCAGTTTCATATCGGACGGGTTAATGGATTCGGGTTCGAGTGTTTCAACTTGCATCGATGGTTGAATGGTGTTTTCAATTGAAATTAACAGCATGATTTCATTTAAATGATTAGAATTACGTTAAGGATCAACTCATTAAGTCATTTGATTGTTGCTGTTACGAAATTGATTAAGAATTTCAGTTAGAAACATTCGGTTTGAATTTGAACATCCATAACGGTCGTTTCTTCGAATTAGTATGAATCATGGGTTCGAATCAGGCTCGCGACCAGGTATAACGGTTTAATCGGCTTGAAATAGCTAGGTTTGGTGTGGTCGGACCTCGCCGGAGTTCGGCCGGAGGTCTGGCCGGAGACGGGGAAAGTGATCGGAGGGGGGGGGTTGGTTTGGGTTGTGACACAATTTTACATGTTTGGTCCTTGGAATTTGGTTACTTGTTATTTTATGTGAAAAAACTTTGTATTCAAGTTTTATAAATGCCAATTTCCACCCTAAACTTAGTTTAGATGTTATATACCATTTATTTTACAAAATGCTTACAAAACTTTATATATTTAAATAAGACTTTTAAATTTAGTTATTAATAAAAAAATAACAAATCAAACTTTCAACTAAAAAAATAAATGTTTATGACCTTATTTGCTCAAATGGTCTAAATGAATGAAAATTTTGAATAAAATTATTTATAATATTATTTAAACTACACCGTGATACATTGGATTCATTGAAATAAATAATCTGAACAAAATAGGTTCAGGTTACAATTTGAAAATGGGTCAAATGTTACATTCTCCCCTACTTTAAGGAATTGCGTCCCAAAATTTGATCACGAGGAGGCTGAGACAAAAAGGTGGGGGGTACTTGGATTTCATTTGGTCTTCACGCTCCCAAGTGTACCCTGGGCCACGTTTAGACTCCCAGCGAACTTTGACAATTGGTATTCGGCTACGCTTGAGTTGTTTGACTTCACGGTCCATGATCTCTACAGGTCTTTCGATAAAGTGCATGGATTCATCTATTTGGACTTCATCAAGTGGAATGCGGAGGTTCTCGTCAGCAAGGCATTTCTTGAGATTAGAAACATGGAATGTTGGGTGAATATTGTTGAGTTCTTGAGGCAGTTCCAGCTTGTACGCTACTTTCCCAATACGCTCAAGCACCTTGAAGGGACCTACATAACGAGGCGCTAGTTTCCCCTTTTTTTCCAAAACGGATTACTCCTTTCCAAGGTGATACCTTTAGAAGTACGAGATCACCGACGTTGTATTCCATGGGTTTCCGTCCCTTATCAGCATAATGCTTTTGATGATTTCTAGCAGCAAGCAAGTTATCACGAATCTTGTGAATCTTATTGGTTGATTCCTGAATCAGTTCAGGGCCGGTGATTTGTGCATCGCCTATCTCAGACCAACATATGGGAGATCGCCACTTGCGACCGTACAGAGCTTCAAATGGTGCCATTTGGATACTTGTATGATAGCTGTTGCTGTATGAAAATTCAATTAACGGTAGGTGAAAATCCCAAGAGCCACTAAAGTCAATGACACACGCTCGAAGCATATCCTCAAGAGTCTGTATTATCCTTTCAGTTTGCCCATCGGTTTAGGGTGATAGGCGGTGCTGAGATTGAGTTGGGTTCCCAAAGATGTTTGAAGACTTTGCCAAAAATGGGAGATGAATCGTCCATCACGATCGGAGATGATATTTAATGGCACACCGTGACGGCTGACTATTTCATTGATATAGATACGAGCCAATTTCTCAACTCGATAATCTTCACGAATTGGTATGAAATGTGCCGATTTAGTCAATCGATCCACGATGACCCAAATGCTATCATGACCGCTAGAGGTACGAGGTAATTTAGTAATGAAGTCCATGGACATGTCTTCCCACTTCCACACAGGAATATCAGGTTGAACAAGTAATCCAGAAGGACGTTGATGTTCGGCCTTAACTTTTGAACAAGTGAGGCATTTGGACACATACAAAGCTATATCTTTTTTCATGCCGGGCCACCAATACTGATTACGGAGATTCATAAACATCTTATCCGCACCGGGATAGATACAATAACGAGTTTTGTGAGCTTCGCTCATGATGAGGATTCGAAGGTCATCGCGTTTGGGAATCCAAAGACGGTCCATAAGGTACAATAAACCATCGGGTTTTGTTTCTAATTGGAGTTCAGCACCGCACGAAATTTCATCATACATATTACCCTAAGTGACTGATTCGTGTTGGGCTTCGAAGATACGGGTTTTGAGTTCGGATTGAATGGTAACACTTTGGAGTATGACATAATCTTTACGACTCAATGCATCGGCTACGACATTCGCTTTTCCAGGGTGGTAGCAAATTTCACAGTCGTAGTCATTAAGTAATTCAACCCATCGCCGTTGTCTCATGTTCAGTTCTTTTTGATTGAAGATGTGCTGGAGACTCTTATGATCAGTGAATACCACACACTTGGTGCCGTAAAGATAGTGTCTCCAGATTTTGAGTGTGAAAACCATAGCACCCAGTTCGAGATCATGTGTTGTGTAATTTTTCTCATGAATTTTGAGCTGTCTTGAGGCATAGGCTATGACTTTTCCTCGTTGCATGAGGACACAACCAAGACCTTGCTTGGAAGCATAACAGTAAACAACAAAATCATCATTTCCATCAGGGAGGATCAAGATTGGAGCATTGCATAACTTTTGCTTAAGTGTTTGAAATGCTTTTTCTTGATCCGGTCCCCACTTGAAAGACTTATCCTTGTGGGTCAAGGCCGTAAGAGACATAACGATCTTTGAGAAATTTGGGAGGAAACGCCTATAGTAGCTGGCCAAGCCAAGAAATGAACGGATCTTAGTGGGAGTTTTAGGTTCTACCCAATTCTTTACCGCCTCAATCTTTGCAGGATCCACATGAATTCCTTTATCATTTATGATGTGACCAAGGAATTGTACCTCTTTTAGCCAAAATTCACACTTGAAAAACTTAGCATATAGTTTCTCCTTTTTCAGAAGTTCAAGAATTAAACGGAGATGATGTTCATGCTCGGATTTTGATCCTGAATAAATCAGAATGTCATCGATGAAAACGATCACGAACTTGTCCAAGTATGGCTTACATACGCGGTTCATTAAATCCATGAACACAGCTGGTGCGTTGGTCAAACCAAATGGCATAACCAGAAATTCGTAATGACCATATCTTGTACGGAAGGCTGTTTTAGAAATGTCATCATCATGCACTCGTAACTGATGATAACCAGAACGAAGGTCGATCTTGGAGAAATAAGAAGCGCCTTGAAGCTGGTCAAACAAGTTGTCGATTCTTGGTAAACGATACCGATTTTTGACAGTAAGCTTGTTGAGCTCCCGATAATCGATACATACGAAATGAGCCATCTTTCTTCTTCACAAACAATACTGGGGCTCCCCAAGGTGAGGAACATGGTCGAATAAAACCTTTATTGGAAAGTTATTGAAGTTGGCTTGCAAGTTCCTGCATCTTAGATGGTGCAAGACGATAAGGAGATTTTGCTACAGGTGTTGCACCAGGCACCAGATCGATACGAAACTCAACTTGACGAACAGGAGGAAGACCAGTTAAGTCCTCGGGTAAAACTTCCGGAAAGTCACGAATAACTGGAATATCCTCGATTCTCTTCGACTTCCCATTCGCTTTCACGACATGCGCTAAGAAAGCCACATAGTGCTTGCGGAGGTACTTTTGAGCTTTGATACATGACATGAGTCGAAGGCCTTTTGAAGGCTTTTCTCCGTAGATGTTTAAAACCTTTTCGGGCGTAAGAGGGATTCGGATAATTTTCTTAAAGCAAACAACTTCAGCATGGTTCTTAGATAACCAATCCATGCCTATAATGACATCGAAATTTCCAAGTTGCATCGGTGTAAGGTCAACAGGAAAATCATGCTCGCTAAGACTAAGGGTATAATTTGGAATAATTGAATCGATTGTGGTAGGTTTCCCGTCAGCTATTTCTACCGTAAACGGTTTCCTCAACTTAGTTCTCGCACTAGCAAGCAAAGGCTCAAATTCTAAGGATACAAAACTTTTGCCGACGCCGGTATCAAACAAGACTGAAGCATAATGATTATTGATTAGAAACATACCGTTCACCATATTGTTATTGGTTTGAGCTTGATGAGCATTGATGTTAAAAGCGCGTCCTTGAGCCGTAGGCACCGTGCTGACAAGTTGAGGCATCGATTGCGAAAATGGTTCGGATCACCACATTGATAGCATGCACGACCCTGAGTAATTGCAGGAGGATGTTGAAGGACAGGTGCGGTAGTTGGAGTCTTAGCTGCGCTCTTGCACACGTTGAAGGTATGGCCGAAACGACCACAGTTGGTGCAGCGGCAACATTGTGCATTGGTAGGGTGATGGTACTTGCAAATGTTGCACTAAGGAAAGGCTCCAGTGTAAGGTTTCTTTGCTGGGACTTGATTGTTGGAGACTGGTTGATAGTTTGGTGCGACTTGATTAACCGGAACAGTAGGGGTAACCATAACAAAGTTTTGGGACTTAGCCTTCCTCTTCTTGTTTTGAAAAGGTTCCGGTTTTTCCTCCTTAGGTGGTTCAGCTGAAGGCTTCTCGGGCACCCTCTTAGCACCCTTCCTAGTCAAAGTTCCAGCCTTGACATGATTGTAAGTTAACTGAGCAGCTAACCGGATGGTATCTTCTAGAGTTGTAGGATTCCTACCTCACACCGTGTCTTGAATTTTCATGGGTAGACCACCGATGTACTTCTCGATGGCCCGAGATAAAGGAGTAACCAGGTGGGGAACAAGTAGACTCAGTTCATCAAATCGGTTGGTATAAGCTAGATTTTCTCCACTTTCTTGAGTTAAGTCCCAGAACTAAGCTTTTAATTTCTTGATTTCATTTCTCGGACAAAATTCCCGAGTCATGAGCTCCTTGACTGTTCCACGGGTTCGTTTCTCCCCGTTCCACCAAGTGAGTGCTCTCTTTTGAAGAACACTTGTAGCATAGCGAACCTTGAGATTCTTGGGACACTCACTTTTGAGGAAAGTGTTCTCGATACTCTCAAACTACTGTAAAAGACCAGTGGCTCCTTTGGTCCCGCTAAACTTAATGGGATTGCATGAACTGAAGTGCTTGTAAGTACAAGCTCGTGGAGGGTTTGGTGCAGCTTGATTTTAAACAACGTTGTTGCCTTGGTTCAAATGGGTAAGCAGTGTTGGGATGACCGCAACAACTTCACGTGCCACTATAGCAGCAATCTTGCGGCCAGAGTTTATAGATCGGGAGTGGTTTTGACGAGAAGATATGCTGTGAGAGTATGGAAAAAAAAACCTTTATGAGAATCGGTTAATGGATTTTAAAACTTTCAAAATAGTAAAACCGTTGATTAGATCATTAAAAATAACGATGAGATGTTATGAGTGTAAACGTTCGGCTCGTAAATCAAAGCGAATACGTTGACTTATCAAAGTATTTGTGTCCACCACAACCTTAACGAAAACATGCGTACCTATAAGCGAATACTCATCTCGAGGGTTCCCAGGTAAGGTAAACGGATCCATCGGTTGGTTTGGATTTATATGAATACCTTGCCTAGACAGAACACCTTAAGATACAGGTATTCCACTCTTCCAGCATTGCATGTTCTCAGTCATGTGACACAGACTTTAACGAGATTTAAAAACCATGAATAACAAATCAAAATTTAAAAATTTGAAAACAATTTGATTTAGGCACACAATGCCTTAGAATATGATTTGAGAATTTGTATGTGCAAAGGTAAGAATCAAGATATAAGGAAATGTCATAATCACATAATCATAATAAACATACAAGACACATTAAAAGTCCTACCTAAACATATAAAATACATGAGAGGACTCATGTGTAAAGGTACTTAGTTATAGTCTAGGTCATTCCATTTCTAATAACCTAATTCCATATAACCTTGGCTCTGATACCAATCTGTCACACCCCGACCGATGGCGGAATCATCAAGGCAAACGAATGTGAATCGGTTGTTCATAGCACAAGGTAATAAATACATTGAAATAACATTTAATCGTCATTTATTTATTGAATAATGCCAGTCAAGTCACACATTACAACGCAATTAAAATAAAACCAAGTATCATAACATTGTTTTCTTTATTTTTGACTAAGTCCAGTCCTATGTAAGCAGAGAGAAATCCTCTAAACAGCATTTCCTGAAATCATGTGAAAAAGTAACGAGTCAACTAACAAATTAGCCGGTGAGTATTCACAGGTTTATATACACGTACTAAAGTTGATTGGATATCTTGAAAGAAAACAATTCAATTCACATGGTAATGTCAAGACTAAATTGCAACAGTGTATCAAAAATGACAAACAACACAATCAAACCTACTGACTGAATTGACTCGGTCCATAGACGAAGCCATATAGAATAAATGATTTCGGATTCAATCACCACGCGACTAAATAAATGGGGTGGGTTTATCAAACCAATAGATCTATCATTGTTACCGTGGTTATGTGAATTAATGATCATGTTATCAATTTTATCTAATTATGAACACATAATTGCAAGTAATAACATATCATGTATTGAATTGAATTTAGAATGAAATAGAATAAAAATGATAAGTATGGTTGAATAATGGATCACATGATTTCCCCAAATAATAAAAAATAAAAAAATGGGCAATGAATACTCACTTGATAATTAATAAGCGTTTTGGAAATGATAGAAGGTTTGGCTTGACACCAAATGTCCTCACGTTTCAACCTAAGGTTTGGTATCTTGTGATTAGAATAATAACGAGTGAAGAACTAGACATGGATTAGGGTCCTTAATTGAGATTTGAGTGTTTTTAACAATTAGTAAAAAAAATAATATGATATGTTGGCCAAATAAAATAGAACGATTTATTAAGTAATTAAGGTTGAATATACTAGTGGGTCATTATAAAATTGAATACTACTCAAGTATTTAATTAATAATAATTGATTAAGTAATAGTTGAGCAGTAAAGAGTGAAAAAGAAATAATCATTTTAATAATTAAGTAAAATGATTTGGTCTAAATAATCAGTTGAATAATTAATTATTTAGATGATTTATAAAATATTGGTATAAAACGATTTGAAACAATTTAGGTTTGGCTCAAAATGATTTTTATAAGATATAAAGCTTATAAATAAGTTTTGTTAGACATTTAAACTCTTAAAATTAAATAAGAAAATGAGATTATAATTTTAAAATTTTCAGAGATTAATATAAAATTTTTAGATTAATATTAATTAACAAAACAGTTTTATATTAATATTATGCTTTAATAATAATTTCTGAAATAAACAAAAAACATTTTAAAAAATATATGTGGGTGCCCAGGTTCGAACCTGAGTTGGCCGTGTGTATGTTATGTGTGTTACCATTGGGCCAAAGCCCTGAATCTGTTTTAATTTGATTTTTAATTAAGAAAAACATTATCTTAACCAATCCCCAATTCCATAGAACCCTAGATCCAATTCGTTTCAAATTGAACTTGAAAACTTGATCAATAGTCAAATTAAACATAGGGCTTTTGATTAACATTCAAAAACGAGTGTGTGTGTAACTAATTACCTGAATGGTGGTGGGATTGATAAAGAAAAGAAGAACTAGGTCACGACGGGTTGAATCTCCACCGAGGCGTTGTTTGTTGATAATATTCCAATTAAATTGGTGTAAAGCTTCCTTAGATGATGAGGATGAGAAGCCCTAAACCAATTTCTGCTGAAATTGTCTCGGATATGGTGTTCGATCGGTTGCAGGGTGCGAAAGAGAATGGAGATCGAAATCAATGGAGATGTGTGTATAACCGAAATTAGAGGTACAGAAACTGTGAAAAGGTTGTTTAGAAACGTTGCCCTCTATTATATAGGTTCAATTGCATCAGTTTCATATCGGACGGGTTAATGGATTCGGGTTCGAGTGTTTCAACTTGCATCGATGGTTGAATGGTGTTTTCAATTGAAATTAACAGCATGATTTCATTTGAATTATTAGAATTACGTTAAGGATCAACTCATTAAGTCATTTGATTGTTGCTGTTACGAAATTGATTAAGAATTTCAGTTAGAAACATTCGGTTTGAATTTGAACACCCATAACGGTCGTTTCTTCGAATTAGTATGAATCATGGGTTCGAATCAAGCTCGCGACCAGGTATAACGGTTTAATCGGCTTGAAATAGCTAGGTTTGGTGTGGTCGGACCTCGCCGGAGTTCGGTCGGAGGTCTGGCCGGAGACGGGGAAAGTGACCGGAGGGGGGGTGGTTTGGGTTTTGACACAATTTTACATGTTTGGTCCTTGGAATTTAGTTACTTGTTATTTTATGTGAAAAAACTTTGTATTCAAGTTTTATAAATGCCAATTTCTACCCTAAACTTAATTTAGATGTTATATCCATTTATTTTACAAAATGCTTACAAAACTTTATAAATTTAAATAAGACTTTTAAATTTAGTTATTAATAAAAAAAATAACAAATCAAACTTTCAACTAAAAAAATAAATGTTTATGACCTTATTTGCTCAAATGGTCTAAATGAATGAAAATTTTGAATAAATTATTTATAATATTATTTAAACTACACCGTGATACATTGGATTCATTGAAATAGATAATCTGAACAAAATATGTTCGGGTTACAATTTGAAAATGGGTCAAATGTTACAATACTTATGTATAAATATACTAATTTAAAACTCAATAAATGATGAACGAGTCAAATTCGAAACATAGAGTTTGAAACAAAACAATCTCAAGTTCAAACTTTTTTTTCTAATGGTCAACGAATAATTTCAAGCCCGGTCACCTGGGTAAACCCAATGGCAAAAGATCACCCACGCCCGCGAACACAGATATCGCTTGTGATCTGGCACACCTACCATTCCAAAGAAAACTCACTACCCAAAGGTCCACTGTGATAAAACCATTAGCCCATTTTGTGCATATTGCATCAAGTGAACCTCCAACTCATGACCTCCACTTTGAAAAGTCATATGATGTCTTCTCCTAAACCAGTTGATCTACGACTTATTGGCCAAGTTCAAGCTCTTTTAAATTAGACTAGTGAAGCTTGAAGTTGACTCAACTACACCAATTACACTCCTACTTAATGTTTTCAGAATCGGATCGGACGTCGAACCGGACGCCATACTTGTTTGATTATTGGACCGGTCAGACCGGATTTAAAAACCGGATGACGTCATAATTATATATATAGTATATTATATATATAGTTATACATATAATTCAATATAAGTAATTTATATGTGTGTTTTTTAGTTATATATAAAACTTAACAATAATCTTACGTCCAACATACTAATTTATTGTTTAAACCCTCGTTTTCACCCATTAAAATCCAAAAAAAATTCAAAATCCGATCCAATCACCAGTTTGGTACGAACCGGCTAGTCCAACCCCTCAAAACAGACTGGCCTAAACCGGTTCGGTCCACCCTCAGATTCCGGTTGGACCAGTTCGACCGGCCTATTCGATCCAGTCTCAAAGTCATTGCTCCTACTTTTAAATAGTAGTCTTGTAATTTTTAGATTCCTTATATAAATATTAGATAAATTGATATTAATATAAGAGTAAATTACCGTTTGCATCCTTGAGGTTTGGTGATTTTGACCATTTGCATCCCTACAGATTAAAAATCCTTAAATACACCCTAACATTTCATTTTTGTTCCCATTTGAATCCAAAATACTAACACCGTTAACTTATTCTGTTAACTTTTTATAAAATGATAAAAATGCCCACCTCTCTAATCCTCTCAATCTCCACCTCTCTAATCCTCTCAAATCTCCACCTCTCAAATCCTCGTAAAATCATCGCCGGAGAGTACTGCAATTGACGATTATCACAACCGCTGTGAATCGCCGGAGAGTACTGCAATTGACGATTAAGGATGGGATATCAGCTCCTGAATCGACTTCATGATGGATTTGATGAAGCCGATGACAGAGGAGGTGTCGCCGTCGTCGTCGGAGTCAACGGAGGAGATGACTCGGTCGACTCGGAGGAGGAGCGAGTCAGCTTGGGGTACGAGTGAGTTGAACCGACGGTTTACGACTCGGCATCGGATTAGGGTTTTGGTGTCGGAGATATGGTTGAAGATTGTGAGGATGACTCGGTCTACTCGGAGGAGGAGCGAGCCGGCTTGGGGTACGAGTGAGTTGAACCAGCGGTTTACGACTCGGCATCGGTTTAGGGTTTTGGTGTCAGAGATGTGGTTGAAGATTGTAAGGATGATGCGGTCCTGCAGCTGATCTAAGTCGTCGGAGATATTTTCCGACGATGGTTCCGGTGATGAGAGTGAATTTATTGACCGGAGAGAGTGAGTTGGGTCGACGGTGAGCATTGTTGAAGCATTGATTTGACTGTTGACTTTTTTAGAATAGCAAGAGGGATATATTTATTGTGAGTTGGCGGCGATGACGGAGAAGGGGTGGTGGAGGTACCGATGGTGACTGTGGCGGTGGTGGTGGTGGTTCTTCTGGCGGGTCTGTGAGCCTAGGGAGGCCGGAGATGGTGGTGGCGCCGGAGGAGGAGGAAGTGGAGGTGGCGGTGGTTATTGACTCCAGAGAGAAAGAAAGGGGGAATTAGGTTAGGAGTTTTAATTTTAAGGGCATTTTAGACTTTTAACAAGAGAGTTAACTGAATAATTTAACGATGTTAGTGTTTTGGATTCAAATGGGAACAAAAATGAAACGTTAGGGGGTATATGAGGATTTTTAAACTGTAGGGATGCAAACGGTCAAAATCACCAAACCTCAAGGATGCAAATGGTAATTTACTCTTAATATAATTACTTGATAGTTTATATATAATATATCTTAGATTTTATCATATTGAAATTCCTCTTCAACTTTAACAAGGTGATGTTTGTTTTATTTAAAAAGATCTGCGAAACCTCTTCTGTCTACACCGCGCAGACCACGCGCAAACGTGAGTGTCTTTAGATTGTTTGTTTTTCCGAAAAGATTTCATTAAAAACATGTACACATGGTATTTTAGGTGCAGATATAAAAATACAACTTCAAACATCTTCTAATCTTCTCAACCCTTTTCTCAAACCCTTTCTAATCTTTCAGCCGCCTCCCAAACCTCCACCATCGCCTTCTTCCCTGCCGACCATTGTCCACTCGTCGCCGGCCACCATCCACTCCATCTCACCGTCGCACACCCCATCTCGGTGTAACGCCCGCCTCCCAGGGCACACCCTAGGGAACGTTACGCATTGGATATACAGAACACATAGGAATTATAGAGTACACAGAGGAAGTCTAACTTTAATTATACATTAAAAGCGTATAATACATCTGTTATAATAGATAATAACATTACATCAGTTTAACTATATTAGAGATCCAAATCTTCAACAACATTCTAGAACTTTGTTTTCTCATAAACTAGCTCGTAATCTTTAATTCCTGCAATCACTTGGCACCTAAGATGTGTGTCCATAAAAATAGAAAACATTTGGGACTCAGCATTAAGCTTGTGAGTTCATAAACATGGCATTCTTTAAAATTCAAAACATTTTATTATTGACTATTGCATCAAGCAGATACAACCATGGCAAACAGATAGGAACAGAGTAAGCACAGTATAAATTCATATATCCATGCTATGTATACAAACTCCACTGGCTAAAGCAGAATCATACAAGCAGCCCTCAAGCATCCTATCAAGCATTGCCACATATCACAGATGCTATTGATAGTCAATTCTATAATTATTACCAGTTATCAGAACATCACATCCCTTTTTATAAAATAGTTCAGAGGAACTCTCCTCAATCAATCAAGTCAGTGATATCGTCTGCTCAGGTTCACTGCTATCAGGTATTATCCTATAGGCAAAATAACATTATTTAAGCTATATTCTAGCTAGTAACAATTTTAGGAATGATTCGTTATCTTTTTTTTCTATTTGTTGGTTTTATTTGGACACTTTCTTTTTTCCTATGTCAACCCTTTGGTACAACCCTTACTAGTTGGCATAACTTAGGCGTTTTCGTCATACCCGAGCCAACCCTCGGGGTTACACAATACATTCCCCAATGATAACCTTAAAGTCTAATAATAATAATAATAACAATAATAATAACTACAACACTAAAAATAACAAATAATAATAATACTAACTATAACAATAAAAATAACAACTATAACAATAATAATAACTATAAAGATTATAATTATAATAATATTAATAATAACTATATTAATACTAATACCTATAATAATAATAATAATGACTATAATAATAATTAAACATAACCTTAAACAAAGGCGTGCCTGAAAACTATCTACAACAATTTGAAGTAGAGTATCCCCTACTCGCGCTCCTACTCTAGCACAAAAAACGACTACTAGCAACACCCAACGGGGTATTGAAAACTCGGGATTCTCTTTATATTAGAGCATTCCCAAAGAAACTTATATTCTAAATTCAATATTGAGGGTTCTATGTATAAGGTAGGAGCAGGCAGGTGAAAAACTTTCAGGGGCGACGTGAGATTGCATATTGAAACGCTCAGGGGTAGAATCCAATTCACTTCAAATTGCAATATGAAAATTTCATATAATATTACTATAATATTATATTATTATAATTAATTCAGCTGCTTAACTCGTTTTTCTCTCATAACTTTTAATTTATAATGCTTCATAAAATTTCAAATATGTCGTTGTGACGAGCTTATTTTTCTCTACGAGTCCACCTAAGTTTCGTCAAAAATGGAGCAGATTCGAATATAATATATTATTATTATATTCAAACGGTCTCTTATAACACAAAAATTTCATCTAAAACTTCAAATTTTAAATAGACAATTTACTCATTACCTACTCGTTTGACAATATATGAAATACGAAGTTCATATAACTCAAACACTCGGGATGTTACATTCTCCTCCCCTTAAAAGAATTTTGTCCTCGAAATTCGAAGGTTACTCGAACAGTTAATGATATTTGACTTTCATTTCTTCTGCTAATTCCCAAGTCTTCTCGGGCCCTTTCTGACCTTGCCACTGGACCAATACTAGTAGAATTATTTTCTTTCTTAATTTTCATTCTTGAGAATCAAGAATCTTTATCGGTTTTTCAGTAAAGTTTAATTTCTCGTCTATTTGCACGTCCTCCAATGGTATTGCTTGAGTCAGATCTGCCAAACACTTCCTTAGGTTCGATATATGAAAAGTATCGTGAATACCTTTCAAAGTTTTAAGTAATTCTAGCTTGTATGCTACCGGACCAATTCTTGCGATGATTTTGAACGGTCCAATATACCTGGGACTTAACTTCCCGCGTTTACCGAATCGCATTATGTAACATCTCGTATTTTTATTAATTAAAAGTTAATTTTGTAAACAATTAAATTTAATATGTTGATGAAAATTTCAATAATTACAATAATAATAATAATAATAATAATAATAATAAATTATATTCTTAATCTTGTAATATAAATTTTATCATGTTAAAACTTAAAATTACTTAGTTCTTACATAAAATGTTAACATTAATAATCACAGGGACTGAAATGTAACTTAAATTGAAACTAAAACCCAAACTTTGGGTCAAAATGGAACAAAGGTAAACTTCAGGGACCGTTTTTGAAAATATCAAAAACACCCAACCCCACCCCCCTTCTTCCCCAGTTTTCTTTTCCCTCTTCTTCGGCCGAATCTCGGCCACTACCGAGCACCAAACCTCAAAAATAATCAAACTAATTGTGCACTAACGAACTTTTAATCTTTTAAAACCTTCCATTGAGTTCAATTTAGAAAGAAACACGCACAAACACCACATTCTATCATCACCTTCATCGTCGACCTGCAACTAACATGTTCACCATCTTTCGAGCTTCAAAACCTGAAATTGGTAGAAGGCTTTTAGTCCTGACCATCATTCGAAACTTTCTGTGCAACCAATTGGATTAACATCATCATTTGAGCATCCATCAATCACTTCGTCAGTCGCGTCCTGTTCATCGTGGTGTTCACCTTCAATTCAAACATTATACGGGTAATTGAACATACCCATCTGCTCGATTTTAGATGGGGATCAAAAGCCCCATGAATGATTCCTTTAACATTATCGTTTGGATGGTCAATTTGGATGAAATTCGAATTAGGGTTCGTGGGTATTTGGGGGTGTTCAATTGATGCGAGTTAAAACAATTAGGAACCGGCTTATTACCGCGGCTGTATGCCTTGGTTCACCGGTCCAGTGCCCCTTTGCCGTCCATGAGGTCCCGGGTTCGACCCCGGGCACCCTCACATATTTTTAAGGCCTTTTTAGCTTTAAAAAAATTATAAAAAAATTTCTAAAAATTATAAAAATGTTTCTACAAACATTAAATATTTTTTAAAACCACCCAATTATTTTCTGAAATTTATCTTAACATTTTATTTATTTATTTTATTAATTGTTTTAAATAAATAAAATAACTAGTTTAATTTCTTATAAAAATAGACTTTAAACAATGGTTAAAATCACTAAATTATTATTGGTTCAAATAATATCTATGTATTACTGTTTAAATCATGATTATCTCAATTAAATATAAAAGTTTTATATCTAAATCTTTCCAAAATCATTTCCATTTCTTTTAGTCACTTAAATAATTAAATATTTTAATTAATTATCATATAATTAATTAATAAAATTAGTTATTTGTCTTTCCCACATTTTAACAATAAATCAAACAGTTACGCGTATTGATACATTTAATTTAAATTTTAAACATAATCACTTTCAATAAATTCGTTTATTTATTTCAAGACATTCAAACTAAATAAATTATTTTATTTAAACTATCATTCAAAATCCAATGGAAACCCTAATACATTCCCAATTCTCAAATCATTATTATTCTAACTCGAGACACCGTTCCGTAGATTACTCATAAGAAAATCGTTGGTGTCTAATCTATCACGTCCAAATTCTAATCTCATCAATCAAGTGAGTATTCATATCTCCATTTTATATCATTTCTTATTTGAAGGAAATCATATGACCCAATATTCAATCATGATATTCTATTGTTATTTCATTCTAAATTCAATTCAAGACAGGTTATGTTATTACTTGCAACTATGTGAACATACTATGATAAACTGAATGGCAGTAAGAACCCTAATACAATCAATCAATCAATCCTGGTATCAATGGTAGATCTACTAGTTTGGGTAACCCACCCCACATGAATAGTCGAGTGGTGATTGTGCCAGAGGCAAATAGTCAATCTATGGTGTATGTGTGCAAGTTTATTATATGCAAAGTGTCAAGTCAAGGGGTTTATATTGTGTCAGTTTATCTATATGCTCCGCTATTGCCTTATAAGTCTTAACATTACCTTATGAATTGGATTATTCTCAATCAAACAATCAATCTATATGTATATTCAAAACTGTGTTTACTCACCAGCTAATTTTTAGCTGACTCGTTACTTTTCATATGATTTCAGGTTAAGCAAGTTAGTGGACTTCTACATGCTCATTTAAGACCCGGACCTAGTCAAAATAAAAGACAATTACTATTTGTGACTTCAACTGTTGTAATTGCATATGTAAAACTCATGCTATCTTGTAATCTGATTTTAATATTATTTCCACTATTAGACGACCATGTGTTATGAACAATCAATCATCCCCTCGTCCGCTCCGATGATTCCGCCGTCGGTCGGGGTGTGACAGATTGGTATCAGAGCCATGGTTATAGGGATTTAGGTTATTAGAAATGGAATGACCTAGACTATAACTAAGAACCTTACACATGAGTCCTCTCATGTATTTTATATGTTTAGACAGGATTTTATGTGCCTTATATGCTTATATTTGATTATGTGATTATATGCCTTATGTGATTCTTCTTATACTTTGATTCTTATCAAAGCACACACAAATCTTAAATCATATTCAAGGCATTGTGTGTCTAAATCAAATGGTTTTCAAAATGAGCTTTGAATCGTTATTCGTGGTTTTCAAATTCGTCAAAGTCTGTGTCTTACAACTTGAAACATGTAATGCTGGAAGAGCGTGATGCCCGTATCTCGGGGTGTTCTGTCTAGGCAAGGTATTCGTATAAATCCAAATCAGCCGATGGATCTGTCTACCTTACCTGGGAACCCTCGGGATGAGTATCTGCTTATAGGTACGCATGTCTTCAATGAGGTTGTGTTGGACATAATACTTTGATCAGTCAACGTATACGTTTCGGTTTGCAGACCAAACGTCTACACTTGGAACATCTCATTGTTATTATGCCAAATTCCCGATTGTCGTTTTCATGTTGTATAGCTCATATTACCCAATTCTCATAAAATATCTTAATGATATTTCAGAATGTCTTCTCGTCAAATCCGTTCACGGTCTAAAAACTCTGGCCGTAAGATTGCTGCTATTGTAGCACGTGAAGTTGCTGCGGTCATCCCAACTCTACTTACCCATTTGAACCAAGGCAACAATGCTGTTCAAAACCCAACTGCACCAAACCCTCCTCAAACTTGTACTTACAAGCACTTCAGTTCTTGCAACCCCACTAAGTTCAGTAGAACAGAAGGAGCTACCGGATTACTACAATGGTTCGAAAGCATCGAGAATACTTTCCTAAACAGCGAATGCCCTGTAAATCTAAAAGTCCGGTATGCCACAAGTGTTCTCCAGAAACGCGCACTTACTTTGTGGAACGGAGAGAAAAGAACTCGTGGCCCCGAAACTGCTCTAGCATTAACATGGGCTGAAGTTAAGGAGCTCATGACTAAAGAGTTCTGCCCAAGAAATGAAGTCCGGAAACTGGAAGCTGAGTTCTGGGAGTTAACCCAAGACAGTGGCGAGAACCTAGCATACACTAACCGATTTCACGAACTGAGCCTTCTGGTACCGCACCTTGCTACCCCTACCTCCTGAGCCATCGAGAAATACATTGGTGGACTACCCATGCAGATTCAGGATACGGTGTTAGGAAGGAATCCTTCGACACTAGAAGATGGTATTAGGCTGGCTGCGCAGTTAACCGATAATCATGTGAAAGCTGGTTCTTTAACCAGGAAAGGGTCGAAGAAGAATACCGATAAACTTCCTAACGAAACCGTCAAAACCGACCAACCCGAGCCTTTCAATAACAAGAAGAGAAAGGCTAAATCCCAAAACTTTGCTGCAATTACCCCCGCTGTGCCAATTAATCAAGTCCCTCCAACTCGTCAACCAGCAGTAAACAACTAACCGCTGATGAAAAAGCCATACGCTGGACCCTTTCCGCAGTGTAACAACTGCAAGTATCACCATCCCGCTAACGTTCAGTGTCGTCAATGCACAAACTGTGGTCGTTTCGGCCATACCTTCAACGTGTGCAAGAGCGCAACTAAGACTCCGACTACCGCACTTGTCCTTCAACATCCTCCTGTAATTACCCAGGTTCGTGCATCCTATTAATGTGGTGATCCGAACTATTTTCGCAATCGATGCCCTCAACTTGTCAGCCCGGTTCCTACGGCTCAAGGACGTGCTTTCAACATCAATGCCCAAGAAGCTCAAGCCACCAACGATGTGGTGAATGGTACGTTTCTAATCGATCACCAATATGCTTCAGTCTTGCTTGATACAGGGGCCGATAAAAGTTTTGTATCCTTAGGATTTGAGCCTTTGCTTGTTAACACCCGAACTAAGTTAGAGGAACCTTTTACAGTAGAAATAACTGATGGAAAACCCGTCACAATTGATTCTGTCATTCCGAATTGTACCCTTACACTTAGCGATCACGAATTCTCTATCGACCTTATACCGATGCAACTTGGAAGCTTTGACGTCATTATAGGCATGGATTGGCTATCAAAGAACCATGCCGAGGTTCTCTGCTTTGTGAAGATCATCTGGATTCCTCTTGCATCCAAAAGCGTCCTAAATATTTACGGGGAAAAGCCTTCCAAAGGGCTTAAACTCATGTCTTGTACCAAAGCCCAAAAGTACCTTCGCAAGCATTACGTGGCTTTCTTAGCCCATATCGTGAAATCGGATGGGAAATCTAGGAAGATTGAAGACATTCTGGTTATTGGAGAATTCCCCGAAGTCTTTCCCGAAGACTTAACCGGTCTTCCTCCCGTTCGTCAAGTTGAATTCCGGATCGACCTTGTGCCTGGTGCAACTCCCGTGGCAAAATCTTCTTATCGACTTGCACCATCGGAAATGCAAGAACTTGCTAGCCAATTGCAAGAACTGTCAGACAAAGGATTCATTCGCCCGAGCTCATCACCATGGGGAGCTCCAGTCTTATTCGTGAAGAAAAAGGATGGCTCATTCCGTATGTGCATCGACTATCTGGAGCTTAACAAGCTTACTGTCAAAAACCGGTATCCTCTACCGAGAATTGACGATTTGTTTGATCATCTTCAAGGAGCCTCTTATTTCTCCAAGATCGACCTTCGTTCAGGCTATCATCAGCTATGGGTGCATGATGATGATATTCCTAAGACAGCCTTTCGAACGAGATATGGCCATTACGAGTTTACAGTGATGCCATTCGGGTTAACCAACGCACCGGCAGTATTCATGGATTTAATGAATCACGTGTGCCGGCCATACCTAGACAAATTCGTGATCGTATTCATCGACGACATCTTGATATACTCCAAATCCAAATCCGATCACGAGAACCACCTTCGTCTAATACTCGAACTTCTGAGGAAAGAGAAACTCTACGCCAAATTCTCAAAGTGCGAATTCTGGCTTAATGAGGTTCAATTTCTTGGTCACATAGTAAACATCAAGGGAATTCACGTTGATCCCACGAAGATCGAGGCAATAAAGAAATGGGAAGAACCTAAAACTCCTACCGAGATTCGTTCATTCCTTGGTCTAGCCGGATATTACCGACGTGTTATTCCTAACTTCTCGAAGATTGTTGTGCCACTCACTCTTTGACCTACAAGGATAAGCCTTTTTCTTGGGGGCCTGATCAAGAAAAAGCATTTCAAACCCTCAAGCAAAGGTTGTGTGAGGCACCGATTCTAATACTTCCTGATGGAAACAACGACTTTGTTGTCTATTGTGACGCTTCAAGACAAGGTCTAGGTTGCGTTCTCATGCAGCGAGGCAAAGTTATAGCTTATGCCTCAAGACAATTGAAGATTCATGAGAAAAATTATACGACGCACGATCTTGAATTGGGTACTGTTGTATTCGCACTCAAAATCTGGAGACACTATCTCTATGGCACTAAATGTGTTGTATTCACCGATCATAAGAGTCTCCAGTACATCTTCAATCAGAAGGAGCTTAACACGAGACAACGACGTTGGATCGAATTACTCAACGACTACGACTGAGAGATTCGTTACCACCCCGGTAAAGCTAATGTCGTAGCCGATGCATTAAGTCGTAAGGTTCAGGTTATGCTTCAAAGTGTTACCATTCAAACCGACCTCCTGACCCGTATACTCGAAGCTCAACACGAATCAGTCACCAAGGGCAACATGTATGAGGAAATGTCATGTGGTGCTGAACTCCAATTGGAAACCAAGTCGGACGGACTACTGTATTTTCTAAATCGACTTTGGATTCCGAATCGCGATAAACTTCGAGCAACCATCATGGATGAGGCTCATAAGGCTTGTTATTCTATTCATCCGGGAGCAGATAAGATGTTCATGAATCTTCAGAACCAATATTGGTGGCCCGGCATGAAGAAGGATATAGTCTTGTATGTATCTAAATGCCTCACATGTTCCAAAGTCAAAGCCGAGCATCAACGTCCCTCTGGATTACTCGTACAACCCGAGGTTCCATTATGGAAATGGGAAAGCATATCCATGGATTTCATCACCAAGCTGCCTCGTACCACTAGTGGTCACGATAGTATCTGAATTATCGTTGATCGATTGACTAAGTCGGCTCATTTCATACCAATTCGTGAGGAGTACTGAGTCGAGAAATTGGCTCGTATTTACATCAATGAAATAGTCAGTCGGCATGGTGTGCCTTTAGATATTATCTCTGATCGCGATGGTCGCTTCATCTCTCGTTTCTAGAAAAGTCTCCAATAAGCTCTCGGAACTCAACTGAATCTTAGCACAGCCTATCACCCGCAAACCGACGGTCAGACTGAAAGAACAATACGAACCCTCGAGGATATGCTTCGGGCTTGTGTCATTGATTTCAGTGGATCGTGGGATTCTCATCTTTCGTTGATCGAATTCTCCTACAATAACAGTTACCATACCAGCATCCAGATGGTACCATTTGAGGCCTTGTATGGCCGACAGTGTCGATCTCCCATCTGTTGGTCTGAAGTTGGTGAATCACAAATTACTGGTCCGGAATTGATACAAGAAACAACCGACAAAATTCATAAGATCCGTGATAACTTAGTCGCTGCTAGAAATCGTCAAAAGCATTATGCTAACAAAGGATGAAGACCCATGGAATACAATGTCAGTGATCTCGTACTTCTTAAGGTATCACCTTGGAAGGGAGTGATTCGCTTTGGAAAGAAAAGGAAGCTAGCACCTCGTTACGTGGGTCCATTCAAAGTGCTCGAGCGAATTGGGAAAGTGGCATACAAGCTTGAACTACCCCAAGAACTCAGCAATGTGCATCCGACTTTTCATGTTTCAAACCTCAAGAAATGCCTTGTCGATGAAAATCTCCACATTCCACTCGACGAAGTCCAGATTGATGAATCTATGCACTTTATTGAGAAACCTGTGGAGATCATGGATCGGGAAGTCAAAACACTCAAGCGTAGCCGGATACCTATTGTCAAAGTCCGCTGGGAATCTAAACGTGGCCCAGAGTTCACCTGGGAATGTGAGGACCAAATGAAATCCAAGTACCCTCGTCTTTTCGTTTCAGCCTCCTCGTGATTAAAATTTCGGGACGAAATTTCCTAAAGCAGGAGAGACTGTTGTCACACCCTCAAAATCCGCTAACGGGATTTTACTGTCAGGCTTCTGACATACCAGGATCTCAGATAGCATCAGTTACACCAAACACAGTAATTACAAAACATCACATTAAGTAATTAGATCTTTAAATCAATCATGAGTGTTTCAATCTTGCGGAAGCGTTTCGAAAACAGAAATCAATAGTAAATTGTTTCAACATGCGTTTCAACCATAAGAATCCATAACGTTTAACCAAATAAATCAGTTGAATAGTGATGTATGCCATGCATGCATCCGAGCTGAGTTCTTAACCTTGTGCGTTTCTGTGACCTGAGAAAACATGTTAAAATGTGTCAACATAAAGTTGGTGAGTTCACAGGTTTAATCAACAAGAAATGTGTTTGTAAGCATATCCATAGTTTGCGTTTCAATGGTTTAGTATATATTGCATATCGTTAGGTAGCTAGCCTCTGTTCTTGTTACTTAGCGTTTCGAACCGAAGCTGACTGTTTACGTCCTATTTGTGTTTGTTGTATCCCGTCATGTCTCGTCAGACCATGACAATGTGTTAGGTCAATTAAGCACCCGTTTGACCTCCAATCAAGCTAGCACAACTATCCCGGGCGGGGTTTGTAAGACCCAGTAGTACTACTCAAAATTACCTCGCTAATCCCATTACTAACGGTTCGATTGTGTGAGGACATGTGTGCGTTTCCCACTAACGTAACAAGCGATATCAATAATACTAGCAACCATTCATATAATATGTTTGCATGTTTTCTCCCCCAAAAAGGAAAGAAAGTAAAAAGGGGCCGTGAAAACTCACCTTGATTGTGTTGCAAAGAAATAATATTCGCACGACGATTAGAATTTCAGTTAACCTGTGTTTCGTTTAGTATGAACATAGTTAATGTTAGTTATTATTTACGAGTATATAATATGATTAACGTTAGAATATGGATTAAGGTTTTGATAGAATTATGTGTTTTGTTTAAGTAATTAGATTTATAAAATAAATATCATATTTCTATTTGGTAAATTATTAAGTGTTTATAAACGAATTTTGATGTAACGATGATGTTCAACATGTAATTAAGTCCGTATGATTACCGAAGAATAATTACAAAAATATTATTCTAAACCGTTCGTTTAAAGTATATTTTATAAAATAAATCGTATTTGTAAATAATTTGATAAACTTTAATATAATCCAGAAAAGTATTTAATGCTCAAAAATATAAACAAGATTTATAAAAATTATTTTTATAATTTTTATAATTTTTCTGTAATTTTTAAAGGTCCAAAAAGCCCTTAAAAAAATAAAAGAGGTTGCCCGGGTTCGAACCCGGGACCTCTCGGAGTGTGAATGGACAGGGAACCGGTGAACCAAGGCCGCAGCCGCGGTATTCCTTGATCCCAATTACTTTTAAACACACCCGCGATCCTTTCCCCCAAATCAAGAACCCTAGTTTCGATTCTTGATCAATAGACCATCGATTCGAAGTTGTTAATGAAATTAAACATAGGGCTTTTGTTCCCTATGTGAAACCGAGCATGTAGATGCATTTAATTACCTGTTTTGAAGTTATATGGACGATGAACACTTGATGAGCAGTCGCGACCGTGGTTTGAATCCAATTCGTGTGCAAACGTTTATGTAAATCAAATTAACTTCGTATGAAGATTCGTGTGATGCTCTAGTTTCAAAGCCCTATGTTAATTTGGTTGTAAATAACTCGGATGTTGGGTTTCGACAAGGTTGCAGGTCGCGGTTTTGGTGGTGTTCGAATGAGATGTTTGTGCACATTTTATACGAAATTGAATTTAGTGGAACATCATGATCGATTATCCTTTCGTTAGTGCACCACTAATTTTCATTATTGTTATTGTTCAGTGCGTTTTCATTGTGATGGTCGGCCGAAAGGTTTAAACCGCACTAATCGACCTTAATATTCAATTTGATATGGCCCCCAAGTTCGAATTGTGCATGATATGTTGTCGGGGTGTTTAATCGGGTCAAAACCGAGTGTTTTGTGGCTATTGGTATTGCCGGAGGGCCGCAGGAATAGTGGCCGGCGGGAGAGGGTGGTCGACGGGGGGAAAGGGGTGTTTTAAAGAAATTACAACTTTGGTCCCTGCGGTTTCTGAGGTTATCATTTTATGTACAAAGTTTCTAAACCAAGTTGTAAATATTGCAATTTCATCCCTAAACTTTTTAAGGTTTAGTTTTTAATAATAACTTTTATTATTATTATTATTTATTATTATTATTATTATTATTATTATTATTATTATTATTATTATTATTATTTATTATTATTATTATTATTATTATTATTATTATTATTATTACTACAAAAATTATTATAATTTTTGTAATTATTGGAATTAATAACGTATTAAACGTTAATTGTTTATAAAGTAAAATTAGTTTTCATTTACCGAAAATTTCGAGATGTTACAGTCTCCCCTACTTTAGGAAATTTCATCCCGAAATTTGTTCACGAGGAGGCAGAAACAAAAAGATGAGGATACTTAGATTTTATTTGATCCTCACGTTCCCAGGTGAACTCTGGTCCACGCTTTGAGTTCCATCGGACTTTGACAATAGGGATACGACTGTGTTTGAGTGTTTTGACCTCTCGGTCCATAATTTCCACTGGTTCCTCGATGAAACGTAGTTGTTCGTCAACATGTACCTCGTCTAACGGAACGACGAGAGTCTCGTCAGGCAGGCATTTCCTCAGGTTTGAAACATGGAACACATCATGTACTCCACTGAGTTCTTCAGGTAAGTTCAACTGATAGGCTACGGGACCAACCCGTTTGACAATTTCAAACGGTCCCACGTACCTAGGGTTTAGTTTTCCACGTTTCCCGAAACGAATCACGCCTTTCCAAGGTGACACTTTCAACAGTACTTTGTCATCAATCTGAAACTCCAATGGCTTACGACGCTTGTCGGCGTAACTCTTTTGTCGGTCACGTGCTGCTGCCATACGGTTACGGATCTGCACGATCTTCTCAGTCGTCTCATGCACGAGTTCAGGACCGGTAAGTTGACTTTCCCCAACTTCCGCCCAACAAATAGGTGACCGGCACTTACGCCCATACAGTGCCTCAAATGGAGCTGCCTTGATTGAGGTATGATAACTGTTATTATAGGAGAACTCAACCAATGGTAAATGAGTTTCCCAGCTGCTGCCAAAATCAATTACACAGGCACGCAACATGTCTTCCAGTGTCTGGATCGTACGCTCACTTTGACCATCGGTTTGCGGGTGATAAGCGGTACTCATATCCAGCCGTGTTCCCAATGATCGTTGTAATGATTGCCAGAAATGAGAAGTGAACCGAGCGTCACGATCAGAAATGATAGATATCGGCACGCCATGCCGAGAGACTATTTCCCTTAAATAGATACGTGTCAGCTTCTCCATTCGATCAGTCTCTCGGATTGCCAGAAAGTGTGCGGATTTCGTTAAGCGATCTACTATAACCCAAATGGTATCGCATCGCTGGGAGTCCTAGGTAACTTCGTGATAAAGTCCATGGAGATCTGCTCCCATTTCCACACTGGAATTTCCGGTTGTTGAAGTAAACCGGATGGTCTCTGGTATTCCACCTTAACCTTGGAACAAGTTAAGCATCTGCTTACGTATGTGGCTATCTCCGCTTTCATTTTCGGCCACCAGTAAAATTCTTTCAGGTCCTGATACATCTTGTCTGAACCTGGATGAATAGAGTAACGTGACTTATGAGCTTCATCCATTATCAGCTCTCGCAAATTCCCGTACTGTGGTACCCAGATCCGTTTCATAAAATAACGGATTCCATCAGCTTTAACCTCCAACTGTTTCTCCATGCCTCGCATGGATTCCGCTTTGAGATTCTCCGTCTTCAAGGCCTCAGATTGAGCAGCTTTGATTTGCACTGGTAGGTCAGAGTGGATAGTCATTTGTAATGCACGTACCCGACAAGGCTTTAGGGTTTCCTTACGACTAAGGGCATCGGCTACCACATTAGCCTTACCCGGAAGATACTTGATCGCACAGTCATAATCATTGAGTAACTCTAACCACCGTCGTTGCCGCATATTCAATTCTTTCTGGTTAAATATGTGCTGGAGACTCTTATGATCTGTATAGATCGTGCACCGGGTTCCATATAAGTAGTGCCTCCAGATCTTCAAGGCAAACACTACAGCTCCTAGTTCCAGATCATGCGTGGTGTAGTTCTTCTCATGCACCTTGAGTTGTCTGGATGCATAAGCTATGACTTTATCGCGTTGCATCAGTACACATCCCAAACCTTGGATGGATGCATCACAGTAAACAACAAAGTCATCAGTTCCTTCTGGTAATGCTAGGATTGGTGCGCTGCAGAGTTTGTCTTTAAGCGTCTGAAACACTGTTTCCTCTTTGTTGCCCCACTTATAAGTTATTCCCTTATGAGTTAGGGCAGTCAAAGGTTGCGCCAATTTTGAAAATCCTTCGATGAACCTCCGGTAATAGCCTGCCAAACCAAGGAATTATCGCACCTCAGTAGGCGTCTTTGGTGCCGGCCATTCCTTGATTGCTTTAATCTTTGAAGGATCAACATGTATACCCTTTTCATTCACCACATGCCCAAGGAATTGCACTTCACGCATCCAGAAGTCACATTTTGAGAACTTTGCGTAAAGTTGTTCATCTCTCAGCAATTCCAGTATGGTCTTCAAATGTCCCTCATGATCTTCCTTATTACGGGAGTAGATTAGTATGTCATCAATGAAGACAATGACAAACTTATCCAAATAAGGTTTGCAGACACGGTTCATGAGGTCCATGAAAACCGCTGGTGCGTTGGTCAGCCCAAAAGGCATAACCAGAAACTCGTAGTGGCCATACCTAGTTCTGAACACAGTCTTTGAAATGTCTTCATCTCGAACCCTTAGCTGATAATATCCTGACCTCAGATCTATCTTGGAATAGAAACTTGACCCTTGAAGCTGATCGAACAAATCATCGATGCGTGGAAGAGGATAACGATTCTTAACCGTCACTGATATGTGAAAAATTACACATGTTAAGAATACATATCTTTTCCCATTTTAAGTGATTTTTGTTTCAAATTAATCTTTAGCGATACTTAATTGTGATTAATTTGATTTTTGTAGCTTCGAATGGTGGTTTGATGATTTCAAAAGAAAAAGCCAAAGAATTCATGAAGAGTTTGGAAGTTTAGAGGCTGTCATGGCCATGACAGGAGCTGTCAAGACCATAACAAGCTGCAGACCCCCTTTTTGAGCGCAATATGGCCATGACAAACTAGGTCATGGGCATGACACGCATCAGGTCCCCTTTTTAACCCCTTCTTCTTCTTCATTGAGAGAGAGACGAATTTTGAAGAAGAAACCCTAGTTTTTCTTCATCTTTGAAGGAGATTTGAAGGAAGTTTCTCAAGAGTTCAAGAGAGGTTAAAGATCAAGCATTTCAAAGAAAGATTCAACTTCACACAACCCATCCTCACTCATCTTTGGTTTGAAAATCTCTAGACCTAACATGTTTTCTTCCATTTCTATGAGTTTGGTTGTGACTCTTGTAAGCCTCATGGGCTAAATACTCTTAATCACTTAGATTAGATGAAGCTTAGCATACTTTGACATTTTGTATGAAACCTTGGTGGTGTTTATGTCAATGCTCATTACAAAGCTATGAATGTCCTTTAATGGTGGTGTGTTCTTGTTTAACTTGATGAAATATTGAATCTTGTGGGTGTTGCAACCACATTATGTTGGAAAACCATGTGTGTTGGAACATTTATTCATGAATTGCATAACCTAGTATGTAGTTTATGGCATTTGACTAGAAATAGTGAATGAATGGTTGAATATCTAGTAAAGTTGAACAAGTATGCATCCTTATACATGTGTTTGTGAAAACCATTGTGTTTGTTATGAATACCTCCTAACTTTGTTATGTAAAACCATAGATAATGCGCAAATTTATGGTTCATATATTCATGTTAGGATATTCATAAGTTGAAGGACATACATAGGTATTGTTACATTACGTGGATTGAGGTGGTTACCATGTGTTCATCGTGTTAACTTTCCAAAGATTTGTGGGTTTGGTATCCTTGACGGGAGTCCAAACCATCTTTAACATTGACATAATATTATCATTAGTTCTTCATGGCATAACTTTCGGTGGCTATTGTGTGTTTATCGTCTTAGCTTTCCAAAGAGTTATATAATTAGATAACTTTGACAAGAGTCTAGTTTATATCCATATTTCATGTGTAGAAAATGATCTCACCATAGGTTCATACATGTCGTCATTGTTTTACTAAGCGGATTCAAAGTCTAAGTGATACCTTCCTCTGATTGGTTATCTTCATCTTTGTCTACTTTCTTCAATTAGTTTAATTGTTAGTTAAATTAGTTAACGATAATATTCATAAATCCTCTTTCATCGGCTAGATAATGATAAAGACTTAGTATCAGGAGCTCTCGTGTCCATGGATCGATACTTGTTTCTTACCAAAAGCTATACTACTAATCGATAGGTACACTTGCCTATTGTGTGTGTAGTTAGTCATAAGGTGAAAATCATTTTATAAATTTAAAGCTTAATTGTGTAAAATTTGTTGCTAAAGTTTATATATCAAAAACACACATCAAGTTTTTGGGGCCGTTGCCGGGGACACGGCAATTCTGAGAAAGATCCGAGTCATTACTTTAGCCAATCCTTTGTATTTACTATTTTAATTTAATTTAATTTTTTTGTTACCTTTATCTTTCTTTACGCGTTTGGTAGTGTTTGTGTTTCAGGAAGCTTATGTCCGCATCTTCACCGGTTGATGATCTTGTAGAGCCTTATTCTGAACCCGAAAAAGTAATCAGGAGAAACTTGAGAGCAAGATCCCACAAAGTAGCACAAGAAATCGAAGGTGAAGCGACAAGGCTAGAGTACTCAAACGAGACCGAAAGTGAAAAGGAGGATACAAACGGAACAGAAAGTGAAGAAGAGCACACCGAAGACACAATGGCGGGGCAAGAAAATAGAAGAACAATCTATGATTTTGCCAGACCATCTTTAGAAGGTGCAAAACCTAGCATTGTACGACCGAATGTGCAAGCAAACAACTTTGAGATCAAGTCAAGCATAATTCAAATGATCCAAAACAATTGTCAATTTGATGGGCGTCCGGATGATGACCCAAACTTTCACCTTGCAAACTTTCTTGAGATATGTGATACCTTCAAGATTAATGGAGTTAGTGATGATGCAATTAGACTCCGATTATTCTCTTTCTCATTACGTGATAGAGCAAAGCAATGGTTGAACACACTTCCTGTTGGTTCCATCACCACTTGGAATCAAATGGCCGAAAAGTTTCTCTTGAAGTATTTTCCACCATCGAAAACCGCTAGATTAAGGAACTTGATCACATCATTTATGCAAGATGAAGGAGAATCACTATATGAAGCATGGGAAAGGTACAAAGATTCAATGAGGAAGTGTCCACACCATGGATTGGAACCTTGGTTTCAAATCCAAACATTTTACAACGGGTTATGTCCGGAAAGTCGTCAGATTATTGATGCATCTTCACGAGGTGCATTTTGGGATAAGACACCCGAGGAGGCACATGAGTTGATTGAAGATTTGGCTAACAACAGTTGTTCATGGCAAGCTCCAAGAACAAGGCAACCTAGACAGGGTGTTCATCAAGTTGATACATATCATTCTTTATCTGCACAAGTTGAAGCACTTACAAATCGAATGAATCAAATGCAGGTAAACAGAGCCCAAGTAGTTTGTGATATGTGTGGGGGACCACATATGAGTGCAGATTGTCAACAAAGGGAAATGTTCAACCCTCCAGAACAAGTTGATTATATGGGAAGTCAAGTTCGTCCTCAAAATAACCCATATAGTAACACATACAATACGGGTTGGAAAAATCATCCAAATTTCAGTTGGAAAGCAAGTGGTAGTAACCAACCCCCGGGATTTCAACCAAGACCAACATATCAAAACCATCAACAACAAGGCTATCAACCGTATCAACAACAAACTCACAATCAATTCCGCTCCCAAAATCAAAATCAATATCAACAATTCCAACATCAAGGATCAAGTAGTGGTTCACAACCAGAAAAGAAACCCAATTTGGAAGAGATGATGGCACAATTTCTATCTACAGCCGAAAGTCGTCATCAAAGTTCGGAAGCTCGTCACCAACAACACGAAATGGAATTGAGAAACCATCGAGCCACAATGCAAAGTATAGAAGCTCAAGTGGGGGAAATTTCAAGGCAATTATCCGAAAGGCAACCTGGTGGTCTTCCGAGTAACACCGAGCCTAATCCTAAAGCTCACGTGAAGGCGGTCACGACTAGAAGTGGCAAGACCACTCATTCGGATAACTTAGCTTCTACATCCGAGCCAATTGATGAAGAGGAAGTTGAGGTTCAAGACGAGGTGCAACATACTAGGCAAAGCCCATCAAGTACCGCACAAGTCAAGGAACCATTGAGAGTTTACAAGCCCACTATTCCTTATCCCGGTAGATTGAAAAAGGAAAAGATGGAAGAACAATATGGTAAATTTCTTGAACTTTTTAAGCAATTGCATATTAACTTACCATTTGTTGAAGCTTTATCACAGATGCCAAAGTATGCCAAGTTTCTTAAAGACATTCTAACAAACAAGAAGAAACTCGAGGAGCTTTCGCATGTGACGTTGAATGAAGAATGCTCGGCGGTTTTGCAAAACAAGCTACCGAAGAAAATGACCGATCCAGGGAGTTTTACTATTCCTTGTTTAATTGGTAGTTTATCTGTTAGCAATGCATTGGCCGACTTAAGTGCTAGCATCAATTTGATGCCCTACTCCGTATTTGCAAAATTAGACCTAGGTGAGCCTAGACCGACCCGAATGAGCATCCAACTTGCCGATCGATCTGTAAAGTACCCTAGAGGCATAGTTGAGAACATGTTGGTTAAAATTGATAAATTTGTGTTTCCGGTTGATTTTGTAATTCTTGACATGGATGAAGATAAAAATGTACCACTTATCTTAGGTCGCCCATTCTTAGCTACCTCTAGAGCCTTAATTGATGTATGTAATGGTAAATTAACTCTAAGGGTAGATGAAGAAGAGGTAGTCTTTGATATTAAAAATTCCATGCAACATTCACAAAATCATGATGATTCATTATATTTTATTGATACTATTGACTCATATGTGGATCATTATCTGCAGGAAAGCTGTGAACAAAATGCTTTGGACACACAATTGCTTGACGGGGAAAACTTTGACATTTGTCACGTGCAAGTTGTTGATGAGTTAGCTTGCTCGTTAACCAATGAACCATCCTCAAGTCCAAAAGTATTTGAAGTATCGGAAAGCGATGAAGCAAATAAGGCTAAACCATCTGTTGAGGAACCACCATCATTGGAACTTAAGGAGCTACCATCTCATTTGGAGTATGCCTACTTGGATGAGGATTCCAAATTACCCGTCATTATCGCTACCGATTTGACGAATGATGAAAAGGTGAAGCTCTTAGATGTGTTAAAGACGCACAAGAAAGCTATGGCTTGGAAGATCATGGATATAAAAGGGATACATCCTTCCTTTTGTACCCATAAGATCTTAATGGAAGATGAGTACAAGCCGGTGGTACAACATCAACGTCGCCTTAACCCTAACATGCAAGAAGTTGTAAAGAAGGAAGTAATCAAGCTACTTGACGCGGGCTTAATCTATCCGATTTCTGATTCCCCATGGGTTAGCCCGGTTCAAGTGGTACCAAAGAAAGGAGGTATGACGGTGGTGACGAATGAAAAGAATGAGCTTATACCCACAGGAACCGTCACGGGTTGGAGAGTTTGCATCGATTACCGCAAGCTCAACGATGCAACAAGAAAAGATCATTTTCCTTTACCTTTCATTGATCAAATGTTAGAACGTTTATCTGGGAACATGTTTTATTGTTTTCTTGATGGTTTTTCAGGATATTTTCAAATTCCTATTGCACCCGAGGACCAAGAAAAGACGACATTTACATGTCCTTATGGCACTTTCGCATACAGAAGAATGCCATTTGGGTTATGTAATGCACCGGCCACGTTTCAAAGATGTATGGTTGCCATATTTCATGACATGATCGAAGACTCAATGGAAGTGTTCATGGATGATTTCTCGGTCTTTGGAAATTCATTTGATCATTGTTTAAGTAACTTGGAAAGGATGCTTGCAAGATGCGAGGAATCAAATCTTGTTTTGAATTGGGAGAAATGCCACTTCATGGTGAAGGAAGGCATTGTCTTAGGTCATAAGATTTCCAACGCGGGGCTAGAGGTAGATAGGGCAAAAGTGGAAACCATTTCGAAATTACCACCACCAAATTCCGTCAAAGCAATAAGAAGTTTCTTAGGTCATGCCGGCTTTTATAGACGTTTTATCAAAGACTTCTCAAAAATAGCAAGACCTATGACCCAACTTCTTGAAAAAGATGTGCCTTTTGTTTTTAATGATGAATGCTTGGTTGCATTTAATCTGTTGAAAGAGAAATTAATAAATGCACCCATAATGGTAGCCCCGGATTGGAATCTCCCATTTGAACTAATGTGTGATGCTAGTGACTATGCAGTTGGAGCAGTTTTAGGGCAACGAAAGGAAAGACATTTTCATCCAATCTACTACGCAAGCAAAACCCTTAATGATGCTCAAGAGAACTACACAACAACTGAAAAAGAATTGCTTGCTGTGGTTTTTGCTTTTGATAAATTTCGTTCTTACCTTGTTTTATCAAAAACTGTTGTTTATACTGATCATGCAGCTCTCAGATACCTTTTTGCAAAACAAGATGCAAAACCGAGATTGATTCGATGGATCTTGCTTTTACAAGAGTTTGACATAGAGATACAAGACAAAAAGGGGGCTGAGAACGTCGCAGCTGACCATCTTTCTCGTCTCGAGAACCCGTCTTTAGAAGAACTCCGGGAATCCAACATAAATGACAATTTTCCACATGAATTTCTTTTGCAGGTTCAAGAGATTGATGATCATCCTTGGTTCGCAGATTTTGCAAACTACCTTGCGGGTGGGGTTCTCGTTAAAGGAATGACCTACCAACAGAAAAAGAAATTCTTTACTGATTTAAAGCACTACTTTTGGGAAGACCCGCATCTGTTTAAGGTATGTGCAGATCAAGTGGTGAGAAGATGTGTGTATGGTAGTGAGGCGATGAGCATTATTCGCCATTGTCATGAAGGACCCACTGGTGGACATCATGGGGCTAATTACACCGCCAAGAAGGTTTACGACTCTGGATTCTATTGGCCCACCATTTTTAAGGATGCACATGCATTGGTAAAAGCTTGTGATGCTTGCCAACGAGCAGGTAACATCTCATCCCGTGATGAGATGCCCCAAAACGGGATTCAGGTATGTGAGGTATTTGATATTTGGGGCATCGACTTCATGGGACCATTTCCATCTTCACGAGGACACAAATACATCCTAGTTGCTGTTGATTATGTCTCAAAATGGGCAGAAGCACAGGCATTGCCCACAAACGATGCTAGGGTTGTTGTGAAGTTTTTAAGAAAGTTGTTCACACGGTTTGGAACCCCCAAGGCCTTAATTAGTGACCGAGGCACTCATTTCTGTAACTCGTTACTCGAAAAAGCTTTATCACACTATGGTGTTCACCATAGATTTTCAACGGCGTATCATCCACAAACGAGTGGACAAGTGGAAGTCACTAATCGAGGCCTTAAACGCATTCTGGAGCGAACAGTGGGGCAAAACCGAAAGATTTGGTCAGATAAGCTAGATGATGCTTTATGGGCTTTTCGAACCGCTTACAAAACACCAATAGGCACAACACCATTTAAGTTGGTTTACGGAAAAGCTTGTCATCTACCATTTGAAATTGAGCACAAAGCATATTGGGCTTTAAAATCAGTTAACCTTGACTTAAGATGTGCAGGTGAAAACAGATGGTTGCAGGTTCATGAGCTTGAAGAATTGAGAAATCAAGCTTACGAGAACTCTCGAATCTACAAGGAACGAACAAAGCAATCACACGACAATCACTTGAAGGATAACAAACAATTTCAAGTAGGAGAGCGTGTCTTGCTTTACAATTCAAGGCTTCGGTTGTTTCCAGGAAAGTTAAAATCACGATGGACAGGTCCTTACCTTGTGAAACAAGTATTTCCATATGGCACTATTGAAATAGAACATCCGGACGGAAGAGTTTTCAAAGTGAATGGTCATCGACTGAAACATTACATCGAAGGCCCGGTGGATGAGGAATTGGAGATTATGAATCTCCACCCCAAGAACAATTAATGCGGGGTCGAGTCAAGCTAAAGACTCGTTAATAAACTAAGCGCTTCCGGGTGGCAACCCGAGGGTTTGAACGCATTATGGTATTGTATGTTCTCTTTTTACGGGCTCTATAATGTTTTGATTTTTAGGAAATCGTTGTTTTTCTTATAGCATGATGAAACTCGAGATTTAATTACCGGCGTCACTCGGTAAGTACTTCTTAAGTGATTATGCTAATCATTCGAAAAACCAATAACTAAATTTTGAAATCATTATCTTTTGGTATAACCCGTTAAATATTTATAAAAAAAAAATTCAAATATTTATTTTTTTAGGTAATTGTAATAGAATTAATGACAAAAAAAATTAGATGATAAGATAAATTATCTTATAAAAAAAAATTGAAAATATATTTGTCATGACCATGACACAAAAGTAATGCCCATGACATTTGCATTGTCAGGAGCTCAAAACCTACTGTCATGACCATGACCATTTCTGTCATGGCCATATCCTGGTCAAACTTTCAGGTAAAAAAAAAAAAAAAATTGAAAAAACAAAATAACCCTAAATCATCATCTTCTCCATCTTCTTTCATTTCACAGCATTCACAGCCTTCACAACCATCTTCTTTCATTTCACCACCTCACCTCTCGCCCTTCACCACTACACGCCACCAGCCACTCCCCCTCCGGCCGTTCCGCCACCTTCTCCCGTCGCTTCTCCACCTGCTACCGTCCCCGTCGCGTCACCGACACCCAGTGTGACTCCGGCAACAGCACCGTCTCCGTTAACTCTAAGCCCACCGGCGCCGCCCACCGGAGCTCCTTCTCCATCTCTCACCACCGATCTATCTCCGGCGCCGTCGGCTACCGACGTGAGCGCATCCGACGACAGCAGCCATCGAAGCCTCACCACCCACCCATCGTCGCCATTCTACCCCCCGCAGCTATCACCACCCACCCATCGTCGCCATTCTACCCCCCGCAGCTATCACCACCTCCACCCACCTCCGACCCATCACCCGAAGAACCACAACCCGCAGCCACTTACCACCGTCGCCCCAACCACCCCGCAACCACCAGCAGCAACCACAGCATTTCCATTCTTTTCTCTTTCATTTTTCTTCTACAAAGGTAGATAACTAGCAACTTTTATTTCTTTTATTTTCTTTTACTTTTGTTAGTCTTTCTTTTTGTTAAATTATAAGATTGATGCTGATTTTTGTAGATTCAAAGCATTTTCTTGATAGGTTGTGTTGACAATTGTGTTATCTTGGTTTACCTTGGTGAATTCGAACCATAGCATGATATTTCACATATATTTTGGGTTGACTAGGTTATATGGATATATATCTTTTTGTTGCAGTTGCTGAGATGAGGCTTGTGTTGTTTTGATTTAATTTGGTGCTTGTGTGTTGAATGCTTCTTGTTTGAATGCATCAAATTAGCTCACATGACAATTGCAATTTCATGTTGTTCCACTCTTGGTGTGTAGTTTCAATGGTTGTAACAAATTCATTTCTATTTGTTGGATGACTAATTGGACTTGTTATTTCAGCTACGTTTTGGATAAAATCATGGGACAGTGTTTAAAGCATGTTATCAACTTCATTTTGGTGTCTTGAAGATTGGAAGTTAGTATAATGTGTCTCATAAGTTTGGTAGTTATTGTTTGAATTTTGTATGATATCGGTTCCTCAATTTTAGGTTTATAATATTTTGATGTGTGACTGTTGATGTATGTGTGTGTGTATACATATATATATATATGCGTATACATATACACACATATATTGTTTAAATCATTATCTCACATTTTCATTTTTGCAGGTGATGGTGAATGATGATCTTCATCGGTTTCTTCAATTTGAGCAAGACAGCGAGAGGGCTAAATGATATGAAGCCATTCGCTTAAGGAACTTTGAACCATCACGTACGATTTGCATGTCCACCTTGGAAGCTCTTGGAGAGAAGGCTCGTGTTGACGCTATGCTCACGAAACCATGGAAACGTTTCTTCTCGATTCGTCAGCCTCAGTACAAAGAGCTAGTGTTGGAATTCTGTGCTACTTATCGGTTTGCTCACCCAGTTACTGACTTACATGATAAGAATGCCATTTCTTTCCGATTGGGTGGTGAGGAACGCAAGCTTTCTGTTGCTCAACTTGGGGGCGCGCTTGGTATTTATACTAAATCTGAGCTGAAAAGATCGCCATTTCTTCAAAGTTTAAAGAAGGTTGATCAGGGAACTTTATCTGCTTTCTGGCGTGAAATTGGCACGGGCAATCATTCCCCAAAGCTATCGATGAGTACACAGCTGAAAGATCCGCTTCATCGTTATTTTCACCGTGTGATTTCACATTCGATCTGTGGTAGGAAAAACAGCACGGGTGTGGTGACTCGTAAGGATTTGTTCTTCCTGTATTCTTTAATCAAGCAGGTGCCTTGTAATCTGGCTTACGCTATGGCACAATTCTTCTCCTTATGCATCGGAACAAAGCCCGCTAGTTACATCTGTGGTGGTTCTTTCATTACGCAGTTGGCTTTGTCTTTTGATTTCATGACTAATGATGTTATTTCAGGATTAACACCTTTATTTCCTACAACGGTTATTGGCACATCAATGCTGGAAAACATGAGTTTGGCTGCACACTTTGGTGATGAAGGATGGAAGTTTATTGATGAAGATGGAAATCCATGGCAGCCTGCTCATCTACATCGCGAAGAACCATCCGCGATTATCATTAGAGAAGAAGCACCAGCCCCCCCTCCACATGTTGACTTGGCGGCGCGCATTGATCAAATTGCTCAAACTCAAGCGATACTTGTCAAATCCGTTTCTCAGATTTCAGATTCCATTCAGTGGATAGTTGAGGAGTTGCAGCAGGCTGCTCGTGCAGCCGGACGAGAGCCACATCCTTTCCCGCCCCAGCCTTCTGGAGATGATCTCATGGAGGACTAATTTTATTGAACTCTTGGTTACATGAATTGCGCGGCTGCTTTGTTTTATTTTTGGAATCTGATCGCGCGCGACCAGAAATCTTTTGATAAGTGGAGTTCTTTTGTTCTCTTTCATTCTCACTTGCATGTTAATTGCATCTACTTGCATTGTTTTTACTTATCTTGACACATTGAGGACAATGTATCGTTCAAGTGTGGGGATGTTAGGGATTTTTGTTTGATTTCATCAAAACCACCGATCTTATATTTTTGCTTCTAACAAATTCCTCTTTTTGGCTTAATTTTTTTTATGGTGTTCATTTTGCTTAAACAGTAGATTTTTAAGCATAAGCTCAATTTTGAAATCATATTTCTAAGAGAATCCAACGAAAATGCAAAAACAATGTTGAAAATATCATAATAATTGTCATGTTGATTGAAAGATTTTTATGCCAAAGTTTGCATCGATTCCTACCACCCCGTTTCCGTGAGTAAAAACTCTTGTGCCTTTCGAGCATTGGTTATTCACTATATATCACATGCTCAAGTTTTTTTTTGTTAATTATGGAGTGGCTCGAATGTTGTAACATTTTAGAACTTGCTTAGGTGATTCATTTCAAAATCATGAACTAAGTTGTTGCATGAAAATGATTGAGGCGTTAGGAAAACTCACCTTGTTTACTCCATTTTCCTTTCTCTTCTCATGCCCGATCATCACCCTTAGTCGCCCTTGTTGAGCCTAAACCTCATGTTTTTTGTTTTACCACCGTGAATAACCTAATTAGCCAAATAGCCTCCTTCCTTTTAATCTTTGTGTTAAAATCCGGATTTTGTTAGTTGTCTAACTTATGTTATATAGTTGTAATTATGTTTAGAACAATTGTGTTATTGTTCTATTAGCGTAGTATATGTTGTATTCAAAAAAAAAAGGAAAAAAAAAAAAAAAAAAAAAAGAAAAAAAATATGAAAAAAAAAAAGAAGATTAGTGAATTATTTTCTTTGTTTGTTTTAGGAGAAATCAATTAAAAATGAACAAATTTTGTATGTTATAATGAGAAACCATTATGATAACTCATTATACGTATGTTCATATTAATTTATTTTAGTTTGTGTATTCTTCTTATGTTTTGTATTTGTTCGTAGAAAGCATCTATCGATTCCGGATTTTTAACATTTTAACCACTTTATCACCAAAATCCAAGCCTTCAACCGTAGCCCCGTTACAACCTTTAAAGACCTCTTGATTTGTGCAACTTTCTTATGTTATGTGGTGGAGAATTTGATCCCTAATCAAGCTTATGATAATGTTGCTTCATTATGTGCTTTGAGTGATTTACATACCTACTTCCATATATACATCCGAGTGTTGAGCGAATCATTGTGAGAAGTGCAAGTTAAGGCATAAATTTCTTTTCATAAACTGTCAAATCTATTTAGATATTCTCACACGTTGGAAATTGATTGACTCGTTGGTTTCCTTTTTAAATGTGTATTTCTTAAAAATCTTATGCATTCAAATCTTTAGTTTATTTGTGAACTACCTATAAATATTATTAATGCCAATGGGAATCTTGTCAAATCTTTTGTCATTTTGCTTGAGGGCAAGCAAACCTTAAGTGTGGGGATATTTGATATGTGAAAAATTACACATGTTAAGAATACATATCTTTTCCCATTTTAAGTGATTTTTGTTTCAAATTAATCTTTAGCGATACTTAATTGTGATTAATTTGATTTTTGTAGCTTCGAATGGTGGTTTGATGATTTCAAAAGAAAAAGCCAAAGAATTCATGAAGAGTTTGGAAGTTTAGAGGCTGTCATGGCCATGACAGGAGCTGTCAAGACCATAACAAGCTGCAGACCCCCTTTTTGAGCGCAATATGGCCATGACAAACTGGGTCATGGGCATGACACGCATCAGGTCCCCTTTTTAACCCCTTCTTCTTCTTCATTGAGAGAGAGACGAATTTTGAAGAAGAAACCCTAGTTTTTCTTCATCTTTGAAGGAGATTTGAAGGAAGTTTCTCAAGAGTTCAAGAGAGGTTAAAGATCAAGCATTTCAAAGAAAGATTCAACTTCACACAACCCATCCTCACTCATCTTTGGTTTGAAAATCTCTAGACCTAACATGTTTTCTTCCATTTCTATGAGTTTGGTTGTGACTCTTGTAAGCCTCATGGGCTAAATACTCTTAATCACTTAGATTAGATGAAGCTTAGCATACTTTGACATTTTGTATGAAACCTTGGTGGTGTTTATGTCAATGCTCATTACAAAGCTATGAATGTCCTTTAATGGTGGTGTGTTCTTGTTTAACTTGATGAAATATTGAATCTTGTGGGTGTTGCAACCACATTATGTTGGAAAACCATGTGTGTTGGAACATTTATTCATGAATTGCATAACCTAGTATGTAGTTTATGGCATTTGACTAGAAATAGTGAATGAATGGTTGAATATCTAGTAAAGTTGAACAAGTATGCATCCTTATACATGTGTTTGTGAAAACCATTGTGTTTGTTATGAATACCTCCTAACTTTGTTATGTAAAACCATAGATAATGCGCAAATTTATGGTTCATATATTCATGTTAGGATATTCATAAGTTGAAGGACATACATAGGTATTGTTACATTACGTGGATTGAGGTGGTTACCATGTGTTCATCGTGTTAACTTTCCAAAGATTTGTGGGTTTGGTATCCTTGACGGGAGTCCAAACCATCTTTAACATTGACATAATATTATCATTAGTTCTTCATGGCATAACTTTCGGTGGCTATTGTGTGTTTATCGTCTTAGCTTTCCAAAGAGTTATATAATTAGATAACTTTGACAAGAGTCTAGTTTATATCCATATTTCATGTGTAGAAAATGATCTCACCATAGGTTCATACATGTCGTCATTGTTTTGCTAAGCGGATTCAAAGTCTAAGTGATACCTTCCTCTGATTGGTTATCTTCATCTTTGTCTACTTTCTTCAATTAGTTTAATTGTTAGTTAAATTAGTTAACGATAATATTCATAAATCCTCTTTCATCGGCTAGATAATGATAAAGACTTAGTATCAGGAGCTCTCGTGTCCATGGATCGATACTTGTTTCTTACCAAAAGCTATACTACTAATCGATAGGTACACTTGCCTATTGTGTGTGTAGTTAGTCATAAGGTGAAAATCATTTTATAAATTTAAAGCTTAATTGTGTAAAATTTGTTGCTAAAGTTTATATATCAAAAACACACATCAGTCACTTTGTTCAATTCACGGTAATCAATACACATGCGAAAAGTTCCATCCTTTTTCTTGACAAACAGGACTGGAGCTCCCCACGGTGATGAACTAGGTCTAATAAATCCTTTATCCAATAGCTCCTGCAATTGCGTAGACAGCTCTTGCAGTTCTTTTGGAGCTAATCTGTATGGTGCTTTGGCGATAGGTGCGGCTCCAGGTACCAAATCAATCTGGAACTCGACTTGGCGATGCGGTGGAAGACCGGGTAGGTCTTCAGGGAAAACCTCAGGATAATCGCGTACAACAAGGATGTCTTCAATTTTCTTTTCATCGGGTTCTTTTTCAGTGACCATGGCTAGGAAAGCGGTATGACCCTTACGCAAACACTTCTGAGCTTTCATGTAGGAGATGATTCCAGAGACCATGCCACTCCTTTTGCCCTGAACCGATAAAATTTCACCACTAGGAAGTGAGATACGAACGATTTTCCCTCTACAGATGATCTCAGCTTGATTCTTGGATAGCCAGTCCATACCCACAACTACGTCGAAACTACCAAGTGTGACAGGCATCAGATCTATATCTATCTCATGACCACATAATCCTAATCGGCACCCCTTGGCGATATGAGTTGCCTCAATTAGTTTTCCGTCAGCTAATTCTACCACATAACTAGGTTCCATGACAGCTAGGGTTACATCTAAGAACTTAATGAACTTGTTGGAAACAAAACTCCTATCAGCTCCAGTATCAAATAGTATAGAAGCAAAATAACCATTCAGGGGAAACGTACCAGTAACCATATTCTGGTCATCCCTTGCCTCGCCGGAACCGATCACGAATGCGCGACCCTTGGCATTGCCCCCGTTATTATCCTTGTTTCCACTCTTTAGCTGCGGGCAATCCTTCCTGTAGTGGCCCTCCTTACCACACTCATAGCAGCCTCTAGTCACTCCACCCTGTCGTTGTTGTTGGAGTTGTTATTGCTGAGTCATTAGTTCACCCCGGCAGTCTTTGGCTGCATGACCCATCTTTCCACATCTCTGACAACGTAGTCGATCACATGGGCCACGATGATGGAAGTTGCACCGGTTACACCTAGGACTCTTGCCCGCGTAGTTGCTCGATCCCTGGCCATAATTGTTGTTGTTGCTGTTTTGGTTGTTGTTGGTGAAGTGTCTTGATGAATCAAACTTTCTGACTGGTTGTTGCTGGGTGTTATTGGAGCTTGAAGACTTGTTGTGGTTACCCTCCCATTTCCTTTTATGATCTGATGAACCAGAAGCAGCGCCACGTTTAGGCAAGGTGCCCTGTGCCACTGCCTGGTCGGTGAGTTTATGAGCTAGTCGGATGGCCTGCTGGATAGTGACAGGATCAGCAGCCATCACACTAGCCTGGATTTGAGGAGCCAGGCCATCAATGTACTTTTCGATCCGTTTGTAGGCCGGAGTCACCATCTGAGGACATAATGCTGCCAACTCGTGTGAACGAGTCGTGTACTCCTCAATGTCAGAACCAGTCATTTTGAGATTCCAAAACTCTGCTTCTAGTTTCTAGACCTCGTTTCTGGGGCAATACTCATCTTTCATCAAAATCTTGAAGTCTTCCCAAGGCATACTGTTAGCAGCATCAAGTCCTAAGGTTTGGACCTGTGAGTTCCACCATGTCAAAGCTGGTCCTTCCAAAGTGCCGGAAGCATACTTGACACGGTTTTCTGCTGGACAGTTACACATTGCGAAGGCGGATTCCAGCTTTTCAATCCAACGAAGGAGGGTAACAACACCTTCAGAGCCTTTGAAGGAATAAGGTTTGCAGTCCATGAACATCTTGAAAGTGCAGACTGCTTGACCTCCTTGGTTTTGGTTCTGGTTGATATTGTTGTTTTGATTTTGGTTCCTGGTCTGTTCAAACGCCTCGAGCGCTTCAGCAACACGCTCATTTATGATGGCATCGAGTTCAGCTTGTGTTAGATTAATGTTTTCTTGTCTACGTGGGCGTCCAACTCTTCGTCCAGACATGATTCTACGTATTCACAATACATGACAGTCACTATCGAATAATAAGTATTGATAACAATAATCTGTTTCATACTAGTAGAAATGAAGGATTTGTTTGCATATCGATAGTGAGGTTTCATGAGAACCGAGACTTTATGTCTCCAAGTATAGAAACGAAAATTTGTACTGACTATGACTGTTATCACCTAATAGAGTTACCAGAGTTCTCATGCACGACAAATTACAATTACGTGTGCACCCGTGATTCTAATTTGCTTTGCATGGTCATTCATGGCTTCTCCCATTCGTGATAACATACCTTGTCAAGTACCGAGTGCTATCTGTTAAGACTAGCGAAGATGATAGGGCATGTTGGAAGTAGAAACGAGTACGATAGAGTGTGCTGTGGTGTTCAAATCTTGAATAGTTTATTTCGGGAAACGAAATCAAGGACAAGAATTATTCAACACGACAATGAGATGTTCCGAGTGTATTCGTTTGATTCGTGAATCAAAGCGAGTACGTTGACTAATCAAAGTATTTAGTCAACCACAACTTTGTTGAAAACATGCGTACCTATAAGCAGATACTCATCCCAAGGGTTCCCAGGTAAGGTAAACAGGTCCATCGGTTGATTTGGATATATGCGAATACCTTGCCTAGACAGAACACCTCGAGATATAGGCATCTTACTCTTCCAGCATTGCATGTATTCAGTGGTGGGACACCGACTTTGACGAGATTTTGAAAACCATCAATAACAATCGAGGTTTTGGAGTTTGAAATCACTTGAATTAGGCACTCAAACCCTCCCGTATGTTAAAGTAAAAGTTTTCAAGCATCCAGATTAAGTAAACATAGCTTAGAAATCTATGTGTGTGTAACTAATGCAAATCCAGCTATAGTCTAAAATGCAATGCAAATGGGATGCAAGTCCATTTTAGTTCGCTATAACTAATGCTCTGATACCAATCTGTCACACCCTCAAAATCCGCTAACGGGATTTTACTGTCAGGCGTGTGACATACCAGGATCTCAGATAACATCAGTTACACCAAACACAGTAATTACAAAACATCACATTAAGTAATTAGATCTTTAAATCAATCATGAGTGTTTCAATCTTGCGGAAGCGTTTCGAAAACAGAAATCAATAGTAAATTGTTTCAACATGCGTTTCAACCATAAGAATCCATAACGTTTAACCAACTAAATCAGTTGAGTAGTGATGTATGCCATGCATGCATCCTAGCTGAGTTCTTAACCTTGTGCGTTTCTGTGACCTGAGAAAACATGCTAAAATGTGTCAACATAAAGTTGGTGAGTTCACAGGTTTAATCAACAAGAAATGTGTTTGTAAGCGTATCCATAGTTTGCGTTTCAATGGTTTAGTATATATTGCATATCGTTAGGTAGCTAGCCTCTGTTCTTGTTACTTAGCGTTTCGAACCGAAGCTGACTGTTTACGTCCTATTTGTGTTTGTTGTATCCCGTCATGTCTCGTCAGACCATGACAATGTGTTAGGTCAATTAAGCACCCGTTTGACCTCCAATCAAGCTAGCGCGACTAGCCCGGGCGGGGTTTGTCAGACCCAGTAGTACTACTCAAAATTACCTCGCTAATCCCATTACTAACGGTTCGATTGTGTGAGGACATGTGTGCGTTTCCCACTAACGTAACAAGCGATATCAATAATACTGGCAACCATTCATATAATATGTTTGCATGTTTTCTCCCCCAAAAAGGAAAGAAAGTAAAAAGGGGCCGTGAAAACTCACCTTGATTGTGTTGCAAAGAAATAATGTTCGCACGACGATTAGAATTTCAGTTAACCTGTGTTTCGTTTAGTATGAACATAGTTAATGTTAGTTATTATTTACGAGTTTATAATATGATTAACGTTAGAATATGGATTAAGGTTTTGATAGAATTATGTGTTTTGTTTAAGTAATTAGATTTATAAAATAAATATCATATTTCTATTTGGTAAATTATTAAGTGTTTATAAACGAATTTTGATGTAACGATGATGTTCAACATGTAATTAAGTCCGTATGATTACTGAAGAATAATTACAAAAATATTATTCTAAACCGTTCGTTTAAAGTATATTTTATAAAGTAAATCATATTTGTAAATAATTTGGTAAACTTTAATATAATCCAGAAAAGTATTTAATGCTCAAAAATATAAACAAGATTTATAAAAATTATTTTTATAATTTTTATAATTTTTCTGTAATTTTTAAAGGTCCAAAAAGCCCTTAAAAAAATAAAAGAGGTTGCCCGGGTTCGAACCCGGGACCTCTCGGAGTGTGAATGGACAGGGAACCGGTGAACCAAGGCCGCAGCCACGGTATTCCTTGGTCCCAATTACTTTTAAACACACCCGCGATCCTTTCCCCCAAATCAAGAACCCTAGTTTCGATTCTTGATCAATTGACCATCGATTCGAAGTTGTTAATGAAATTAAACATAGGGCTTTTGTTCCCTATGTGAAACCGAGCATGTAGATGCATTTAATTACCTGTTTTGAAGTTATATGGACGATGAACACTTGATGAGCAGTCGCGACCGTGGTTTGAATCCAATTCGTGTGCAAACGTTTATGTAAATCAAATTAACTTCGTATGAAGATTCGTGTGATGCTCTAGTTTCAAAGCCCTATGTTAATTTGGTTGTAAATAACTCGGATGTTGGGTTTCGACAAAGTTGCAGGTCGCGGTTTTGGTGGTGTTCGAATGAGATGTTTGTGCACATTTTATACGAAATTGAATTTAGTGGAACATCATGATCGATTATCCTTTCGTTAGTGCACCACTAATTTTCATTATTGTTATTGTTCAGTGCGTTTTCATTGTGATGGTCGGCCGAAAGGTTTAAACCGCACTAATCGACCTTAATATTCAATTTGATATGGCCCCCAAGTTCGAATTGTGCATGATATGTTGTCGGGGTGTTTAATCGGGTCAAAACCGAGTGTTTTGTGGCTATTGGTATCGCCGAAGGGCCGCCGGAATAGTGGCCGGCGGGAGAGGGTGGTCGACGGGGGGAAAGGGGTGTTTTAAAGAAATTACAACTTTGGTCCCTGCGGTTTCTGAGGTTATCATTTTATGTACAAAGTTTCTAAACCAAGTTGTAAATATTGCAATTTCATCCCTAAACTTTTTAAGGTTTAGTTTTTAATAATAACTTTTATTATTATTATTATCATTATTATTATTATTATTATTATTATTATTATTATTATTATTATTATTATTATTATTATTATTATTATTATTACTACTACTACAAAAATTATTATAATTTTTGTAATTATTGGAATTAATAACGTATTAAACGTTAATTGTTTATAAAGTAAAATTAGTTTTCATTTACCGAAAATTTCGAGATGTTACAGTCTCCCCTACTTTAGGAAATTTCGTCCCGAAATTTGTTCACGAGGAGGCTGAAACAAAAAGATGAGGATACTTAGATTTCATTTGATCCTCACGTTCCCAGGTGAACTCTGGTCCACGCTTTGAGTTCCATCGGACTTTGACAATAGGGATACGACTGTGTTTGAGTGTTTTGACCTCTCGGTCCATAATTTCCACTGGTTCCTCGATGAAACGTAGTTGTTCGTCAACATGTACCTCGTCTAACGGAACGACGAGAGTCTCGTCAGGCAGGCATTTCCTCAGGTTTGAAACATGGAACACATCATGTACTCCACTGAGTTCTTCAGGTAAGTTCAACTGATAGGCTACGGGACCAACCCGTTTGACAATTTCAAACGGTCCCACGTACCTAGGGTTTAGTTTTCCACGTTTCCCGAAACGAATCACGCCTTTCCAAGGTGACACTTTCAACAGTACTTTGTCACCAATCTGAAACTCCAATGGCTTACGACGCTTGTCGGCGTAACTCTTTTGTCGGTCACGTGCTGCTGCCATACGGTTACGGATCTGCACGATCTTCTCAGTCGTCTCATGCACGAGTTCAGGACCGGTAAGTTGACTTTCCCCAACTTCCGCCCAACAAATAGGTGACCGGCACTTACGCCCATACAGTGCCTCAAATGGAGCTGCCTTGATTGAGGTATGATAACTGTTATTATAGGAGAACTTAACCAATGGTAAATGAGTTTCCCAGCTGCTGCCAAAATCAATTACACAGGCACGCAACATGTCTTCCAGTGTCTGGATCGTACGCTCACTTTGACCATCGGTTTGCGGGTGATAAGCGGTACTCATATCCAGCCGTGTTCCCAATGATCGTTGTAATGATTGCCAGAAATGAGAAGTGAACCGAGCGTCACGATCAGAAATGATAGATATCGGCACGCCATGCCGAGAGACTATTTCCCTTAAATAGATACGTGTCAGCTTCTCCATTCGATCAGTCTCTCGGATTGCCAGAAAGTGTGCGGATTTCGTTAAGCGATCTACTATAACCCAAATGGTATCGCATCGCTGGGAGTCCTAGGTAACTTCGTGATAAAGTCCATGGAGATCTGCTCCCATTTCCACACTGGAATTTCCGGTTGTTGAAGTAAACCGGATGGTCTCTTGTATTCCACCTTAACCTTGGAACAAGTTAAGCATCTGCTTACGTATGTGGCTATCTCCGCTTTCATTTTCGGCCACCAGTAAAATTCTTTCAGGTCCTGATACATCTTGTCTGAACCTGGATGAATAGAGTAACGTGACTTATGAGCTCCATCCATTATCAGCTCTCGCAAATTCCCGTACTGTGGTACCCAGATCCGTTTCATAAAATAACGGATTCCATCAGCTTTAACCTCCAACTGTTTCTCCATGCCTCGCATGGATTCCGCTTTGAGATTCTCCGTCTTCAAGGCCTCAGATTGAGCAGCTTTGATTTGCACTGGTAGGTCAGAGTGGATAGTCATTTGTAATGCGCGTACCCGACGAGGCTTTAGGGTTTTCTTACGACTAAGGGCATCGGCTACCACATTAGCCTTACCCGGAAGATACTTGATCGCACAGTCATAATCATTGAGTAACTCTAACCACCGTCGTTGCCGCATATTCAATTCTTTCTGGTTAAATATGTGCTGGAGACTCTTATGATCTATATAGATCGTGCACCGGGTTCCATATAAGTAGTGCCTCCAGATCTTCAAGGCAAACACTACAGCTCCTAGTTCCAGATCATGCGTGGTGTAGTTCTTCTCATGCACCTTGAGTTGTCTGGATGCATAAGCTATGACTTTATCGCGTTGCATCAGTACACATCCCAAACCTTGGATGGATGCATCACAGTAAACAACAAAGTCATCAGTTCCTTCTTGTAATGCTAGGATTGGTGCGCTGCAGAGTTTGTCTTTAAGCGTCTGAAACGCTGTTTCCTCTTTGTTGCCCCACTTATAAGTTATTCCCTTATGAGTTAGGGCAGTCAAAGGTTGCGCCAATTTTGAAAATCCTTCGATGAACCTCCGGTAATAGCCTGCCAAACCAAGGAATTGTCGCACCTCAGTAGGCGTCTTTGGTGCCGGCTATTCCTTGATTGCTTTAATCTTTAAAGGATCAACATGTATACCCTTTTCATTCACCACATGCCCAAGGAATTGCACTTCACGCATCCAGAAGTCACATTTTGAGAACTTTGCGTAAAGTTGTTCATCTCTCAGCAATTCCAGTATGGTCTTCAAATGTCCCTCATGATCTTCCTTATTACGGGAGTAGATTAGTATGTCATCAATGAAGACAATGACAAACTTATCCAAATAAGGTTTGCAGACACGGTTCATGAGGTCCATGAAAACCGCTGGTGCGTTGGTCAGCCCAAAAGGCATAACCAGAAACTCGTAGTGGCCATACCTAGTTCTGAACGCAGTCTTTGAAATGTCTTCATCTCGAACCCTTAGCTGATAATATCCTGACCTCAGATCTATCTTGGAATAAAAACTTGACCCTTGAAGCTGATCGAACAAATCATCGATGCGTGGAAGAGGATAACGATTCTTAACCGTCACTTTGTTCAATTCACGGTAATCAATACACATGCGAAAAGTTCCATCCTTTTTCTTGACAAACAGGACTGGAGCTCCCCACGGTGATGAACTAGGTCTAATAAATCCTTTATCCAATAGCTCCTGCAATTGCGTAGACAGCTCTTGCAGTTCTTTTGGAGCTAATCTGTACGGTGCTTTGGCGATAGGTGCGGCTCCAGGTACCAAATCAATCTGGAACTCGACTTGGCGATGCGGTGGAAGACCGGGTAGGTCTTCAGGGAAAACCTCAGGATAATCGCGTACAACAAGGATGTCTTCAATTTTCTTTTCATCGGGTTCTTTTTCAGTGACCATGGCTAGGAAAGCGGTATGACCCTTACGCAAACACTTCTGAGCTTTCATGTAGGAGATGATTCCAGAGACCATGCCACTCCTTTCGCCCTGAACCGATAAAATTTCACCACAAGGAAGTGAGATACGAACGATTTTCCCTCTACAGATGACCTCAGCTTGATTCTTGGATAGCCAGTCCATACCCACAACTACGTCAAAACTACCAAGTGTGACAGGCATCAGATCTATATCTATCTCATGACCACATAATCCTAATCGGCACCCCTTGGCGATATGAGTTGCCTCAATTAGTTTTCCGTCAGCTAATTCTACCACATAACTAGGTTCCATGACAGCTAGGTCCATGACAGCTAGGGTTACATCTAAGAACTTAATGAACTTGTTGGAAACAAAACTCCTATCAGCTCCAGTATCAAATAGTATAGAAGCAAAATAACCATTCAGGGGAAACGTACCAGTAACCATATTCTGGTCATCCCTTGCCTCGCCGGAACCGATCACGAATGCGCGACCCTTGGCATTGCCCCCGTTATTATCCTTGTTTCCACTCTTTAGCTGCGGGCAATCCTTCCTGTAGTGGCCCTCCTTACCACACTCATAGCAGCCTCTAGTCACTCCACCCTGTCGTTGTTGTTGGAGTTGTTATTGCTGAGTCATTAGTTCACCCCGGCAGTCTTTGGCTGCATGACCCATCTTTCCACATCTCTGACAACGGAGTCGATCACATGGGCCACGATGATGGAAGTTGCACCGGTTACACCTAGGACTCTTGCCCGCGTAGTTGCTCGATCCCTGGCCATAATTGTTGTTGTTGCTGTTTTGGTTGTTGTTGGTGAAGTGTCTTGATGAATCAAACTTTCTGACTGGTTGTTGCTGGGTGTTATTGGAGCTTGAAGACTTGCTGTGGTTACCCTCCCATTTCCTTTTGTGATCTGATGAACCAGAAGCAGCGCCACGTTTAGGCAAGGTGCCCTGTGCCACTGCCTGGTCGGTGAGTTTATGAGCTAGTCGGATGGCCTGCTGGATAGTGACAGGATCAGCAGCCATCACACTAGCCTGGATTTGAGGAGCCAGGCCATCAATGTACTTTTCGATCCGTTTGTAGGCCGGAGTCACCATCTGAGGACATAATGCTGCCAACTCGTGTGAACGAGTCGTGTACTCCTCAATGTCAGAACCAGTCATTTTGAGATTTCAAAACTCTGTTTCTAGTTTCTGGACCTCGTTTCTGGGGCAATACTCATCTTTCATCAAAATCTTGAAGTCTTCCCAAGGCATACTGTTAGCAGCATCATGATCGATTATCCTTTCGTTAGTGCACCACTAATTTTCATTATTGTTATTATTCAGTGCGTTTTCATTGTGATGGTCGGCCGAAAGGTTTAAACCGCACTAATCGACCTTAATATTCAATTTGATATGGCCCCCAAGTTCGAATTGTGCATGATATGTTGTCGGGGTGTTTAATCGGGTCAAAACCGAGTGTTTTGTGGCTATTGGTATCACCGGAGGGCCGCCGGAATAGTGGCCGGTGGGAGAGGGTGGTCGACGCGGGGAAAGGGGTGTTTTAAAGAAATTACAACATTGGTCCCTGCGGTTTCTGAGGTTATCATTTTATGTACAAAGTTTCTAAACCAAGTTGTAAATATTGCAATTTCATCCCTAAACTTTTTAAGGTTTAGTTTTTAATAATAACTTTTATTATTATTATTATCATTATTATTATTATTATTATTATTATTATTATTATTATTATTATTATTATTATTATCATTACTATTATTATTATTATTATTATTACTACTACAAAAATTATTATAATTTTTGTAATTATTGGAATTAATAACGTATTAAACGTTAATTGTTTATAAAGTAAAATTAGTTTTCATTTACCGAAAATTTCGAGATGTTACAACTGTAACATCTCGTATTTTATTAATTAAAAGTTAATTTTGTAAACAATTAAATTTAATATGTTGATGAAAATTTCAATAATTACAATAATCATAATCATAATAATAATAATAATAATAATAATAATAATAATAATAATAATAATAAATTATATTCTTAATCTTGTAATATAAATTTTATCATGTTAAAACTTGAAATTACTTAGTTCTTACATAAAATGTTAACATTAATAATCACAGGGACTAAAATGTAACTTAAATTGAAACTAAAACCCAAACTTTGGGTCAAAATGAGACAAAGGTAAACTTCAGGGACCATTTTTGAAAATATCAAAAACACCCAACCCCACCCCCCTTCTTCCCCGGTTTTCTTTTCCCTCTTCTTCGGCCGAATCTCGGCCATTACCGAGCACCAAACCTCAAAAATAATCAAATTAATTGCGCACTCATGAACTTTTAATCGTTTAAAACCTTCCATTGAGTTCAATTTAGAAAGAAACACGCACAAACACCACATTCTATCATCACCTTCATCGTCGACCTGCAACTAACGTGTTCACCATCTTTCGAGCTTCAAAACCTGAAATTGGTAGAAGGCTTTTAGTCCTGACCATCATTCGAAACTTTCTGTGCAACCAATTGGATTAACATCATCATTTGAGCATCCATCAATCACTTCGTCAGTCGCGACCTGTTCATCGTGGTGTTCACCTTCAATTCAAACATTATACGGGTAATTGAACATACCCATCTGCTCGATTTTAGATGGGGATCAAAAGCCCCATGAATGATTCCTTTAACATTATCGTTTGGATGGTCAATTTGGATGAAATTCGAATTAGGGTTCGTGGGTATTTGGGGGTGTTCAATTGATGCGAGTTAAAACAATTAGGAACCGGCTTTTTACAGCGGCTGTATGCCTTGGTTCACCGGTCCGGTGCCCCTTTGCCATCCATGAGGTCCCGGGTTCGACCCCGGGCACCCTCACATATTTTTAAGGCCTTTTTAGCTTTAAAAAAATTATAAAAAAATTTCTAAAAATTATAAAAATATTTCTACAAACATTAAATATTTTTTAAAACCACCCAATTATTTTCTGAAATTTATCTTAACATTTTATTTATTTTTTTTATTAATTGTTTTAAATGAATAAAATAACTAGTTTAATTTCTTATAAAAATAGAGTTTTAAACAATGGTTAAAATCACTAAATTATTATTGGTTCACATAATATCTATGTATTACTGTTTAAATCATGATTATCTCAATTAAATATAAAAGTTTTATATCTGAATCTTTCCAATATCATTTCCATTTCTTTTAGTCACTTAAATAATTAAATATTTTAATTAATTATCATATAATTAATTAATAAAATTAGTTATTTGTCTTTCCCACACTTTAACAATAAATCAAACAGTTACGCGTATTGATACATTTAATTTAAATTTTAAACATAATCACTTTCACTAAATTCGTTTATTTATTTCAAGACATTCAAACTAAATAAATTATTTTATTTAAACTATCATTCAAAACCCAATAGAAACACTAATACATTCCCAATTCTCAAATCATTATTATTCTAACTCGAGACACCGTTCCGTAGATTACTCGTAAGGAAATCGTTGGTGTCTAATCTATCACGTCCAAATTCTAATCTCATCAATCAAGTGAGTATTCATATCTCCATTTTATATCATTTCTTATTTGAAGGAAATCATGTGACCCAATATTCAATCATGATATTCTATTGCTATTTCATTCTAAATTCAATTCAAGACAGGTTATGTTATTACTTGCAACTATGTGAACATACTATGATAAACTGAATGGCAGTAAGAACTCTAATACAATCAATCAATCAATCCTGGTATCAATGGTAGATCTACTGGTTTGGATAACCCACCCCACATGAATAGTCGAGTGGTGATTATGCTAGAGGTAAATAGTCAATCTATGGTGTATGTGTGCAAGTTTATTATATGCAAAGTGTCAAGTCAAGGGGTTTATATTATGTCGGTTTATATATATGCTCCGCTATTGCCTTATAAGTCTTAACATTACCTTGTGAATTGGATTATTCTTAATCAAACAATCAATCTATATGTATATTCAAAACTGTGTTTACTCACCAGCTAATTTTTAGCTGACTCGTTACTTTTCACATGATTTCAGGTTAAGCAAGTTAGTAAACTTCTACATGCTCATTTAAGACCCGGACTTAATCAAAATAAAAGACAATTACTATTTGTGACTTCAACTGTTGTAATTACATATGTAAAACTCATGCTATCTTGTAATCTGATTTTAATATTATTTCCACTATTAGACGACCATGTGTTATGAACAATCAATCATCCCCTCGTCCGCTCCGATGATTCCATCGTCGGTCGTGGTATGACACATTACTCATTTCCATGGTGAGACTTTCAACATCATATAGTCTCCTTCTTGAAATTCTAAAGGTCTCCTTCTATTATCTGCATAACTCTTCTGTCTATCCAGAGAAGCCTTTAGTCGTTGTCTGATTTGTTGGATTTTCTCAGTTGTGTCGAGAATAATTTCGGTTTTGGTCAACTGATTATCCCCTACTTCTGTCCAACAGATGGGAGTTCTGCATTTCCTACCATATAAGGCTTCAAATGGTGCAGCCTTAATGCTGGAATAGTAGTTGTTGTTATAAGAGAATTCAATCAAAGGCAAATAATCATCCCAGCTACCTCCAAAATCAATCACGCAAGCACGCAACATGTCTTCTAAAGTTTGAATTGTTCGCTCACTCTGACCATCGGTCTGAGGATGATATGCAGTGCTTAAACTAATTTTGGTTCCAAGTTCCTTTTGGAAACTTGTCCAGAATCTGGAAGTGAATCGGCTATCTCTATCGGAGATAATGGATAAAGGCACTCCGTGCTTACTTACTATTTCATCAATATATATCTTGGCTAGTTTTTCTATTGGATAGCTCTCACTTATGGGTAGAAAATGTGCAGACTTGGTTAGCCTGTCAACCACGACCCGTATAGCATTATATCATTTTCGTGTTCTTGGAAATTTTATGACAAAATCCATGGTCATCTATCCCATTTCCATACTGGCAACTCCAACTGTTGTAACTGACCAGCTAGTTTTTAATGTTCAATCTTAACTTGCAGATATGTTGAGCATTTCTCAACATACTGGGCTATGGATCTTTTCATATTAGGCCACCAGTAGTGATTTCGAATATCTTTATACATTTTGTTTGCTCCGGGATGCTAGAAATGCCCGAGTTATGCCAACTAGTAAGGGTGGTACCAAAGGGTTGACATAGGATAAAAGAAAGTACTCGAATAAAACTAACAAATAGAAAAAGATAACGAATCATCCCTAAAATTATTACTAGCTAGAATATAGCTTAAATAATGTTATTTTGCCTATAGGATAATACCTGATAGCTGTGAACCTGAGCAGACGATATCACTAACTTGATTGATTGAGGTGAGTTTCTCTGAACAATTTTATAAAAAGGGATGTGATGTTCTGATAACTGGTAATAATTATAGAATTGACTATCAATAGCATCTGTGATATATGGCAATGCTTGATAGGATGCTTGAGGGCTGCTTGTATGATTCTGCTTTAGCCAGTGGAGTTTGTATACATAGCCTGGTTATATGAATTTATATTGTGCTTACTCTGTTCCTATCTGTTTGCCATGGCTGTATCTGCTTGATGCAATAGTCAATAATAACATGTTTTGAATTTTGAAGAATGACATGTTTATGAACTCACAAGCTTAATGCTGAGTCCCAAATGTTTTCTATTTTTATGGACACACATCTTAGGTGCCAAGTGATTGCAGGAATTAAAGATTACGAGCTAGTTTATGAGAAAATAAAGTTCTAGAATGTTGTTGAAGATTTGGATCTCTAATATAGTTAACTGATGTAATGTTATTATCTATTATAACAGATGTATTATACGCTTTTAATGTATAATTAAAGTTAGACTTCCGCTGTGTACTCTATAATTCCTATGTGTTCTGTATATCCAATACGTAACACGCCCCACATTAAGCCCTGGGAGGCGGGTGTTACATGTCCACTCGTCGCCGGCCACCGTCCACTACATCTCACTGTCGCACACCCCATATCGGTCACCCTCACGAACCCCATCTCGCATCGCAGACCCCATCTCAGTCACCCTCACGAACCTCGCGAACCCCATCTCACCGTCATACACCCCATCTTGGTCACCAAAGCCGCCAACCACCCTCCTAGTCAACGGGTAATATGTTTTTCTTGTTTAATTTTGTTTTCATACATGTGGATCCGGTTGAATGTGAGTTAAATTTGATTCTTTTGATCTGTTACAAATCTCAACCTTTTTTTGTTTCTATGAAAGGTGTTAATCTAGGTTACTAATCCAAACTTTTATTTTTCTTGGTTGAATGTGGGTTATTAAATTTTTAGTTTATTTTAACAGTTTGCAGAAGTTAAAAACCAAAAACAGTATTTTTCTTGCACGCTGCAGAGGTTTAATCAACTTTTTTTACAGATATTTGCAGATATGATCTGCAAACTACAAACATTTTACCTATTAAAAAATAAACTACACCTAAATAAACGTCAATAAACATCAGCATGCGCACTAGTAAATTGATCTCTTTTTAATTTCATCATTATACTCCATTTTAGTAACTGTTAATGAAGAATATTTATTGTGTTTTGTCTGTTAATACATATGAATTTATCCTTTGCTCGGGAGTTTTTTTCGCATAAAGGCTACCAAAATTAATATGTTTTTTATTTATTTATGCGTATCAAAGGACACAACTAGCATCATCATCTAAGTGTAGTTTGTCTAGAATGATTCAACCTTGTCGCGGATAAAAATGTGTTGATTTACAATAATTTTATTATAATCACTCTTATATATTCATTTTATCATATCCTAAATTCTTTATAATCAATCATCTAAAAGATAATAACATTAATCTTTATCATCAAAAAGTGTCATGTTACAAAAGGTTTTTTTATAAGATTTCCATCGCAATTTAGCAAACATCATGATACTTGTATATTAGACAATTCGTAACACTGTTACATGCATGTAACAAAGATAAAATAATAAATATATCATAATATACATAAAAAAGTTAAAAGGGCTATGCAGATTATTTTTATACCTATGTTATAGATAAATTATGTATAACTCATACACAGATGTTTTGTCCTTTATATTACTAGAAAATGTTGTCATATTATTGCTTTTTTCAGTAACATATGATTTTTCTTGTTACACATAAGTTATTTATAACTCACCACACATGCTTTTTTCTTTGTTTTATTATGAAAATTTACTTTATATTTTAATTTATCACTGACAGGTTTAAATGTGATTTTAAGATATTTGGTGTATTTTAGTAAATATTTTATTAATTAGTATATGCAGTATGTATAAAATATCTAATTAGTGTATCTATTGATAAATCTACCTACTTATTATAAATACAATAAAATTATCACTAAGTATTTAGTGGTTATTATCATAAACCAACACTATCAAAAGATATCATAATAAAATATTCAATCTATACATATTTAAACTATATTTTTTTTACCCAAAAAAAATATATTTACTATGACAGACTATTTGTTTAGTAGATTGTATTTCTATATGTACAATGTATGTGTGTCCTTTTCTTACATTCATTTGATGAAAAATATAAACAAACAAAAAAGATAATATTTTTTTAGTCATGCTATTTCTTTTTTTTTTCCGGTTAAACTTAGTGGTTGTTTGATAATTTCTGAATGATTAAGTGCTGAACCAATAAGAGGTTTAAACCATTAAGGTGGTGTTTGTTTTTTAGAAAAAGAGCTTTTAAAGCTCTTTTGTCTGCGCCAAAAAGAGGAGGGCAAATGTTTGAGGTCTGCAGAGTGTTTGTTTTTTTGAAGACGTTTCATTAAAAAACGTCTGCGTGACCTCTTCTTGGAGAAGAGGTGAAACAATGTCTTCACACCTCTTCTAACCTCTTCACATTCATTTCAACCCTAAACTACTTCTCAAAACCTTTCTTTTTAGAAATCTTCTCTTTCTTCGAACTAGGGTTTCCATCAACGGGATTGTTCTTGAGGTTATTAACATTAGCAAGTTGAGCAGCCCTACTCTGCTCCAATTCTTCCAACAATTTATCCTCCAAACTCGTATCATAAACTTTCCCTTCACCAAACCCTCTTGGTTTATTCCGAGTCCACTGCCTCATGTTACGCAACGGAACAATAATGTTTTCATCTTCATCATCGTCTCCATCTTCATCGTCTTCGAATTCCTCATCAAATTCATCTTCGAAATCGAATGCCTCTGCTTCAGACGTGCTGGTTTCATCTTGTGATGTGGTTTTCGAGGAGAAAACAGGGGACCCAGATGGTGATTTGACATGAAATGATGGTAATTTATGATGGGGAAGATGGATTAAGGGGAAAGAATGGAGGGTTTTGTTGGATTGAAGGAAGAATGAAATAGGTATGAGGGGGGTTTGAAATAGAGTGTTTGATTTTAGGAGGATGTTATTGTTCATTGTTGGTGAATGGTGATGATCGAAAGGTTATCGGTGAGAGTGATTTGGGTATGAAGGGGGTTTTAACTTTTTATTAATTTTAGTTTATTTCAGCAGTCTCCAGACGTTACAAAACAAACAGTCTTCTTAATACAGGCTGCAGAGGTTTGGTCCACCTCTTCTCCTATAGATGTCTGCAGATGTGGTCTGCAGACTGCAGACGTTTTACCTCTTCAGAAACAAACAGCACCTAAGTGTTGAACCATTAAGAGGTCTGAACCATTAAAAACTAGTATATTGCTTAACTATTCAAAAATAAACATCTGACCAATTTAGATTAAAGGTCTTAACCATTCAACATTACACCTCTTAACCATTTAACATTAGTATAATATTTAACCATTCAGAGGCAAATGTCTAAACCATTCAGAAATTTGTTCGTGAAACCAACAAACTGAACCATTAATTGGTGAACCATTCAGATATCTGAACCATTAAGAGGCTTGATTGAGTGGTGAAAGTTCAATGTTTAACGGCTTTATTTTCGGGTTTTACGTGTAAATATATGAGAAATAGAGTTACTTTGAGATTATCTTGTGTTTGTAGGTCAAACGTGAAGAATATGAAGAAATGGGAAGAAACGGGAAGAAACGGAATGATAATTGGAGCTCCAGAAGTAAAGATATGATAAACTGAAGTTGTACGACAACGGTATCTTAAAACGAGCATAACTTGAGCTAGGAAAAGAGTTACGAGACCTACGACCTGTCCACGGAAAGGTCTCGAAAAGTTACACATAAAAATCAAGGTTGAATAGGGAGGTGGCGCCACCGAAGCCTCCATAGATGCCACTGACGCTGGGGTCCGGGTTTTTGTTGAGATTGAGCCTAAATTGAAGGGATTAAAAAAGGAAAAACCCTAATACGAATTTTAACTTTTCACATAACAATTTTGGACAAAAATTAACCATCTTGAATCATTCTCAAGCTCTTATTAACCATCTTGAATCATTCTCAAGCTCTTCTAACATCAAGATCATCAAATCATCAAGATTTACATAATCAATTACAATTTTGTTAAAGAATCAATGGTGATGCAAGTATAAATCCATTGTGATTCACTTCGGGGGACGGGTTTGTACAAGTTCTTATTTTTCTTAGTTTGTAATATAGAATTAGGATTGAATCTTGAACCTTTTAAGTTCTTTTGGATTCAAGTTATGAGTTGATTATTTAAATTGTTTGATTATGTTTAAAACCTAATTTTGATATTCTGTAACTTTGGTTTCTTTAATTATTGTGTGATTGATTATTAGAATTAGAGTTTTATTATTCAAATAAATAATTGTGTGAATAAAGGTCCTTTAAGCTTTAATTCATAATTATCACTTAAATCATATCATGTTAAGTCACCAGTAATGACTTCCCATTAGGTTTCATTCAAGAAAAATTAAAACTTTGTCAAACCTGAATCCCTTTTTCTTCAAGATTGTCAAAAACTTAAACTTTACTTCATTAATTTAATTATTTTTCAATCAAATCCATAAATCAATTTCCTTTCAATGTTTAGTAGTTTTAAATTAATCGTTGCTATCACTTTCCTATGATTCTATGGATTCGACACCCTTCTTACCCTTTACTATTAAAGTTGATTAAAGACTATTTAATTAATATTTTTAACTGATCACACGACATCGATCAAGGCTGATTAAGATGCTGTCAATCAGCATCTTAGACATATGAACACTATCATCTCCTATTCATATGCCTTGGATTCATATAAAGTAATTATGACTAAGATTTTCTGTTCTCTAATATTATAGCGTAGTAGCAAACTGATATATGTGAAATGGACAAAAATGGTTAAAGAACGAAAGCTATGTGATTGATAACTTGATTTTTAAACAACAAAATACTTCAAAATGTGATATAAAATTAAATTTCAAATTATAAATAAAAATTGAAAAACTAGAAAATGCAAAAACCTGCAAAGGTATTGATGCGAATGAGATTTATTAGTCCACCATTCAACGCTAAAGTGGCCATATTAATTCTTTTATTAATTGCTATGTTCATTTTGTGGGATGACAACCACGTGGCATGATCTAAGTGGGTGTGTGTTTGACTAAATCTTGTGGTGGGCCCGCTTCCACCTGCCGATGTTTTGTTGTTCATTGAAAGTTGACAGGAAGACTTGAACTTTGGTCCATACTCCGTACCTATTTCGGGTATCCTTCTTTATTGGATCTTGACCCACTTTTGTGTTCGGATTTATTCCATACATGTAGTTTCAAAAATGGATTTATTTGGTTAAATGTGTAAACAGAGACACTCGTAAACTATTCGAGATCGACTTGCTAATGCTTGTGGGGATGTGATTGAAGAATGTTGGGTGGAAGCTGAGAAAGTGAGGTGGCAAAGAGATGTGAGATGGAGAGGAGGCTTAACGGGATCTCTATACCGAATTAGAGAAGCAAGAAATAAGATGCAAGATGGAGAGGGAGAGGGAGGCTCAACCATAGGAAGGTGATGTGACGACAATGAGGGTGGAACTCTGCCCCACACATGTCGCACCACTTGTATATGTATGTCAGGTGGAACATGTTGAAAGACGTAAAAATTTAAATAGAGATTAACTTATATAAATTCAAGCCTAAATTGTTGCTTATTTTATAAGAAGTTCTAGCTCTAACTTTTAATCAAGCTTTAGGTTTGCGAACATGAAGATCATTTTTTACACAAACTACATCGGTTTTTATTCAATGAGTATATAATTGTATGTAAATATGATCATATATATAATAAAATAATATATATTATGTTATATATGATTATAAATATAAAAACATATGAATATATATATACATATATCAATTTACAAAATAACAAAGAAGTTAGATGAATGAATTTCCAGTCAAAAGTTAACATTAAGTTTATTTACACCCTTTTACTAGTCATGTTATTTCGTTATAAGGAGGCGGACCCTTTTGTTTTGACTTAAAACTACGTCTCCAACTACCCAACTTTTACAAAACTTTACATTTTCTTTTACGTGAGACAACACGGCGAATCATGTCTAAATTAGTAGAAAGATTCTCTCACTCAGAAATGCATACGTTTGAGAGTGAATTGTCTAGAATATTTGTGAAATTATAGACTCGAGAATGTATGAGATCTAAGGGGTTGTTTGAAATCCATTACTCAGTCAGAAGGTGGTGATCGGGTAAAGGGTTGTTCCAAAACTGACCGGGTAAAGGGTTGTTCCAAAACTGACCGGGTAAGAAGAAAAATATGTATGGGTCAGTGGTGTCTTACCGGGTCAGACGTGAAAGAGTAAAAATCAAACACGCTGACCGATCAAAATGTTAGACATTTTGACTGGAACAGAAGCAAATTAAACAGCTCCTAAGTTAGTATCGTAGACGATGGTATGACAATAACTGATATATGTTGTGATAAATAATAAATGTAGATTGTTTATATTTTATATAATTATATGTAATGTAATGACAATAAATATAATGATGTTGGTCTGGAGACGGTTGGTTGTTGGTAGACGACGTTGGCAATTCAACGACCCTACTTGTTCTCTGGGCCATCTTATATGGGTTCTAAAGTAACCATGGGCCACAATTGAGTGGGCCGCTGTTGGACCCCCACTTCTTCTCGGGTTAATTTCATAATAACCTCAACTTAATTGCCAATAATTTTCACACCTCTCTCATAATAAATAAAAAACACATACATGAATGGATTAGTTTAGTTGTTAGTAATAACATTCACATGTGAACGTAATATACCCTGTATGTGTATATGCGAATATGAAAATGTTGAAAATTTACACGTTGTAAATATGCAAGTTGGCATGTTTACTTCTAGTCCCACATTGGTGGGGGGAAACAATTTTAAATGGCTTATAAGGGGCATTTTTTATGGGTCATTAAAGTGGTAGTTGGGCCAAGAGAAGAGCTAAGTTCACATTTGCGTTGAGCTAAGATGGAACGTGAGCTCGTGAAAGGGCGCGTTTGAGGTGCACTTAGTACATATGCTTCCTTGCTAGGAGTTAAGAAGTTTTTATTTTTAGCTAAGGCCCGGTTCAAAGGCTTGCGGATAGAATGGAAAAACCAACTACGAGATAAATACGGTGGATAGAGTCGATCAATAAGCAATTCGGGTTATCTGCATAACCGAATTCGCAAATTGGTAGGGGTCAACCCCATCCCCTGTTTTTCTCATTATTAGTTACGGTTTTAGTCTATAAATATGGAGCTCCTGGTTCGAGTTTAAGCATCCAAAAGCTACACATTTTCTCTGCTACACATTTCTCTACATCCGTTTCTTCTCAAAGCTTCACGTTGATCTGGTTCCATTGCTGTTGAAACACCATATTCATTCTGCATTAAATCCTGATAGTTTACGCTGTAGCTTACATCAAATAGAGCGCGTAAAATCCTTTAAGGACATGAATACATTCCGCGCAGTTCACCATCCGAAGAACATCGTATAACAAATTGTTTTATAATTTTGCGTGTCTTTTAATTCGTCCGATAACGGGACACTCTCCTTCTACCTTTCTTATAATCAGTTTCGGTCACAAAGGTCAAACTAATTTGGCTAATAACTTGGTAATAATTAATAATAATTAATTGATTTCTATTTGGTCTGATCTGTTTTCAACAGTAAATAGCATAAAGTTAATATGTATAGGTGAGTAAATTAGTTTGATAGTTTTTTTCAACATAACCTACGTACGCAGCATGTGAGAAGCAAACCACTTGTAAGGATTAAAGGATTTAATTTGTTTCTTATGTTCTAGCAAAGATTTTCTGTTATATAATAATCCTAGTCCTGTATATATGTATGTATATATGTGTGTCGGGGCATTTACAGAACCAAAAGTATCATGAAAACTCATTAGAATCAAATTAAACATTCATTTATTATTAAATATTAAATTAAAAGTGTATGAGTGTAAAAGGTTATATGACTTTTCTCTCTAATTGATCAATTAAAATACTTAACAAGTTTCCTACATTTGTAGATAAAAAAATTTATAGTAAACATACACGTGTAAATATTTATATCATGTAAATACACATAAACCTACGCATATTAATTCAAAATACTCATATAACAAGGTTGTATTTTAATGGTCTTGTTAAAGTCTTAACAAATACAAAATAAATGAATGATGTAGATTGGTTCTCACAATTCGTCTCAACAAGACAATTACCACCAATATTGGTGGTTATGTAGGAAAAACTCTTCCGATGTTTGTGTTTGTATATAAACTTGAAATAGTCGACAAATAAATTAATGCATATTAATTAGAGGAGAAAAAATAAATAAAGAAAATGTCTATAAAACAAATGCTCTCATCCACCATTGCTGATGTCAAAAAATTGTCTTTAAAAGAGGTTCTCCCATCACACCTGCTATCTGACTATCTCTTACATCTCTTTGAACTTTTTTAGTTTTGAAAACACCCGTTATGATTATTATTTCTCTAAAACTTTTTAAATCAAAGATTTCTTTAAAACTTAAATAGTCCTAAAGATCAAGTTTAATAAGCGTATAGAGTCGGGACTTGTCAAAGCTCTTGCATTTTAAGCGTACTAGACTTAAAAATATCGACTTTTGTGAAAGTTATTAGTTATTACTAAAGACTAATCAATTACAAACAAAAAAAGTTGTGCCTAATTGTCGGATTTATTTGCAAATTCCTAAAGGCCTTTGTGTGGTTCCTTACCAAGAAGCCTAGTGAACACCTTCCACCAAAATTACTACTTCCTAGTATGTGTCTTTTTAACTATTTGCAGGATTTTGTGTCATGACGATGATCACAATGGTAGTCACAATACGTGTTCTTACTTCTTACACTTTTAAATGGACGTGTTGTCATCCAGTTATGTGTTCAAAAGGATCATCAAACTTCCTTATTGCCACGTCTTCCCATGTGACTTTGTTAGACCAAATATAACAGGGCATTACACCACCCCCGGTGGGCGTTTCCACTATAACATCATAACTTGTCATAACTATCATAATTAGGTAATGATTAAGGTGCATTAAAAAGATTTAACCATTATTTATCTTTTTGCCTAAATGATGATGATGAGTGGATGCTTATGATGTGGTAGAAAATGCCTTTTGAGGGGTATTAACCATTACATGTGTTCTTATTGGCGTGAAAGTCCTTTGACCATTTTTTTGTCGGATAAACTTCTTTGCTCTCAATACAAAACTGATGGTAAAAGAAAGTGGACTTGAAAAGATGATAATACCTTAACGTGAAGTCGTGTTGGGTGACTTATGCAATAAACAAAAGGCCATAAACTTGAAGGACCAAATATGTACTGTATGGTAAAAATATAGGAACTAAAACCATAAGATTTTGGAAGAAACGATCGAAATTGTAACTTTTAAAAAGAAATGACCAAAGCCATACTAAAGGAACCATTTGTACTCTATAAAATACACCAAATTCACTTGTTTGATATGTTGGAGATTGTTCATTGGCACATATTTTTTTATCCACATATATTATGTATCGTTAACGTGTAAATTGAATATTAACATTTAACACCAATAATTAAAAAAAATATTTTTCTAAAATTCACCAACTTATGGTGTTTCTTTCATAAGAATAACAAGTTTGATGATCACAATGATATAAAAACGTGGTTTCATTTGTCCATTTTAAGAAACAAGCTTAGATCCATCTGAATATAAATTGTTTTTTAATAGCTAATTGGATCGTTAACAGGCCACTGGTCCACCCGATCATCTCCATTACTCAAGGACGTAACCCAAGACGCCCCTTTTTTTATCACACAAGACTCTATTTTATTTTAATAAAAGTCTTAAGGGTATCTCAATCAACTACTCATACTAATGATCATTGATTCATTTGAATATTTAATTTGTGAGTTCACATATTAACGCACGTGTAACTGACAGAAACAAATAGTAACTGAAATTGACAAGTTAGGTATAGGTTGGTTTGCAAGAACTACAAAATCCCTTGCTTCATTTGTGAATTATAATACATTTAATCATTTATATCATATAACAATTTTAAGTTGCTAAATCTTATAAAACATGAACACGTGTATTTGTTGCTTTAGTTTCAATACCCAACACACTTATGTAACAACATAACCACATCTCTTTCTCTCACTATATCTGAGATGTAGATCATGTAAGTGTTAATACAATTGTCATGATTCTATACTTAAAACTGGTTTTGTATTATATACATCCATATATACACACATGAGATTTTAAAATTGGTAGTTCATTGAATAATTAAAGCCCAAAACAAGTAAAGCAACAAGTGCACTTTAATCGAGTCCTAAAGGACCACACCACATTAAGGCTCAAGTTATGACTAGTTTCATGAACCCACATGACTATTGCTTAAAAAACACCCATATCTCAAAAGCTATTGCATCCCAAAACAAGAAAAATGGTTAGATGACTTGGCTCCAGAGTCCTAGACCAATCAGCTGAACAAACTATCAAGAAGAACCTAGTCTACTTGCCACATATTCGTCTCTACAAACTCTTGGGTCCATGTGGCACGATGATGGATGTTATACGACTACGTACCCTATGAATTTACAACTAAGATCAAGAATTCTACACATTTTCGTAGGTGTGTATTCATGGTGAATAATGGGGTTAGATGTCACACCTTAACAAAAAAACATGGAATCCTCAACATCTTCATCTAACTTTGGTAGCTTGGGAACCGGTATGCTTCCTGTGGAAGTGATGCTATCCTTTGCGGAAGCAGTTTCATATAGATCTTCAAATTTTATGAACTGGCCCATTTGTTGGGCAGCTAGATGAGCATATGAAACGGGTGCCACTGCAAAATAACTTGTGTTTCATTCCACGATAATCTGACTTTTTAAATAAGATGATTTAAGTGGTTTTATGTAGACTTGCCAATGCTAACCCGTTTGCTTTCAATTGGGTTGATTTGGGCTTTAATTATAAAGGTATGGGTAAGATGGATTAGTTATTATTTTTAAGAAGCTTATGATGGGCAATTATAAAAGCTGAGGAGAAAAGAAAATAGTTAAGATGGATGGTGCTAAATACCCTCCAAGGGTCAGGATGGGTCACTATTACATTTGCTTTGAACCCTACCCGACATGTTCATTCGTCCTATCCAATATCCAGATGCCATCCAAAAATCATCATTAATGATTAATCCCCCATTTTGATTCAATACTTCACGTGTTGCCATTTCATTTTCATCTCAAATCATTGCTTAATGTTATTTTCCTTAAAATTCAACCTCTAAATTATCCTCAATATTAATGTAATATTTAACCGGAAGTGGTGTAGTTGTTTCTAATTATTGTGTTGCCACAACCACCAAGGTTTCCGCTATAAAAACGTGTAATTTCATCCTCCAATGGCATTCAATCGGTTTTGAAAGAAGACTCTACTCGTTGTGAAAACTCAGATTCGTGGTCAAAACCCAAGACCTTCACCGTCTTCATCACCATAACCGACAGACGTTCGTGGTCTTCGTCATTATTTTGTTAAATTTAATCTATTAGTTTAGAGTGAAGCTGTGTATTTTCAATTGATAAACAATAATTTCAATGCATAGTTGGTTAAATAGATGATGGAATTTGGATAGTCGTTTTGTTTTGGGAATTCATAACAACTCAATGAAGAAGACATGAATTTTGATTTGATCGGAAGTGATGCTCTGAATCCTCATTGTATGCTAGTACTATCCAGAATGCAGCCTGTTTGAACTTTATGTATTGTTTTCAATTTTTAGACTTTTGACCCATTCTGACCCGAACATATATTTACCCAAATCCAACCTGACCCTAACCCATTTTGACCCGTTTTTAAATTGGCCCATCCTGACACGAACCCGTTCTAACCTGAACCCATTCTGACCCGTTACACTACCCGACCAACCCGGCCGTTTTGCCGGGTTTTATGAATTGAAATACACTTTGGGATACTTTACCATTTGGCGCATTTCAACTTAAGCTATTTTTTTAAAAAAAATTGTTTGCCAGTTTGGCTCGTTAGATAAAACATAGCCCAAACCAACCCATTCATAAATAAATGCGCCAAAATGCCAGATCTTATTAGGTTTGATCCAAGAGGTGTGTTGCAAAAGAAGAAAGTACCGATTGAAGTTGCAGCGCTGCTCCTTTGCGATCTGTGATGTCAGTTGGAAGGTTAATAATGTGACAAAAAAATCACTTTTTATAGTACAAAAGGATGATGATGGTTCATATCATACAATTTTCAGATAAGGAATACGGTTATTGGGTTGCTTGGAAATACGTTCGCTTTTTCGTGGGAAAAATAAATTTTCAAGCCAAAAAAATGATTGAATTTACAAAAATTGACTAAAGGTAGTTAATTTTAGAATATGATTTTTCAAAAAACTTACAAAAATCATCTTCAATCAGAAAATTACAAAGAAAAGTAGAAGAAAAAGAATTCTTAAATCAGATGGGAAATGTAGACAATTAAACATGTGAAAGAACCCAACAATTAATAATCTCCATAACTTAAGTTCAAGAAGGAAAAAAGTTTAATCAAACCCACATTCAAGTTAATGAAAGATGAAGATCAGAGTATTCTGGCACTTCAATATGTTCTTAAAAACATTGTTATCAAATAAATCATTCAGTGGTATTTTCCTCACGTCTGCAACATTTTTGGCCAGATATGGTGCGTTTTACTTATATAATAATATGGTCCTTTAAAAAAACGTTGTGTGAACTATTTGAAACCTCTTTTTGACAATCATATGAACTGGAATATAGCATAAACCATACTCAAAAGTACTCACACATATGATAGGCTAAGGATTAGATTCTGCAGGGCATCAGGAGAGAAACCAATCTCATCAAGCAAGACATGGTAGTGGGCAGGACGAGAAGTGCCCTGCAAATTAAAAAGTTATATACAAATAAATTCTGTTTTTTTATAAATAACTAGCATGTCAGTTATGATTATAAAAGCTACATCATTCGAATTAACGTATTCTTTTGAGTAAAAACATTTAAAAGCTTTCATGCATTAAAAATACACTTGGAAAATTTCTTTCAAGCTAATAGTTGTTGTTTTATCTATTTGACCTATTATGAATCAAACGTAACCTAAATCGCTCCATTCTAAAGTAAATGTTTATGTACTGCCATCTACATGTGAAACACAAGAAATGATATCCTTACCAAGTAAACATGCTTATTTGCTTCTAACATGCGTCGCTACCAAGTAGAGTAAGAAAGTAAACATATGTAGACCTATAAATTACATAATAGAAATTAAATGAATAAGAATAAGGTTTCAGGAACTCACAATCATTCCCGGTTGAGTACACATGTAAAAGTCATAGTTTCTTGGGTGCACAACATGTTTGTCTACTACAGTCCCTGAACATGCATAACCAAAAAAAGAGAGCAAGAGCGGGCTCACTTAGGGTAAATTCTTATGCCGTATGAATAGAAAGAAACAAGTAAAAGTAATAATAATTGAAAAAACAGACCAGAAGGGACATTTTCAGGGCCATTAGCTTGAAAGAGCTTCGTGTGGTGCCTCTTTTGAGCCACAATCACAGTAAACTTAGGTGCATCACTCTCACCAAGCAATTTGTAAGCCTGTATTTAGCTAAAACTGTTAGTTTGACCCAATTGGATTAAATAAAACCCAAGTTAACCCACTCATAAGCTAATGTGTCGAAATTGTCATATCTAATTAATAATACAAAACATTTTTTTATTTCTATCAATGACTAAAGAAAGATGATAACTTGTTTACCACTGTTAGTCTGTTACCATCTTAGACAATGGTTTTAGATAATTGTAATATGATTTCCCGGGCACTAAAGGCAGCCATATTGATAAGGACAACATGAGAAACATACCTTGATCATTTGATCCAATTCATAATTCAGCACTTGATTAAACTGGGATTCACTCACGCCATCTCTAAGAAAGTTAAGACAATTGCATAGAAACATTTGAAGGTGATGTAAATTTTCATCAAAAGAGAAACTAAATATACGAATACCTGAATACAATAATTTGAGTCGGTTTGCGCTTATTGCTTGTGCGATAAAATTCCAGAAGTAGTTCACTGTTTTAAATAAGACTGTGTCAATAACAAAAATCAAGACAAGACACTCAAGTGGGAACAAACACATGAATAGAGGATTTGGATATTTGATAGATAAATAATACTACCTTTGTTGTTAAAGAACCTTTGTTATACAGCTTTAAATGAGTTACTTCTAAACTTCATTATTTAGAATAGGGTTCTTGAGAACAATTGGGTAATTACTGAATATGGCAAGTCAATGCTTTACTATTGAATGGATTGATTTAGGTTACATTTTCTCTAACAGCTCAAACAAGTTGATAAAAAATTTATGTCAAACAAGTAGAAACTAAAAAGTATCCCAAAGTATATTTTTAATGCATATAACATCTTCAACCGTTTAGTTAAAGAAGTTACATTATTATTGAAATACTATTTTCTGCACTTAACAATTTATGAAAAGTTATATTATATAGAACAAAGTTGTCCTGACCTCCCATGTCAACTCAACCCAACTCTCCACCAGTACCATATTTGTGATTTACTCGACTCCCGATTTTGCCACCTCTAGTAATTACCTTTAAATAAACAAATAACTTCCTAAACTAAACACTGGACCTAGAATACTAGAACTTCTGATCGCTCTGAATTTGAAACATTCCTGATTTTGGTTTTTGAGATCTAACGAGTATTAAGTATTCTAAGAAAAACATTCAGCATGGAACTACCTCATCATGCCATTATCTGTTCCATCTTCTTGTGGCTCGAACAAACCTTGAATCATTTCCACCTTCGATGGTTGAGTCCTAACACATGCTTTATATCTTGATATCAATGGCCAAGATCGAGATCCAACAATCTAGAAATGTGCTCAGTTTCACAGTCCAACAAAATAATAAATATTCACTCCATAAAGAAACAAAATAGCCCATGAAGGTATACATTATAACAGCAGTACCGCAGCAATTGAAGGGATATCAGGTCGTCCCGTGGACCCATGAGATACATCCATCCCCATTATCATTGTTGGAGTATCATGTATGAGGGGTATACGAGATGACTGCTCGGTTGATAACAAAGAATTGACCCCACCAAGCTTAAGATAAAAAAAATTAAAAACATACATATATGTATAAGTCGATTTAAATTTATAGATAAACAAAACAGGTAATTTAATTTATAAATTAAATTAAATTCAATACCTTTGAGTTAATTTTCAAAAGCACATTCGTGAGATACTGATCAGTGATCTTAAGTGGGCACATGCATTGTGTGGGAATTCCATGATCACTTAAGCACATTTTCTTCCAAGGACCTTCACATATAAAAACTTTAAATAAAATAGGTGTGAAAGCATTTAAATGTAACACATTTTATTTAGAACAAATGAACAAATTACCGTATAGGTCACAATTTTTCTTATCTGGTAATATGCAAAGGAGAAACTCAGGAGCACGTGTGAACTTGGCTAAAATCTGGTCAAACATTTTCTCCACACGTTCTACAGGCCCATATTTTCGATTATGCGGGTCTTCCTCCATTAGTGAAAATGGACGATTAATAATCTGAGAATCCAAAAATAAAAGCCAAAATCAAAACATATTGAAATAAAAAGCAGAAAGAATTAGCGTATGATCACTTACGATTCCTTTACTCATTCCACAATTTATGAGCTCCCTGGAAAGATAACTTGCGTCACACTTTGCAGAGAAATTGACAACTGCCCAAAAATCTATTTTGATGGGATCAAAAAGCTTCTGGCAGAAAAAAAAATGAAAAGGAAAAAAGAAACAAGAATCTTCATTAGTTGAATTCTTTATGAAACAAACAAACATATAAGTTTATAGAAATGGGACCATGTCTTCATGAAAGAAATCACCTTGTTTTTAAAGCTCCATCTCCCATTAGTAGGAGAAAACTCTTCTCCATTACCAACTTTTAACTACAATTCCAAAAATATCAAATATGAAGTATATCATGATTGCATTTCCAGATCAAATTTATTATATAAAAGTGAATAACACCTTTGGTGCTTCAAGAACACGGCCTTCAACTTGAGCAAGTTGTTTCTCAATAGAAATTCCACATGAAGCTAGTAAAGGGTCATCATCATAATGATAGTTTTTCATAGCCTGCTAGTTTAAATAACTGCTCAATTTACATAATTTACATAAAAACATATGAATATACCAAGACTAGAGGAAGCAATTCCAACCATCTTAATTATGAATGTGTTGATTCAGGTTGTTATGTTTTATCCCTAAGTGGTCAAATGGGTCGAAAACCACAACAATGTTTTAGTGCGTTAAAACTTCTAATCATTTTACTCAAAAACTTGTTTTAGTATCCAGATAATATAAATTTGTAAGAATTAGACGAACTAACTATTATAAAAGGAAATATGTTTCGGGTTAATCCAAACCAACTATGTTTGACCCGTACTAAAAGGTTACTTGTTTTGACCTATGACCCAACCTAGCCAACCCGCCAATTTTGCCACCTCTACAAGAAATGTATGATCAAGGGGGTAATATAGCTTTACATTAGTTATAGCTTGCATTTTCTCTTGAGGTTTTTGTCTAGATTTTTCAACTACAGATGCCCTCTGTGATGTGGATAAGGCCTTTGTATACCGTTGAAGTGAAACAAGAGAACATAGCTGCGAGCCATGGGAAGATAACAACATCGTTAGAAGATTCGATCTAAAATACGCATCGAGAGTGAAAATGAAATAATAATAAATAAAATTAAGACGCGACCTCCACAGGCAAATAGATTGGCTTCTTTGGTTTACCAACATCAATGCATGGTATGTATGCAGAGTAAGTAACTTCAACCTTAAGGTGCTTGGTAAAATAATCAAGCACTGTAATGTTTATAGCCTGGTCATCATATGTACCATTGTCTTTTTCACCCTCAAAGGAAACCTTGAAATAAACAAAACATATAAGTTGTAACACAATAAGGGGTGGAGGAAAGTAGCATACATACATACAATCAAAAGAATAAAAACTTACAATAGCTGATTGCACGGCTTTTCGCTCATCCCAGTGATCCGGAATTCCCTACTGCTGTGTGTTGCTTTAATTCTCATGTTTTTTAGCATTTTCTTGGCCTGTCAACAAAACGCATATAAGAAAAAAATAAATAGAAAAAAAATTGATGAGTATAACCTTTTTATTACCTTTACCCAATCAATAGACCGAAAATCACGTGCATTTTGGTTGGATTTTAGAAAATCAATAACTGGACCAGGAGTAAGAATCATTGTAGATGATACATCTGCATAAACACGTGCAACAACAATTAAATAATCAAGTGAATAACATTTAACATGAGTAAACTGTAAAGTAAACGTGAGTGAACTGTAACGTCAACCTACCCATGTTCAGTGATAAACCACCATGTGTTGGACGAAAACTAGAATAAAATCCACGGCATACGGTGACACCCCCTCCAACATCACTAAAGTTCTTTGAGTCAGCATGAAAGAATGACTGTCTAACCAGAAGGCAACCTCTGCATAAAAATAGACGTGATAAGCTAAGTAATGATAAAATTTACGGAACTGGCAAGCACTCATTGAGGAAAAAATAGAAGTGCCTTTGAGCTGCTTGTTGTCTCAATATGGTATCAAGAACCCTTAGAGCATCTTGGAGTTTTTCTGACTCTGATCCTTTAAGTGAGAGAGAAACCGATTTTAAGGGTATTTCAGCAGCATAGCTGATCTCTACTTTAAAACTCTTCTCCTGAAAAGAATGTTTTGACCTTTTACCAGATTCACTGGAAATCCCATCATGAGCAGAGCTTCCACTACAAGAAGAAGAATTACTTTAGCTAAATTCTTCAACCTTTAATTACAGGGCTAGCAGAGTAGCAGGTATGAAAAGATTGACACACCGGTTTGCATAAGAATCTTCTAGGACAACCATGAACTCATACTTGTTATTTGGGAGAGGCCCAACAGTATACAGGCTCTTTTCTCCATCATACGCAAATTTCTTACCAGAGAGTTCAGATGGATATGTTCGGTAGAGTTTGTCAAGAATTTTTCTTCCTAAAACTTTGTTCTTAATTGTTCTGTTATCTTCAGAAGTGATAGATACCTGCATTAACATGTCCTTAAACGATATACGTGCTTAACTATAAAGATTATAAAACAATAATTAAAACTTCAATACCATACACTGTACTGGTAGAATATCTCAGATGGATTCTTGACAAAAACTTTGAAGTGATTAGCAAGCAATGGAATATGTCTTCCACTGCTTCCAAATCCAGGCCTACTAATAATCGAACGGCTAGGAATGTTTGCTTGCTCTGTCTCCACTTCAAGTTGTATAACTTCAGATAGTGGTGGGGATGTTGGGTGTAATAAGGGTGAGGAACCATTAGCACCCTCACCGTTTACTGTCTCCATCTTTCACATCCACGGGAATCCTTGATGATTTGAAGAAATTATATAACTAGAGAGGCAAGGCACAAGAAATACTAAGATGGCGTACGATATTACGAATATTAAAGAAATAAATAATAAGCTTCCCGAAATTAAAACGAGTAAGAGGAGAAAACTCATTAGAATGTCCTAGTTGAAATTAGGTTCGTGTTAGCCATAGCTATGGTGCCCACTGCTCTTTTAAATATAAGCTTGACTGCTCTTTTAAATATAAGCTTGACGAGCCTCAATGCATAAATGTTAGCTATTAAACACGACAACGTTTATCATTGTTGACGACCTTACGTATAATCAAAATAGATAGCACTCTTCATGATCAAAGAAAATGTCTGGATACGCCGTACGCAATCAAGAACAAAATATAAGATTGTTTATTCAGGTTCAGCAGTCCTCTATGGTAATTTGTAAATTCATTTTACAAAATCTATTGCCACCGCCTATATTCTCAAGGACTAGAACAACTTTAACCAAACACCGTTTTCTGAGTCTATGATACAGACACCTTTGGCCTCGCTAATTAACAGGGTTCAAGCAAACCTCACCCTCTGACCCTCCAAACAAATCGACAAACTTCCTCCCTTGTGGATTCAAACTTAGGACTCCCTCTCAATCGCGACTTATGTACAATGTTGAATGCTATTATTTCCCAAGCTGATTTAGATGTTGACACTATACTACTCTTGAACTCATTTGATGATACATAACACCAAAAGTCAAATACACATAGACCAATGTCGATATCAGAAGCTTGAACTGTCAAAATTCAGATGTATCACACAATGTACCTTCGAAAAAAGTATATCAAAATAAGAAAAACTCAAAAACACCGCAACTCTTCAACAATCATACAATGCAACCAGCGAACAGAAAACAAAAGCCTAAAATCAGATCAAAAACCACCACAAAAACCTATGAAGGTAACAACTAACAATCATACCTCTTACAGGCAAAACACAACAATCCTCGTCCAATCATGCATATAACTAAGAGGTGAAAAACAGGAAAAGCGAAAGGTGGATTTAGCACATAACATCAGCAAGGATTACATATTACATCAATATAAAATTCAGGTTAGTTTAGGTGTATAGGGTTTAGCAGTCAAAATCGAAATGAGGAATAGACGAATGGAAATGAAGGTCAACTGAAGATCGCTTTTAGAAATGCGAATATTAAAATCGAGCTCGAGCATTGTGAAATCACCTGATGATTTTCAAATTTGTAGGAAGAATTAGGGTTTTAGGGAAGAACGGAGAGCAGAGAGTGAACGTTGATTGACTTGATTCTCTGCCCCGTGGAGTCAAACCAGTTGTACGGCTTCTAGTGTGTGCACAACGTAACATATATACAGTGTTGATCGTGTTGTAAGAAAGGTTTGGAGGTATAACGTAATTCGTTTGTAGAGTGATTTAGGGCTATTTAATTGCGCTGACCGAGTAAGATCTGACTGAGTCAGAAGCTGACCCAGTAATAAGTTCTGACTGAGTCTGCATCTGACTGAAATTTGATTGTTTGATTATGCATCTGACTGACTCTGCTGAATGAAAAAAATAACCGCTATATATATTTCTGTTAAATTTTTCTGTTAAATTTCTCTGCTAATTGAGTGTGAAATGATAAATAATAATAATAATAATAATAATAATAATAATAATAATAATAATAATAATAATATAATAATAATAATAATAATAATAATAATAATAATAATAATAATATATAATAATAATAATAATAATAACTATAATAATAATAACCACAACCACACAATCACAAACACACAACCACAGTCTTCTTTCTCTCTTCTTCCCCACACACGCACACACAAACACACACACACTCACACAAAATGATCGGCCGCCACCACCTTCACCACCGACGGGCACATCGAGGGGTTGCGCAGGTGGGTGAAGAGGGTCGGGTGGGTGATCGCAGGGTCGGGCACATCGACGGGCACATCGACGGGCACATCGACGGGCACACCGACGGGCACACCGCAGGTGGATGATCGACCGAGGAGATGGGTTGCGCAAGTGGGTGATCGATCGGAGGAAGGGCGGCGGGTGAAGAGGGTCGGGTGGAGGGGAGGACCGGTAGGGGAGATTCAGTCGCGCAAGGGTGGTCGTCGTGGTCAGCCGGGTCAGCATTTTTGATTTTCAGGTCAACGATCTTGGACCCGGTCAGCTGAAACGAACCGCGTATCAAACGGGCTGACCGGCTGACCGAGTCAGCCAGTCAGTGGTCAGCCTGGTCAGCCCCTTTTCAAATAGCCCCTTAGGGTCCCAAACAACATGTAATAATGTGTTTTATAATTAAAAAATAGAATAGGTAATAATATATTAGAGGTATGGGGGTGGAACTCAAGGAGGTGGTGATAATAATTGGGTGTTGTGTTTCACACACCACTTGATTTGACTTTTGTAGTAAACGGTCGTTTACATAAATGTAAACGGTCGTTTACATGGCTGAAAACGGTCGTATTGGTTGCTGCAAACGGTCGTATACAATTGCTGCAAACGGTCGTATACAATTGCTGCAAACGGTCGTTTTCCATGCTGCAAACGGCCGTTTACTTTATATAAAACGGTCGTTTACCTTTAGCTCGATTTAACAAGTCCATTTCCCCATCGATTTCCCCATCCACTCATCCCAAACGACCGTTCAATTTATACTTTCTTCTACACCTCCATACCTCTCTATCCATTCCTTCACCATCTTCCTCATCTTCATCATCTCATCTTCCTCATTATTTTATTATAAAGGTTTGTTTATTAGTATTATTCTAAAATTTAGTTTAATATATATTTTATTGTGTTATTGATTTAATTATTGTAGGTAATGGCTTCAAGTTCACGTCAAGGCACAGCGTCGGTTCGTGTTTCTAATCATCCTTGGCTTCAGTTTCGACGAGGGTCAGATGAATATAAAAGACTTCAGAAACTTTTAGATAAAGAATTTGAGGCTTCACGTTAGATATCTTGGAGTTTGTTACGGGACGTGGGGGAATTTACTCGTGCTCGTGACATGATGAACGAGCCGTGGAGAAGATTTTTTGCAATTAGTGGCCCACAATATAAGGAGCTTTGTTTGGAGTTTTTCTCCATTTTAATTTCGACTAGAACAATCATAACTACAGGTATACCAATTTAGTTGGATTATATATAATTTCATGTCTACATTTAATTGAACTTATATTTTTTTTAACAGTGATACCGATGCTATCAGTTTTGTTCTCGGGGGGGGGGGTGCCACGTAATTATTCAGTGGGCGAGTTTGGTGTTTTGATGGGTTTATATACAGTTCAAGAGACCCATCAATCGGATTTTTTGAATGGTCTTACACAATTTCCAGAAGATTATAATGATGAAATATTTTGGGAAGAAATTGGTGATGGCCAATATATACCTAACAATAAAACAAAAGCTACAAGAATGAACGATCCGTTGTATAGATATCTTCATCGCGTTATTGGTCATACTATAGCTGGACGTAGGATGACTAGTGGTGGGGTGACTAAAAAGGATTTGTTCTTTTTATTTTGTTTGATTAAAAGGAGGTCTTGTAATCTGGCATATATGCTTGCTGATTATTTTACTTCTTGCACGGGTACAAAGAAAACCGGACATATTTGTGGTGGTACATATGTTACTCGACTTGCCGAGTCTTTACATATTCTCACCCCTAACAACGTGGCAAGTTTAAACGGGCCGGTACTTATGTCCGGATTTGTTGATCGTGAACATCTTATACGGATGGACATGATCGCAGATTATCCACAAGTTAGGTGGAGGTTTAAACATAATAATCAAATGTGGATACCTCCATATCAAGATCCTCCTGATGATCTGTAATTTTATTTATGTTTTAGTTATTGTAATAAAGAATTTATTTATGTTTTATTAATTGTAATAATGAATTTATTTATGTTTTAGTTATTGTAATAAAGAATGTATTTATTGTATAATAATTATTGGGAAATGTGCCAGATAAACTCAATAATCGTTTACAGAATTATATGGAAGATGCCTATAAATTCAAATGTGGATACCTCCAATTCACAATTCACAATTCACAAGTATTCAAATTCATTTATTCACACATCATCGTAATTCAAGTCAATAATGTCTCAATTTTATAATGATTGGGTGTACCAAACAAGAGAAGAGTTAATGGATTGGGTGCAAAACACTGCGCACAGCCTTGGATATGTTATTGTCACACAACGAACGAAGAAGACTGTATACGGATTCGTCAACAAGGCATTTCTTATGTGCGATCGTGGTGGTGTATACAAGTCAACATCAGATTCAACCACACATTCAGGCACAAAGAAGATAGGTTGTCCATTTCAACTTATAGCAAAATATCATAAAGAAGATCGAGGTTGGAAAATACATGTTGTCTGTGACGAACATAACCATGAACCTTCTAAATTTTTGGAGGGTCATGCTTATGCAAAAAAGATTGTCTAAAGAAGAGTATGCATTGGTGGAAGATCTTACAAGAAAAAATATGCAGCCACGTGATATTCTTACGGCTTTAAAAGAAAATAATGATAAGAATATATCCACAATTGAAACCGTGTATGATGCACAGACAAAGATACGAAAGTTGGATAAATTTGGAACCACCTCAATGCAATCACTTCTTCAATCTTTGCAGATGGGCGGATACATCTATGATTTTACTATTGATGACGAATCAAATCAATTAAATGATTTGTTTTTTGTTAACCCCACTTCACTAAAAATATGGTGTGCGTTCCCGCATGTGATTATTTTAGATTGCACGTACAAGACGAACAGGTATCGCCTCCCTTTTCTTCAGATTGTTGGCTTAACTTCAACAAATAAGACATTTTGTATTGCTTTCGCATTCATACGAAATGAGAAAAAAGATAATTTCAAGTGGGCTTTAAATTGTCTGAGAAAAACATTGGATGGGTATATGCTACCATGTGTCATAGTCACTGGTAGAGAGTTGGCATTAATGGATGCATGCCAAGTAATTTTTCCAGAAGCAACCCGATTGCTTTGTAGATATCATATACAGGAGAATATCAGAAAGCATTGCAGACCATCTTTCAAGTCTCAGACCGAGTGGGATAAATTTATGTATTACTGGAGATTTCTGCTTCAATCTCCAACAATTGAGGCTTATTATGAAAATCGAACGCGATTGCAGACAAAGTTGATGAACAAGCATCAATTTTCCTGATCTATTAAATTTATTGTTTTTATTTTAATGAAATTGAAACTAACATCTTTGATTTCTCTTTGCAGATGTGTTTAATTATTTGGATGTTAACGGGTTGCAAAATTATAAAGAGATGTTCGTGTCTGCGTGGATTGATCAACATCTAAATTTTGGAGAACGAACAACAAACAGAGTAGAAAACCAACATGCTCTGTTAAAAAAATATTTGAATTCTGACAAGTCAAATTTAGATAAATTTATAACAATTTTAAATAACATAGTACGTTTACAGGAGACACAAATAAAGGCAAGTTTCGAGGAAAGTTGGATAAAAATAAAACATCAACATAAACATAATTTATTTGTTTCTTTGTTATCAAACATTTCTCATGAAGCTCTGGATATATTAGTTGGAGAGCTGACACGAGTTAATGAAATTCAAAACCAATCACAAACCTGTGGCTGCCATATTCGTACTAGTTGCGGTTTACCATGTGCTTATGAAATCGCACAGTATTTAAAAGCAGGCAAACCTATTCCACTACATTCGATAGATATATTTTGGAGGAGGCTTGACTTTTCACCGGTATCGTTAAACGAAGACGAAGAAGATATTCAATGTGATGACGAAGTTGAGAGGTTCAAAGAAGCTTACAAGAAACAAAAAAATCCCACGGTGAAAAGGAATTAGTTAGAAAGGATAAAAAGCATAACGAATCCTATCAGCATAAATCTTAACGAGCCTACGGTGTAAAAAATACTCGTGGAAGGCCAACACTCAAATCTCAAAAACAAAACAAACCAGACCCTTCACCTGTTGAACCTACTCGAGATCATACCTACACGACATATGATTTTGTTAGTTATGATTTTATGGGGTTGAGCCCCCCAAAACATACTTCAAACGTAGATAACACAACTCAATCTTTTCTATATCATCATCCTTTACTAATACAGATTCCAATACTTTTCCATCCGTATATAACACATATAGAGAATGTAAACAGTGATGGTAACTGTGGGTTTCGTGCAGTTTCCTTCTCCTTAGGATACGGTGAATAATATTGGCTGAACATGAGGTATGAGCTTTTAAACGAGTTACATAACAATTCTAATTTGTACAGAAATCTTTTCTCTAGCTTATATGATGAGACAGAACGTAGTTTATCATGGCTACAACCGGGTCCAGCTCCTCATCAACACTGGATGATAATGCCATACACAAGATTATTGATCGCTAACAGATTTAATGTGATTCTTCAATGCTTATCTCCCACTGAAAGTGCAACTTATTTTCCGCTATGGACAGGTCCGGATGAACTCATGTACCACTAATTCATTACTATTGCACATGTGTATGGTTGCCACTACGTCTCTGTGCGTTTAGAGGGTGAATATCCATTGCCTTTCATAACGCCGTTATGGAATTTTCACAAAAGTAATAATGCGGATGCGTGGGAAAGAAAGTACGAGGAGAGACTTCAAACATATAGTCAATATATACTTCGAAATAAAACTGTTACTCGTTTCACTATAGATTAGATTAGTATCACTTGTAACTATTCATTTTATCTTAAGAATATATAAATTTAATATAATATAACTATTTGTAGTTTTATATACTAAATTGGTCGTCTAGTAAATTATAAATTTATTTGTAAATTTATCTATAAGTTTAATTTATACGAACTATATAAGGTTCAAATATTTTATACTTATATATAATTTTTATTTTAAATTTATAAATAGAAAAAGTAAATTTGTAAATTACATAAGTTTTTATAAGTTTAATACAAAAACTTCATACATGTACATAAAAACTTAATAATATATAAATTATTAGTATAATATAATTATAAATAAAAAAAGTAAATTTATAAATTACATAAGTTTTTATAAGTTTTATGTACATGTATTAACTTTTCTATTTACAATTATATTAAACTATATAATTACTATAATATAAATATAAATAGAAAAAATTCATATAATAAAAACTTAATATAATTAATAAAAAATTAACATAATTAATAGAAAAAGTTAATACTTATATTTAATCTTAAATTTAAAATAAAAATATTAAAAAAATGCAAACGACCGTTTACTTTTAAATAAACGACCGTTTATCAGGTCTGCAAACTCCCGTTTATAAGCATGCAAACGACCGTTTACTTAGTCCTAAACGACCGTTTAGCCCTTGACAAACGGTCGTTTGTCAAGGTGGTGTAAACTACCCAAACGCTGGTGTATGGATCAATGGCTCTTAATAATTTGGCTTCTCGGACAATGGCGGAGGTTTTAAGGGGGCGGGGGGGGGGGGGGGGGGGGGGGGGGCGCTGCCCCTCTCTTTTTTTTGTCGATAGTGTTAAATTTTAGACCGGTAGTGTAAATTTTTGGCCCGGTAGTGTAAATTTTTATATAAAACTCGAGTTCGCCCCCCTAAAAAAATTTAATTTTGCCCTCGCCCCCTACAAAAACGTTCAAGCTCCGTCCCTGTTCTCGGAATACTATTTTGTGTTGGTGACTAAAAATAACCTTTAATTCGAAGATTTTTTATCGAGTACTTATTGCTGAATTGATGGGTATGTGACTTGTATTGTACTACTAGTCAGGACCCGCGCGATGCGGCGGCGGCGGAGTCAATACGTAACTAAAATTTGTAGAGCCACCACCACTACCACCAATATATATATGTATATATGTATGTATGTATATATGTATTTGTTATATATGATAGCTCGAAGTGGAAATATCTTTTAAGAATGGTAGCATCCATTAGTGGCGATAGGAGATTAGTCTAGATGAAGAAGAAAAAAGGTAAAAAGGTGTATTTTTGTCATTTCACACGCATAAGTAATTAACGTACATCCGTTTCAAGGACCATCTTTGTTGCGTTTGTGCAAAGTTTTGGAGCAACCTTGTAGTTTCAGATAGTTAGAGACCAAAAGTAAAATTAGGCCTAACCACGGGGACCATCCATGTAATTAAGTCTAGAAACTATAATCCTAATGATCCCTATTTTGCTGATTAAAATAGTTACCAATAAAAAAACTAAAATACAATTTGTAGCCAATATAAGCCTGCATCTCTAGGTGATATAGGTCAAATTGCAAACAAAATTAATACCTGCCCTTGTATGTGAATAATCTTCACCACTCCCTATTTGTTGGACAAGATGATACGGGTTATAAGTAACCAAACGAAACTAAGACAATTTACGGAACGTACTTTAATTGCTGACAGATCTGTTAAGTGACCAAACCAATAATAGAGATTCACAAGAAAATTCAAACAACCCTTAATCACTTCAATGTGATGAAATATCACAACTATCATTTTTTGCATTTTGAATTACATAAACATAATTATTTATAAATAAATCAAATGAAGATTGCTTATACCCATTGTGTTCAGGTATCTCAATGTAATAATTAGTTATAAATAAATCAAATGAACATTGTTTAGAGCATGAAACTTCCTTTTAAGTTAACCAACAACTTATTAAATTTTCTAGCCAAGAATTACACCAAAAGCTTCTCACCAAAGTTTGCATTAATAGTGTCATATTAAAGAAAACAATCACTTCAAATAAGAACATACAACATGGATATAATGAAATAAAATATTTAAAAAGGGGTACAGACCATAGATGCAATAACTTATTTCGTGTTGATTAATTTCACTCATTTCCTTGTAGACTTCTTGAACAACTCTTCTTTATTTGAAGTGGGATCCTTAGATTTTCCTTGCCTTTCAAACAAAGTCTGCAAAAATTTAAATATATATGTTGGCACACCATGCTCATATTAAACCGAATGCATATCTTATAGAATCGATTAGGATGTTCAAACAAAAGAATAGTTACTTATATCTACAAGTTAAAATCTTTTGTATCGTTAGTGAAGTAATAGTCATGTGCAAACACTATAGTTAACAGAATGAATGCAATTTCAGAGTAGACTGCAGATGTCATAAAGCAAACAACATCAAATGCTACCAAATAATAATTATGAGAAAACATAAAGTATGTAATAAACCTTACAAAACAAAATGAAGAACAGGTTGCTGAGTTATGAAAACCAAAAATACCAACATATCTCTTCAGATGATGATAAAATTCCAGCAAAAGACTAACCCATGTCTAATGAACAGAGTTGACTTAAACCTACTTTGATCCATTTTTTCACCTCTATCTAAAAACCTTTAGCAGCCAACAAAATAAGACTAAACTTGGTACAAATGATGACAAGTGGATAATAATGTTCTCAATTGATTAGAATAAACGTGGCTAATAAAATAGAGACAGATAAAAGATTGAAGGTTTTTGTGATGTTCCATAAATAAAATCAGCAATGCAAAGTTCCTCCATGGCATCATAAACACCTGACTTGTTTGTTTTAGCTGATCATGGGTATTCTATTAATAGAGTAAACAATCAACCACCCTTGATATAAATGTTTTATCTTTTACAATTTAAAGTATGATATGAATGTTTAAAGATGTACATCTCTTAAAATTAAGAGATTTGGGTGAAAAGACTCTTTTGCCCTCCTCAAATGAATATATATATAGTATAGATATAGATGTTGTCATCTTGGGTATAGGTCCCCTCATCTTATGACTATATTCTTGATTGTTTAACCTGGTCATTAGCCATAGGAATTCAGTTAGTTGCTTGTGTGTTGTTTTATTCCACAAGAGAAAGTGTACATTTTGAATTAGATGCTATCTGGCTAATGCTAATCACTGAGCACCTACCTACTGGATTAGTTTCTTTTATATACGGATGCATATGTAGTTATCATGTGGTAAAAATATCCAGTTCACAATTGTTGACTTTATTCTTGTTTGTTAACCTAGGATATTATTAGACAAATCGAATGGATTCAAAATAAATTTTTAAACATCTAATCATAATCATCTGGGCTGCCAAATCAACGACAAAACATAAAGAAAAAGAATATTAACAAAAGAAAACAGAAAATATGCGAAGTGGGATGAGGGACTTACGCAAGAGATTTTCCTTTAAAGACAACGGGAGGGGCAACTGCAGCAAAGATGATGAAGCCTATATGAATATATAAACACCATAAGCAATGACAAGTCAGCCATAAGGACATGATATAACTCATGACAGAAAAAAAATAACAAATACTTTTCTGATAGTAATTCATGACAGAAAAAAATCATGACAGTACTTTTTTGATAGTCAAGTGTGCTCTATGTTTAGCCCATATTTTCATCTATACGTACTTATCAATTCAACTTGCAGCACATTTGCACCCATTCCCATTAAGGCAATGTGTCAAGTGTTTGCCAAACCCATTCCCATAAAGGCAATGTGTCAAGTGTTTGCCAAACCCATAAAGGCAATGTGTCAAGTGTTTGCCACACCAATGTTTAGCCCATATTTTCATCTACATTTTTTTGTCTGTATTACAATCTGACTATCAAATAGAACTGGGCTAACATGGAATGAAGCTGCAATTTAACATGGAATGAAGCTGCAAATTAAACCAAAATCTTATCATACAAATTCAATCCATAGTTTAGTTTAGTTTTGTGATAGTTAAAACAGAACCTAAACTGATTTGACCCTTTTCCCTTTTACCCATACAACATGACCCATTTGACATAGTTGTCACAAAACACAACCCAAACTGATAAGTAAGCAGATCATAATCTACACCCCTGATATTCATTTTTAAATTCACATCCAAACAACCACTAAATCATGACAATGACATGAGAATCTTACCAAGTAAAATAGAAAGAACCAGCCAAACCTTAATGCACTTTCATTCCTGCGATACAATTTGCAATGTAAATGTCATTTGTCACCATTATACTGATTCATTAGTTGTATGTAAAATTATATACATACCTTTCTAACCCAAATTGTTTCAGCTAATGAGAAATATGTCCACTTGACCCAAATTGTTCCACTTTTGTATCTAGAAACCAATAAACAGAAAAGAAATGAAAGATATTAATTTCCTAGAACATAACACAAGCAAATGAAAACCTAGCTAGTTCCAATGGTCTTTTGTATATATAGTAGTTTTCTATGTTTCTAAGATTCATTACAGAATCATCAACACATGCCTTTCTTTGTCCCTTCATATCTTAAGATTTTATAAACAAAATTCAAATAAACAAACAAAAAACAAAAAACCAGCCCTATTGTTCATCAAGATATTGTCACAACATTTATAGAAATCTAACAAACAACAACCAGCTAGTTCCAATGGTCTTTAGTGTACAAATTGGTAAACGGGTTATGTGTGTGGACATGATGGTGTTTGTTGTAAAGTTAGCATTGCTTAAAGGAAAAACTAACTATGAAGAAAACATCTTTCAATTGACCTCAAACAATGTAAACTTTAATTTGCAACATAAACAAAAAACCTCAAACAAAGAAACATCTTTCAATTGACCTCAAACATGCCTTTCTTTGTCCCTTCAGATAACAAACAACATTTATAGAAACAAAAACCCAACAAATTTGCAACATTTGTAGAAACCAGCCCTATTGTTCATCAATAAACTGCAACATTAAACTGCAACATAAACAAAAAACCCTAAATTTGCAACATTTATAGAAATCTAACAAACAACAAACAACATTTATAGAAATCTAACAAACAACAACCAGCCCCAAATTTGCAACATAAAGAAAAACCCTAACATACATGAACACTAAAGCTTGAAATCCTCAAGCTTCGAAGTGAAATCCTCAAGCTTCGAAGAGCAGATGTGAAGAACTATAAACCTCGGTGATGGTGAACAACTACAAATCCGGATGTTGTGACTTTATCTAGGGTTTTGAGGAATTTGAATTTGAATCGGTGATGGTGATGTTACATTTGAGCCAAAAGCAACTATGCCGCTTGAGCGCCAGTCTGAGTCTCTGATCTCCGAAATCAACTCTGATGGTACCTTCCGAAAGCACCATTGCCGAAAGTAAGCAAGCCTGAGTCTGAGTCTCCAAAAGCAGGGCTGAGTTGTTGCCAAAAGCGTGGTGTCGACGGCTTTTCTCCGAAAGCATCTCTGATCTCTCGAAAGCATCTCTGTTATCTCCTCTGTTCTCCGAGAGAAAGCATGTATGATATCTCCTCTGTTGCTTTGATGAGTTGTAAGATATGCTTAAAGAGATGTACATCTCTTAAAATTAAGAGATTTGGGTGAAATTACCTTCCTGCCCCTCTCAAATGTATATTAAGGTAGTATAGATACATACATGGACATAGGAAAAATGTAAGAAAAAATTAAGGTAATGTGATGATATCTTTCAAATTGGTTAAAGTTGGGAAAAATAAAAGAAAACTGATGTGGCAGGTTTTGACGTACGGAGAAAACAGGCTCACTCCCTCTTCCCTTAAAGACGAAAGATGCAATTTCAATGTATATAAAGGATGGAAATACAATTTACTTGATAAATAACCTTAAAGGTTCATTTCAAATTGCTCATTTCTATATTTAATCTTAAACACACTCAATTATGTTTATGCTTGATACACTTTTTTAAGGGCAATCCTAGACAGGTGTGTCAATTGTATTGTGTTGTGTTGGTGGTTTAACGAGTTACGGCTTGACGAGTTGAACAATGAAAACGAGCCTAACTCATGTATATTACTTGTATAAAAAAGTCAACTCTAAGTCACATACACTTAAATTAGTACAAGCCGCACTTGGCCCGCTTAACCCCGTTTATTTATACTTGTCAAACATGTTGGTGGGTTGGGTGGTAAAAATCAAGTTTTAAACGTGTTAATCTGGTTAGTGGGTTCTAAAAAGTGGGTTAAATGAGTTAGTTGGTCAACATGTTTCATTAAATGGTGTTGATTAGTCAACCTATTTAACTAATCAGATCAACCTGAACACGACTCGTTTAATATAACATGACAATCTGAACACAACCCGTTTTTTAAACGAGCTATATACGCCAACCCAATCATGCCAAGTTCCTATCGTTTCAGAAATTGTCACCTGTAGAATCCTAGACTCCCTCCGTCATTATTTTCATTTTTCCCACTAAGCAAGATTATGTTTCCAATTAGGTTTTTAAAATTATTATTTTACTCTTACTATTAGAGGACGAAGTTTACAGTTTGCTTGATATGGTGAGAAAATAGAAAGTAGATTGAATCTTCATACATATGTTTCCACGCCAAATCATGTAGTGTTAATCCTTCCATTGGTTGCTTCTTGATTTATGTTCTTCATATCGCTCTAACCCCTCTAATAATAATTGTTAGTATATCAATAAACAATACTTGATTTTGCAAGATTTGTTTGAAGGTTAAGGATGGTTTGCAAGTGGGTTCCGGATGTATGGGGATGATACGATAAAAAATGTAACACTGCATTACCACTTATTTGTTTGAATACAGACACTTATAAACTTTATGAACCGGCGCCTTTATTAACCGTCACACTGTTCATTTGGACACACAAATGGAGAAGTTTCACTCAATGATTATTGATACAAATGATACCACACCTTATAATTGAAATAACTAACACAGAGACATATCAATGCTGTCTAATATGACCCATACACAACAAGTTCTGACCCATACATACTAACTACAAGATTACACCCTTTGACCCATACTTTAGGTACATAATTAAATTATCACATATTAACATAATGCACAATATAAGTTTGGTTTATTGAGTCCCAATAGGTCATTCTCGTAACCATCAAACTTAAGAACATAACTAGAGTCAAGAGGTAACAACTTTGTCATTCTCCAAATAATAATCTGTTTCACTATTGGTTTTCAAGTTTGGAACTTGGTAGGTTTTCATTCTCCAAATGTATAAGTGGGCTTAGATCCATGACTGGGCCTAAAAGCCCAATATTGGTAAAACCGTACCCAAGTCCAAATGTTAAACAAGTAATAGATTGACAATATTGTACGATAGATTGACAATATTATAGCAATATATCTCACACTTAATTCATACCTTTAATCCATAATAGAATATACATCAGGTTGACAATATTAATACAATATATCCCACACTTGATTCAATCTTTCACCGAAGGAAACTATTTGCTATTGTATACACATAATGACTAGTATTTTAACTAAGGTCGCTGATGAAAGAATAACTGATTTATAAAATACAAAAAAAGAAACCAAACTTCCACATTTCATGATAGAGTTGCTTATATTGAACAAGTTGGTCATGTTCACGGGCTTGCAAGGTCAAGAAAAAAGAAATGAGGTATTAGAAGTTCAAAAAAAGAAAGAAACCATATAAAAAGAATAAGCTCAAGAGGGATAACGCCAACAGTATTATCAAGATCTTTGTTCTTGCTCTATCAAATTAGCATGATGACCCAGAACAAGATCACACATAACCACGAGACACGAAAGCTGGTGGTTAGCCAATGTGACCATGGCTAGTACCCATAGAGAAAATGGTTTGAACACAAGGAGTTTAGGTGTGAACCACTATTTATAGAGTTGGGAGAATGTCTGTGGTAATAGTGTTAAAAGAAAGAAGGGGATAATTTGTATGAATCTCTTCTCAGAACCTCATGAAGAGTACAACTCATAATGCATTAATGTACAATCTTAATGTTCTGATATTGATCATTTCTGTGTCAACAAAGAAATATTAATGTGGGTTTGACTTTGACTAGGTTGGGTGTGGAATAAAGGATGTGTTTTGATGTGTCACTTTCTACTAAAAGGACAGGGACAGAAAGCATGATGATAATACCTAAATATGTATAAAATTTAATGAAATTATTCTTCTTTATAAAGATTTATAAGAAATAATTTTACGTCACTTTGTTACATGAGATTCTCAGAGTGTTGATTAATTCTTTTTGAAAATGATTTAAGGGTTGTTTGGTAAATTTATTTTAAATCACTAGAAAGTTTGACTGGTAGCTACATAACCATTCGATATGTTTTAAAACTTATCCATTAAGAAGCTTCATTTACTATTAAAAAGTGATTTTTAAGTAAACGCACGTTACCTATGTTTGACTCAGAGATAACCTTTTGATAAAATCATTAATAGGCTACCAATTAACCTTTTAACTTCTTAGTTTAAAGAAAATATTAATTTTTAAGTAAAAGAATTTATTTACAGGAAGACTACATTTACAACACGTTATATTATAATTGCCCAAATATGGTTAGAAGTTGTCACATATATTTGAACTTAACGCCAATTTAAATATCACATATGAAAGTGGCCGGCTTTCCGAGACGGATGCAGTGCCACCTAGTCCGACATGATGTTCCCACTCTGGGCCGCTTGTTCACATCGGCACCAAGCAAGGTGCGATGCGAGTTTTTTACACAATCTTACTTTCATACTCAATTCTCATTTCAAAACCCCTAAATCGAACACACCATAACAAACATTCTTTATGAGTAATAATGAAGCAAAAATGCCAACTATTTACGTCGTCCAATTGTCCCTCTCTTTTGCAGAGTGTGATGTCAATCTCATATGGTCCTCCATCCACATTTAATGCCCTTTGTAACTTTCACTCTATGTTAATTTCCTAATTTTTACTTTACACCCTCACCTTTTTGCTATAATGCATGAGCCACCTTCAAGTATGGCAAAGTGAATGGTTTGAATTTAGAATATAAACTTGAAATTTGAATCGGGTTGGCATTTGAATCAAACTTAAAAGTCGGTTTTCAAACTAAACTTGAATTTATAATCGAATCCATTCGACCCAAATATCAAAATTCAATTCATATAAATTTTATTCTTTATAAGGACACACCCATGTATATTTAATACGGAGAATTGTATATTTCTTCCTATAAACTTCATCAATTACATATATACCCAACTTACAATTTTAATTACATATTTCCCCTTCTAAACTTAGTTAATTACATATATACCCAAATCAAGAGTTTAGTCACATATATCCCTTCTAAAACTTAGTTAATTACATATATACCTAAACTAAAAGTTTAATTACATATATCCATTTTATTAAATATAAATATTATATATATATTTGAGTATTTTATTAAAAATAGCTTATATAATTAATATTTTACTCTTATTTTATTAAACTATAAAATTATGTATTTCATTTTACATACTAACTAGTGGTTTCCCGACCGCGCTTCGCGGCGGGTGAAAACATCAATGCAACAGAGAATGACCACATGAATCGGAATCCGCTTAACTTATTATTGAATATCATAATCTTAGATAGTTAGACGCTCTCTTCGTGGGTGCACCAACCATTTTACTTACTAAAATTCTGATTTCAAAAAACCATTGCCCGATACCGACCTGTAACAAAACCGATTAGGTTATTAAACATTGTAAATTTGCAACAATGTAAAAATTACACTTATGAACATCAGGTAACAAATAAAAGTAATTCACATATAAGCAACTTCACAGAAACCAATAGAACTATAATGACCATGTGAACCCTAAAATTAATTAATCCTTGAATGAAGTTTCAGGTTTTTCACCAATATTGATGATGAAGACAGTTAGTTTCTTAAAGAACTTCATATAGCAATTAGTAAACTCTTTTTTTTCTCCTTTGATTTCTCAATCTAATACACACACAAACTCTAGTCATTCCAATCTTAAAACCCTAATCTACTTCTCTAGTTCTTACATTTGCAGCAATAAATACCGACACATTAATCTATTGAATTTGGAATGCTCTGTTCTATTCTTTTTGCACGTACAGGTACACTCGTCAGTCGAAGAAAGAAGGCCCATAAATCACAAATTCGAATAGTTTTAACCCTTACAATTCTTCTTACTTACGACAGGGAATAGAGATAACAATTAAAACGATGAAATCTCATAAAAGGAACACAAAAACCATACCTTTGACCAATGCATAGATACAGCCAACACACCGTTACAAAGCCAAGCAGATCTCAACCGAGGGGCGACGGCGATGCAGGCGACCACATCGGGGCCAGCGCCATGGCAACCACGACCATAAGCCTAGTGGGTAGAGCCACGGCGGTGAAGGCGGTCATCGGACCATCGACCAAGCCATAAATCGACAGATCTAAAAGATCACCGCCACCGGATGCCACCGAAGACGGTCGGCGAGCTGCAAGCTGTCTCCAAGACAACCTCCGCCATCACACGCGCTGACGACCATCGGCTACCGCCCTTTTCGCGTTGATCTAGAGACAAACGGAAGGGCAACCACCCACGTCCCCACCGCCATCGTCACCGTCACAAAATCAAATCAGGCACACCAAACGCTCCTTCCGTTGCGTTTCTTTATCTATCCTTCGATTTTCTTTGATACAATGTTTTCAATTACTACTTTTGATATTGTTTTGAACATGATTGTTGGCTAGTCCTTTTATCTACCTAGGGTTTTGATGAATACATGTGTATGACATGGTCTTTTGTCGGTTTTTGGAACAATAACTTGTGTTGAATGATAATGAAAAGATTTCGTTGCGTTAATCAGTTGTAAACGTGGATTTGAGTTGGTTTAGATTACTGATTTATTATCTCATATGTGTCTTGTTGATTGTCTATCAAGTAATAGGTGCATGCTAGGTCTTTTACTATGTGTTCTAGACTATTAGATGATTTGCTAGACGTAGTAAGTCATTGAGATAACTTATCAAGAAATTAACTAATCAAATAAGCAACTAATCTTAATACTGTGAGGTTAATAGGTTATTGGTTCATCAGGTGTGTTTTGATTGCTATTTGGATTCTCTGTGAGGAGTTCTGTGTAGTTTCCCGTCTCACAATTAGTTTACCAAAACTGATTCATCAACCGTTATCTATCCCAATACCGTAAGGTGTTTAGTCACTTGTGCTGTGAAGTAGGGTGTCTTTAGGGTGTTTCATTATCTTAGTTGGAGAACCTGTGAGGGTGATCCTTTAAACCAGTGTTTTAACGACCTAAAGTGTGTTTAGTTGATATCTTTGAGAAGGGTCGAAGATTCTCTAAGTAACCTTTGAGTTTAGTATTCTAAGATCCTGGTTCCACAACAGTTTCAATACCGATAGAAACCGTGTCATGCATGTGTAGGAGTCTTACCTAGGTAGTACTCTCATTCCACTTGAATTCGTCAGTTATTCCGTTCTCACGTTCTAATCTATTTTAATTTAGTTATTACTTTTAGACTTTGGATTTTTTCATACAAACCCCCCTTCTATTAATCATTGGTTTAGTTCTTAGTCGGTATTGCAATAGTTAGATCAAGTCAATTTTACGTTTTTCCATAGAAGTCTCGTGGTTCGATATCCGGACTTACTTAGCTTTACTAGAGTCGATAGGTACACTTGCCTGTCAGTAGTTTAGACTAGAGAGTCTAGAGTATTACTTCGTGTCTAGTTGTTGGTTAATTTTAATTATTTATTTGAACTATTTTTTAGGACATCAGGCAGCCGTAGGCAATGAAGGCGGTGGCGGTGAGCGGTTGTTTTCTCTCCCTACAAATGAACCAGAGAGTCCCTCTTATCTCTCTCTCTCCTTCCCCTTTTTCTCTGTATAAATATCTCTGAGGAGGGGCCAAATTGCAAAGCCAATAAACTATGATGGCCAAACTATAAATCAAGGTAAGTATCCTGCTTCTTTTCTTTGCTTTTTAAATATATAGGGTAATTAAATTTGGACAAAAGTGTTTATGAGTTAACCCATCAAGCTTGTCAGTTTACCTACTTTTACATAGGACATGAAAAACAATTGATCCTACTATGCAAAATGATTTTCTAATTTATAATAACTTATTATTGCTTAGTGAACTATTTATTACCAAGTACCAACAAATGCATCATGACATAACTGTGCAAATTGCAAACCTATTCATTGATTATTAACAAAACACATAATCAAGCATTCATAATGATTGGAACTGATTTCCAAATTACTTTTCTTTAAGGCTTGATGTAACATAAGTATATAAGGTGAAAATTTAAAGTTAATAAACCAACAATCTAACTGAATAAGCTAACTAATTGAGAATTCAACAGGTTCAATAACAAAGATAATGACTTAGGCCCTGTTTGGTTGGGTCTGATCAGACCCGGTCAGATGTGAACGTCTGACTCGGTCAGACCTGGGGTGTTTGGTTGCTTGCCTCTTACCAAAGAAGAGGTCTGACCAAAGCTCCTACCCGATCAGACCTCAACCCTAATCTGACCCGCGGTCAGATGTGAAGGTGCTTGCGGTGGCGGTGGTGTTGCGGTGGTGGTCGGCGAGAACCGAGAGGAGAGAACCGAGAGGTGAGGGTGGTCGGCGAGAACCGGTGGTGCTTGCGGTGGCGGTCGGCGAGAACCGAGAGGAAAGAACCGAGAGGAGAGAACCGAGAGGTGAGGGTGGTCGGCGAGAACAGGTGGTGATTGCGGTGGCGGTGGTGCTTGCGATGGTGGCGGTGGATGATGATGATGATTGTTGTTGTGGTGTTTGTATAAAACAGAGAGAGACGAAAGTGAGAGAGAGACGAAAGTGAGGGTGGTGGTTGTGGTGTTTGTGGTTTGAGATGGTGGTGATTGGGTTTTTATTTTAAAAATTTTCCTTTTTACAACCAAACACAATTATTCGTTCAGACCTCTTACTGGTTCAGACTTCTTACTGGTTTAGACCCTCTTATTCATTCAGCACTTATTCAATCAGATGTTGCCAAACAGCCCCTTAGAGTATCACCAATAAGAGATTCTAAAAAACACTAAAAAACACTAAAAAACATTAAAAAACATGTTTAGTCACTGCACATCAGAAAAAACACTAATTTCTTAATACTTTTAAAAATCTCTCCAATAGAGTGTTTTAAAATCCTTAAAAAATATTATCACATCATCACTATTTCTTAAATTTATTTCTATTTACCAACCCATCCAACTCCACCCTTGTCCCACCTACCCCAAAAAATGGCGCTTTTTTCATGTTCATATGCATGAACAAGGTTTGTAAAAACAAACCCCTCCAATGGTTCTTGATCTTAAAAACGGATGATGTGGCTTTTTTTAGGGCTAAACATACCCTATTGGAGATGCTCTTAATATTTTAAAAGAACTTATCAGTAAGTAAAGAAACTTACTTTTAAGTCAGATATAATTTAATCACTTAAACAAAATCAAACAAATAATTTCAAAATTGATATTGGAGATTTTTAGGCCATTTATTGTATAGAGAAATAAGAAAAATATTAAACTAAAATGAAAGAGAGAAATTCAGGAAAGAAAATAAGAAATTTATATAACGAAAGAAGAATACAATCATAGGAAGCGTGTAATATCAATTTAATTAAAATGTGTATATGGATTTAGGCGGGAAAACCAACCAGAAAATGTACAAAATGCGTCACGTGTCCCTAAAAACTTGGTTTATTATAGTAGATAGATTTTCTCTTTTCTTTTTAATTCACTTTTGTATTTCTTTTTTTTTAATAGGGAAATGGGTAGTATTCTTTTTTAATTTTTTTTTCTAATTGAAGAGTGGTAAAAGGTAATTTTTAAACACACTTAACGTACTTTAACATCCAATGATTAAATGTCTTAAGTTTGTTTAAACAATTAAACTAAACCTGCAGTTTCTAGAATTTAGGAATGAAAAGTGAAATTTAAATAAAGCTTAAGGATAGTCCATATAAAAGGGCGTATCTGGTGCTGCAAAGAGCTCCCGCGTTTTTGCAGGGTCCAGGGAGGGTCCGTCCTATTTAAGGGAAGATGTACGCGATCTTTCCCCCACATTTTATGGGGAGCCCGTTTCCACGCATGGTCCATATGATTTACTCTAATAAGAGTGGTACATTGATTCAGCTGGTGATTGAGCAGAAGGTGGGTTGGCGTGCAAGTTTGAAATTAATGAACGTTTTCTTGACAAATTGAATAAAATCCAAAATTATGTAAATTGTACTCATTTTGTGGGAATGTCCACATCTTGTTTTTTCATTTAATAATTTACACTTTACATATAGTTTAAACTTTACATGTTGTAAGAACATTTCCGACAAAAAAAAAACTAAGTGTTATTGGATTTAATAATCTCAAGTTTTATTTATTGGCTGAGAATAATTCCAACTTAATAAACATTTATAGACACTTCCAACTTTGAGTTTATTTTCCTCCAACGATCCGTAACTAACTGAGAGTTAACCCCTTTATTTTTTTTTATGACGTGGACTGCTTTTGTGGCCAAAACACAAAGCAAAAAGTTGAAATTTATCATCAAGTCTGTCAATTTGAAACTTGCACACCCAAAAACCCGTCAATCTCCACCTCTTAATTTGAACTACCCGACTCGTTGGAGGTAGATTTCAGGTGATGACGGAGGCTAAATAAAGGAAAATGAACCTAATTGAGACTACGCGGTGAATGAGTTGAAAAATGGCTCAAAGTTGGTCTCATTTCATAAAAAAACTAACGATGGTTAACTATCAGTTACTAAATAAGCATTTGAGGGAAATAAGTTTAAAGTTAGGAGTGATTGTAAACATTTCTTGAGTTAGAATTAATCCCGTCCAATAAATAAAAGTTGGGATTATTGATGTGGGGTGTTAGGTGTGAGTTAATTATAGATGTTTAAAACATTGTTTTTAACCTAATTTTGATATCCAATATAATCAATTTGTTACTTGTTTGAAATATAGCTTAAATGAAGCTTAACGAACATTATTTGAGAATGATACAAATGATAACAAGACTATGGATTGAAAGGTAGGCCATAAGTTACGGTCTACCTTCAACCAGACGACCAAACCTTCTGTCTTACGGGTTCACAGACGAACTCAGCACAGGGCCGTAAGTTACAGCCTCAGGCCGTAGCTTACGGGCTCCCTGATTTTTTTCACAAGTTTCTTCGTTTTCAGCACATTTCAATCCATTGTTTTACTATCCTTTGTATCATTCTCAAATAATGTTCGTTAAGCTTCATTTAAGTTATATTTTAAACACGTAACAAAGTGATTATATTGGATATCAAAATTAGGTTAAAAATAATATTTTAAACATCTATAACTCATACCTAACACCCACACATCAATTATTAAAATCCAATAACTCAAAAACTAATCATGAATTAAACTATTTTAGTTAAATAGATTTATAAAAAAACTATAATAAGATTAAGATAAATACTTATACAAGTCGATGATGTGTAGTATATGACTGTTCAACACTATTTAAATTTCTGATACCAACTAACCTAGTGTCATAAGGGGCGAAACCCTCAAACCATGAAGTACCAAGGGTAGGCCCCTAGGCGGTGTTCCAGGACGGTAAGCGATAAAATTTGATTATCATGTTGAAAATTCTTTGAAATTGCTTGTGATATGGTCTCAAGACCAAAAAAAAAACATTAATTTTTTTGCTTTTTTACCCAACCTCCAATTTTCTCATTAGAGTTAATGTTCCACTAATTGATTGAATTACACTTTCATTTAATCATTTATATTTGTTCAACGGTTATCTTGTTTTAAAAGTTGATGATATGGTTTTGTTAAGGAAAAATGCTAATCAACATGTCTTCATTGTTGAAGTTTAGAAACTCAGAGAACTTCACATAATTGAAAATTAATTAAACTCTTTAAAGTTAATGTGGGATTAGCCCACTTGGTAGAGGCTTTGTCTTTTAAAGAGGAGGTATTGGGTTTTAACCCAAACAATGGTGTAATTTGGTGTAATGTAGGAGCAGGATTCCTTAAAAAAAAATTAAACTCTTTGAATGTTCATTAAAGACACTCAAAGTTTATTTGTTCATTTAAATTCACCTAACTTTCCTCATAAGTTTCAAGGAAAAAATATACATACAAACCCTAGTTACTACATAGTGATTAATTTTTAGAAAAATATTATAGAATAGTAACCAAGTTTTAAAAGTGTTATAATCGAGTCACTAATACATATTTTTTCTTAAATTGGACCATCAGATGATCAAATCGAGTGATCATTAAATTTTCTTATGTCAATAAAGTAATGGTGGATAAGACATGAGTGTCAGAATTTTCGATATATAAAATTATATTATAAAATAAAAAAAACATGTTAATTATGGAAAAAATAAAAAAATACCTAAGATTTACGTCAACATTCCATATCAGTATCAAAAGATAGAAAGAATATTTTATAATTGAAACCCAAAGTATAACATGTTAAGACTTTTAATTTATATAAAATATAAAAATTGTGTGACCTGATTGGAACACATTTAAAACTTGAGTTAACTAATTGGAACACGTTTGAAAGTTGGTAACTATTTTATAAAGTTACCTCCTTAATTTTTCTTTAAACTTGGTTTAAGTTGAAAATCTTATAACATGGTTATAATTTAGTGTTTTCTTTCACTATTATCTCTTACGTGAAGTTAACTTGAAAGAAATAACAGTAATTAGGATTCATATATACCAAGACCATTTAATTTTATACATGAGTTGGCACTTGTAAAACAATTTCACATGATTAAAGCACCTAATCAAAGTTGTTCTGTAACATTCGTAAAATTTAATATTCGTTTAATTAATGAGAGTAGTGTCCAGTCGCATGATAAACATGCGAGTGAATCTCAGTCGCACGCCTTACGTGCGTATGAGGTTCAATCGCACGATTTACGGGCGTATGGGCTCAGTCGCACGATTGAGTTGTGCGAATGGGTCCAGTCGTGCGACTGAGTATGGCGGCTAAATTATGCAGGTGAGAATAAGTAAGGCGGTTAAGAATGTTCCAAAAGCAGATTTCTATCTGCAGTATTCCCATCCCCTTGTTTCTCTCGAACCCAAACACCCCTGTTCTTGCTAAATCAACTAAGCTAACTCCGTTTCGGTAAATTTTGAATATCACGGATCAATCCTACTACATTATAAGCTATGTGTGTGGCTGAAATTGATCCAAAAACATATTTAAATCTGAGTTTTGATTCAATCTTTTGATTAAGTTGAAAACCGAAGATTCGGATCCTAGTTTTCGTGAAGTTTGACAAAATAAGGACATGAAATGGTTGTAAATGAGGTGTATATGTTCTGTTTTGAATATGGCATAATCTGAATGGTTAAAACTCGAGTTTTTGGATTAAATATGTCAAGAACACAGCTGCTGATCCATTTCAGGCGAATGAGCCCAGCCGCATGACCCATTCGTGCGAATGAGCCAGTCGTGTTGCTCAATCGTGCGGCTGAATCTCAGTCGCATGAGCCAATAGCACGAATGAAGGTCATTCGCACAAACCCTGTTATAGCTCATTCGCACCCCTGTCGTATGGTTCATTCGTACGACTAAGCTCAGTCGCATGTTCAGTCGTACGAATGAGTCCAGTCGTATAATCTCTGTCGCGTGGAGTAATCAGTTAGGAGCGATTTAACTAAGTTAGGGTTATTGTTTTAGATTTGCATTGAGAAAGAAAGATTTAGCTGCCTTAGTGTATTTGGATTGGTAAACACTTGCTGAAAACATTAAGGTGAGTTCTAATTGCCCTTTTAATATGTTAATGCTGTTTGACAATATTGTTTGACAAAATCGGGCACTGGCATGCATATAAATAAATAAAGATGTGAATAAGAATTTGGAAGTGGTAAATTGTGGTGAATGGCGAGGTGGAGTTTTGACCCACCAACTATAGATGGAGTTTTGACCCGTCCGCGTGAGGTGGAGTTTTGGCCCACCAATTATAGACGGAGTTTTGACCCGTCAACGCGCGAGGTGGAGTTTTGACCCACCAAAATAAATTGATAAAAAGAGGTCTATAATTACCTTGTGGGTATTCGATATGCATATCAATACTGGGACAAGTAAATGGACTAATGGATGTTTGTGAATTATTGAATGTTATAACAGTTGATGAATTATTATTATTGAAATGTGATGTTTGTTAGAACTCACCAGTTTATCTGATTTAGTGTTTATTTTCTTATGCATGCCAGGTAATAATAGAGGTGTTCGTGATGGTGCCCCACAGAGTTAAATTCCTGTTCCGGTGTATAATACTGGCTAAAATGTTGGATTTTAGGAGAGATTTACATGAAGTTTGATAAAGTTTTGAAATGTCGGTTAAAATGTTGTAGTACTTGTTAATGATGTAAACAGTTTTTAATGTATAATGTATAAAAAAATTCCGCTGTGTTTGTAATCTCTGAATTGTTATAATAACCCAACTCGTAGCACCCTTATTATTATTATTATTATTATTATTATTATTATTATTATTATGAAATTGAGGGTGTTACAAGTTGGTATCAGAGCCTTAGTAAAGAGATTTGAACATTTGATTGTTTCAAACTTTAACCGAAAATGTGGGAAGTGCCAGTATCTACAACCGGAAGTGGGGTGAAATATTGTGTGGACGAGTATTCAATTGTTAGTGATAATTCAGTCAATTGTTAAATGAAAGTAATTGTCTAAATTGAAGATTAGTATTATGTGTCTACATAATTCTGTGGTTTAGATAGAGTTAGAAATAAACTGTGAAAGGATAATGAGAAGAGGCAGGATGGTGTGAATAAGTAAATAATTGATAACACCTGGCCAATGTTATGAGCAATTTACATTATATGCAGCATCCTGGTATCACTCATTATTTGATTATAGTTTATTTCTTATCGTAGATGGAGGAAACCGGTAATACAAACTCTAGACCTGAAGCTAGGATCTCAGGTGATGAACTTAAGGCGGCTAAAGGTGATGAGGTCGCCCGAATGTTGCGTACTACCTTACCTGAAATGTTGAGTGATCTTAGGAAAGGTGGTGAATCATCTTCCCAACCAATTCCTCCACCTGTTGTTGTTGAGTCTATATTGGAGAAACCAGTGCATGCAAGCATTTTAAAGAATATGACCCACCTAACTTTGAGGGCCAAAAAGATGTAGTAGTAACTTATAAGTGGCTACGAGAGATGGAGGCAGTGTTTAAACTTAGTAGGTGTAAAGAAGACCAGAAGGTGGGCTTTGCAGTGCATTCGTTCCAAGCAGAAGCTTTGTACTGGTGGGATACAGTGGAACAAGCAATGGGCGAGACTGCTGTGAGTCAGATGACGTGGGAAGCTTTTAAAGAACTGGTGATAGAAAAGTTCTGTCCAAAAGGTGAGATGGACAGGATCGAGATTAAGTTTTTACAGTTTCAAGCAGGCAGTTTAAGCCATAAGGAGTATACTTCTAGATTTGAAGAAATGGCTCGTTTGGTACCTCATTTAGTAACCCCTGAGGCGAAGAGGATTACTAGGTATATCCAGGGGCTACCCCCTAAAGTGAGAATGCTTGTAAAGTTCAATTCTCCTTCTACTTACCAAGCTACGGTAAATTTGGCTGCGGACATGTATGAGGAAGTCGCTGAGTCTGAAAAACCTGTGGTGAAAGAGGAAGTGATTAGCCGTCGGGAAACTTCATGGAGTTCTAAGCCTATATATGGACAGAGTGTTCCACAGAAGAGAAAGTTTAATTCTAAGGGTTTTGTAGGTCCCCTTCCTCGGTGTAATAGATGTGGGAAGTTTCATAGAGGAGAATGTAGATTGAATCACCCAGCATGTCATAAATGTGGAAAGCCTGGGCATTTTGTTTCTAGGTGTCTAGAAATTCGGTGTCATGAATGTGGGGAGATGGGACATATGAAATCCGAGTGTCCAAAGTTTAGACCTAGACCAATTCCTATTCGTGCCGTGGGAGGACCGAGTAAAATCAGCGTGAGTGGTAGTAGTGGTACTGCGGGGAGAGCATTTACAATGACTACGGAGGAGGCTAAGGCATTACCGGATGCCGTGTCAGGTACGTTTCTTGTTAATGATGTACCTACTAGAATTTTATTTGATTTGAGGGCTAATAGAAGTTTTATATCAATAAAATTCCATGCTTTAATAAAAGTTAGACCATTGAAGCTAGATGTTGCTTTTCAGTAAAGACTGCCTCTAATGAATTCATAGTTGTTAGTGAAGTAATAGACGATTGCCTTGTCGAATTAGAAGGTGTAAAATTTCCTGCAAGATTACATATGATGAAGTTAGGAGGTTTTGATGTAGTATTGGGAATGGATTGGTTATTTATGTTTGAGGCATAGATAATATGTAAAAGAAAGATGATTGTGTTACGAACGCCAGAAGGTAATTCAGTGATGATTTTTGGTGATGATCATGATAGTGTAGTAAGAGTTATATCTATGATTAAAGTAGAGAAATTGAAATTATTGAGTAGGGGTTGTGGATCATTTTTGGCATATGTCGTTGATACTGCTAAAGAGACGAGGAAATTAGAAGATGTTCCAGTAGTTTGTGACTTCCCTGATGTATTTCCTGAGGATCTACCAGGTATTCCTCCTGATAGCGAAATTGAGTTTAGGATTGACTTAATACCTGAGGCAAAACCTGTCGCTAAGACCCCTTATAGACTTGCACCAGCTGAGCTGAAGAAACTCCTGAAGCAATTGCAGGAACTATTAGACAAGGGCTTTATTCGACCAAGCTCTTCGCCGTGGGGTGCTCCTGTTCTGTTTGTAAAGAAGAAGGATGGTAGTTTGAGGATGTGCATAGATTATAGGGAGCTAAACAAATTAACTATCAAGAACAAATATCCGTTACCCCGTATAGACGATTTGTTTGATCAACTCCAAGGTGCTAATTGGTTCTCAAAGATAGATTTTAGATCCGGGTACCATCAATTAAAGGTGAAAGAAGAGGATATACCAAAGACAGCTTTTCGTACACGATATGGGCATTACGAATTTTTGGTAATGTTGTTTGGATTAACGAATGCTCCTGTTGCATTCATGGATTTGATGAACAGAGTATGTAAACCGATGCTGGATAAATCGGTAATTGTGTTTATAGATGATATTTTGATCTATTCAAAGAACAAAGGAGATCATGCTTGTCATATTCGAGAAGTATTGGAAACATTAAGGAGGAATAAGTTGTATGCAAAATTCTCGAAGTGTGAATTCTGGTTAAGAGAAGTGCAATTTTTGGGCCATGTGGTGAATGTGGATGGAATATTGGTGGATCCTGCAAAGATTGAAGCTGTAATGAATTGGGAAATTCCTAAAAATCCTTCAGAAATTCGTAGTTTCTTAGGGCTGGCAGGATACTATAGAAGATTCATTCAAGACTTTGCTAAAATTGCTTCTCCGTTGACAAAATTAACTTGAAAGGACATTAAGTATGAATGGAATAAAGAACAGGAGGTTGCTTTTCAGGAACTAAAGAACCGGTTAACTCAAGCCCCAGTATTGGCAATACCAGAAGGTGCAGATGATTTAGTAATATATTCTGATGCATCATATCAGGGATTGGGATGTGTTTTGATGCAACGTGGGAGAGTTATTGCTTATGCTTCTAGATAATTGAAGACCCATGAAGTTAATTACCCAACCCACGATTTAGAATTAGCAGCTGTGGTTTTTGCTCTTAAAATATGGCGACATTATTTATATGGAGTGAGATGTACCATCTTTACCGATCATAAGAGCCTGAAGTATTTCTTTGAGCAAAAAGATCTAAATATGAGACAAAGGCGATGGTTGGAATTAATCAAAGATTATGATTGTGAAATTCTGTATCACCCCGGAAAAGCAAATGTGGTTGCTGATGCATTGAGTAGAAAGGAGAAGTATGAACCAATCAAGGTCAAGGCGTATAAACTTATAATTACTCCTGACTTTATGCAACAATTAAGAGAAGCCCAATTAGAAGCAATAAAGGAAGGAAATATAAAGAAGGAAAGAATGGTTGGTCAGGAAAAGTATTTAGAAGAAAATAATCATGGTGTTAAAATCAGGTTTGGTCGAATGTGGGTTCCGTTGGCTTTACGTGATAAGGTACTTGATGAAGCTCACAAATCTAGGCATTCCATTCTCCCAGGCATGACTAAGATGTATCAAGATTTAAAGCATGATTATTGGTGGCTAGGAATGAAATTTAACGTGATGCAGTATGTAAATAGATGTGTAACTTGTGCCCAAGTGAAAGCTGAACATCAGAAACCTTATGGATTATTGCAACCTTTAGCCATCCCAACTTGGAAGTGGGACGATCTGACCATGGATTTTATAACAAAACTACCTCGTACACCAAAAGGTTATGATACTATTTGGGTAGTGGTAGACCAGCTAACCAAAAGTGCTTTATTTCTACCTATACGAGAAACCTACTCGGTGGAAAGGCTAGCTGATATTTTTACTAAAGAGATAGTTAGATTGCATGGAGTTCCAAAGAGTATCACGTCTGATAGAGATGCCAGATTTACCTCCAGGTATTGGAGGAAATTTCATGAAGCAACGGGGACTAAACTTTACTTTAGTACAGCCTATCATCCTCAAACAGATGGCCAAAGTGAAAAAACTATTCAGACATTAGAGGATATGCTACGGGCATGTAGTATTGATTTTGGAGGTAGTTGGGATAGTCATCTTCCTTTAGCTGAATTCGCATACAACAACGGTTATCAAGCTACCCTTCAGATGTCTCCGTTTGAGATGTTGTACGGAAGAAAGTGCAGAACTCCACTTTATTGGGGAGATATGGGGCAACGTGAATTGGGGAATAGTGAAATAGTTGAAGAAACAATGTCAAAGTTTGAAGTAGTTAAAAATCGTATTAGAGAGGCGAAAAGCAGGCAGAAATCATATGCAGATCGTAGAAGGAAACCATTAGAATTTAAAGTTGGGGATTTTGTTTTGTTGAAAGTTTCTCCATGAAAAGGCATTATTCGATTTAGAAAGAGAGGCAAACTAAGTCCACGTTTTATTGGATCTTTCCGAATAATAGAAAAAGTTGGGTATGTAGCATATAGATTAGACTTACCAGAAGAACTAAGTACTATTCATCCAACCTTTCACGTCTCTCAGTTACGCAAGTGTCTAGCTAATGAAACTCAATACATACCCTTAGATGATATTGAGGTTGATGAGAAGCTCAATTATGTTGAACAACCTGTGGCCATTATAGATCGTAAGGAGAGGAAACTTAGACGGAGTTTTGACCCGTCCGCGCGAGGTGGAGTTTTGACCCACCAATTATAGACGTAGTTTTGACCCGTCAACGCGCGAGGTGGAGTTTTGACCTACCAAAATAAATTGATAAAAAGAGGTCTATAATTACCTTGTGAGTATTCGATATGCATATCAATACTGGGACAAGTAAATGGACTAATGGATGTTTGTGAATTATTCGATGTTATAACAGTTGATGAATTGTTATTATTAAAATGTGGTGTTTGTTAGAACTCATCAGTTTATCTGATTTAGTGTTTATTTTCTTATGCATGCTAGGTAATAATAGAGGTGTTCGTGATGGTGTCCCACAGAGTTAAATTCCTGTTCCGGTGTATAATACTGGCTAAAATGTTGGGTTTTGGGAGAGATTTACATGAAGTTTGATAAAGTTTTGAAATGTCGGTTAAAATGTTTTAGTACTTGTTAATGATGTAAACAGTTTTTAATGTATAATGTATAAAAAAATTCCGCTATGTTTGTAATCTCTGAATTGTTATAATAACCCAACTCGTAGCACCCTCCTTATTATTATTATTATATTATTATTATTATGAAATTGAGGGTGTTACATGTTCGGCGTTAAAAAGCAAAAAAAACTTTTAAGTAACCTAAGTATAACACTTGGAAAACTTGGTTACAATTATGAATTACCTAAAAATAAGAAAACTTTTCTTTCAATTTAAGATGAGATGACTAACGACACATATGAAATAAAATAAGATTCATATGAGAGCATTCGCATTGGATTTAACAACTCATTCTTATAACTAAACTGAAATTAATCTGTGTCTCTAGGTTTTAATCATTTTTACAAATCCTCATAAATTCAATTCTTTATTTTTATTTTTATCTTTATTTTTCATTTTATTATTGTTTCTCCTTCTTGCAATCACAATAAAATACGAGAAAAAGAGGACTGTGAATGAATATTTGAGCGGAAATTTTAGGCGCACCGCCTTTTCCTGGAGAAAACCGACCCAAGCGGTCACGGTTAGGTCTCCCCGTGACCGCTTGGTCAGGTGTGAGACCTAACTGTCACGGTTTGCCCTAACCGTGACACTTATATCTATATGTCACGGTTTGGCCAAACCGTGACATATTTCTTTTATTTTTTTTATTTTTTTAAGCATTAAACATTGTTTTTTATTTTAATTTTATCACTGTAAACTTGAGAATGAAAAGGCGGGAAACACCGTTCGATCGGAGTTTGATTTCGTGTATCTTCCGATTGATTTCAAGTTGGTATCTATCTGAATAATATTATTATTAAATTTTATGGTGTAAATACTACATGTCTATATATATATATATATATATAAGCTAAGTTTTGACGTTGATATATACGTACAGGCATGGTTTGAATGCCGGATATGCGTTTGTGAACTTTACAACATCTGAAGCAGCTTGGAAGTTTCATACGTCGGTTAAAGGAAAACATTGGGATTTGTTTCAAAGCAAAAAGATTGCGGATGTTAGTCGTGCTAGAATCCAGGTACTTTATTACTTTTAGTTTTATTAATGTACTCACCTTAGTCATTAGTTAGTAGAAGTAGTGTGAGAAGGATGGTTGGGGGGAGAGGTAGGGTTGTGGCACTAGGATCTTGCACCATGGTCCGGTGGTGTGGTCTACCTTTTTCTGACGTCATCATGGTTTATTAGTCTGTACAAATGATGATTGATTATCGATTACTAGTTTCACCGATTTATCCTCAGGTTTATATACTTTTAAAATCATTAACAAACACTATTTTATGGTTTTAATCATTAACAAACGTGCGATTCAGTTCATCTTTTTTTTCTAATCTGCTTAATTAGTCTTTGTAATCTGTTATCTTTAATCTTGATTCAGAACGCGTTGACTTTAATCTTTGTGGAGACAAAATGCAAGCAGATTCTTTGGAAAACTGGTTATGCAGGGTCGGTTTCCCTGCTGTTGCAATTCATGGTCATATTACAAGTAATTTTTGCGTTTAATTATTTTTTAAACAAGTTGGTTGTTATTTTATCACATGGTTAACCTAATCGTAAAAATCAGTTGTTATCAAACATATACAATTAACATTATCAACATTGCAAATATAAAACAAACAAACAAAGAAACACAACCAAACAAACACAACCAAATATACAAATCATCATAACTGAAACTGCACACATATATATATATATACAACGAGTTTTTACATACAAAAAGAAATAAAATACAAACAAAATATCTATCTAATCCGTCATCCCCGGATCGCTGCCCTGACCAGACCCGCCCGCGCCAGATGGGCCAGCACCGTCATGGTCTAACCGCCTCGGTGGCTGTGACAAC